>JARBWK010000014.1:32380183-32477753 GCA_030556195.1 Anolis apletophallus | reverse complement strand
TGCCACAAAAATTGTCAATGGAGATTATTCAAGCATTGGATGAATGAATGAATTATTACTGTTAATAAATTTAATATGTTATATTATGTTACAATATTTGGCTTATGCACAAGAGTAACCATTAAAAGTAAGACCAAAACGCCAAAGCCCTAACAGAAGGAAGAAAGCCTTTGCCAGAAAAATTGTCAATTAATATCCAGCATTGGGTGACTGAAGAATTAATAATGTAATATGTAATAACAAGGTAACAAGGTAATATTTGGCTTATGCCCTGGATTTACCAAAAGAAAAAATAAACCTATGGCAGGCAGCCAGCCTGCCAATGCAAACTTTAGCACTCAAAGTTTGCTGAATGAATGAATGGCTGTATAAATGAATGGCTGGATAAATTAATGGCTGAATTGGTTGAATGAATGAATGAATGGCTGAATGAATGAATGAATGAATGAATGAATGGCTGAATGAATGAATGAATGAATGAACGAATGAACGAACGAAGCAAGCTTTAAAGGGATGAAAAGAATAATCCTTCCCTCCTCCTCCTCCTCCTCTCTCCTCCCTCTCCTCCTCTATTTTTCCCCAGGGCCTGCTTCTAACAAGCGGCCAGGCAGGCAGGGTCTGGCAAGAACTTTCTCCGCGACCGCGATCTTCCCGTTCCCTCCCTGCTGCTGCGAAAGCGAAACCGCAATGAACTTGGCCGCGTGGTGCGCGGGTATTTAAAGGGTCTTGACCCCGCCCTCCAAGTGTTTGTTTGCCTCTGATTGGCTTAAGGGAAGGTGGAGTGATGGTGGGGTGATGGTACCACCTGGTACCCATCACCCAATGACAAACACGCTTAAAAGTGCAACGAAGCTATACGAATGCTTTACGGCCCAGATACAAAAATGGCGCCGCGAAGTGCCGTAAAAGGAAGTCCACTTCCGGGTTCACGACAGCGATCCGTAAAACAACAAAAGTCCCATTAATTACGGATTTCTAACGAATCAATTAGATTTCCGTTTCAATTTTAGCATGCCTAGTGGGTAGCACAGTAGTATTTAATGAATGTGATGACCTGTTTGACATAGAGCAGTGGATCGAACTATAGGAAAAGAAAATTCTATCTAAACATTCAGCAGAACTTCCTGATGTCAGGAGCTGATAGGGTTGCCACTTTTTGATATAAGAAATAAGGGACATTTACCTAAAAATACGGGATTTTTTTTTTTGCAAAAATAAGGGACACTTCATAAAAACTTGAAAATCAAACGTTAGGCAACCCTAACTATACTCCTCTTGATGCAGCCTTGGCTTTTTCAGCTGTGGCATCACACTGTTGACTGATCTTTAGACTGGGGTCTAACAGAAGCCTCCTTTCGCATGCATTCATGGCAATATCATCTACTTGGGCCATTCTGCAAGAAGGCACAACCCAAGCCCCCCTGACAGATGCCCGTCTGGCTCAAAAGCCCTCCAGAGACTCCCACCCGCCACTCAGCCCCGGTGTGGCTGTGATTTGTGTGCCTGGCAGGTGTTCGCCTTCCTTCCTCTCCCAGTGGTCAACGTGAAGGCGGCCGAGGGCATGGCAGACCTAGCTCTGGGTCTCCATGATCAGCAGCTCCATGCGGGCCCGCATCTCCCCACTCCACGCCTGCAGCTCCCTCAGACCGCTCACCGGCGCCGCCATGAAGACCGGCAGGTCCTCTACTCCCTCTTTCTTTTCTTCCTCCTCCTTCTCCTCCCCCCGGGAGCGAGGGCTCTTGGGAAATGGAGTCCCGCCCAAAAGGGCCGTGAACGCCTCTCAATCAAGAGGAGGCAGCCTTGGACTACAATTTCCGGCCACGTTCGGGGAGGCGAGAGGAAACGGGAGGAGCCAAAAGAGGTAGCAGGATGGAGGAGGAGGAAGATGGAAGTATGTGTGTATATGTACTGGCCCAGCCTCACCTCCTGCTGCCACCTGTCCTGTCAATACAGGAGCTGAAAATAAGGGACAGGAGCTGAAAATAAGGGGCACGAAATTTGGGGCCAAAATATGGGATGCCCCTTAGAATAAGGGACATATTTATTTTATTATTTATTTATTATTTGCATTTGTATTCCGCCTCTTCCCGAGGGCTCGTGGCGGGTTACAAGACATACATAGTGATCGGCAGGCAACACTCATGCCGACTCACGAACAAAATAAAACAATGCTATAACCATAGAAATAAAAAATGATACTAAAAACATCATTAAAACATTGTTAAAATTACACTAAGTGACAAAAACGGTAACACAGAGTCATAAATCGATTGAAAGCAAGAGGCGTTATATGTCAACCGAAGGCCTGCTTGAAAAGGAAGGTCTTACAGGCCCTGCGGAAGGGGGCGAGCTCCCCGTGGGCTCTCTAGCCTCCTCCGGCAGGGCATTCCAGGCCGTTGAGCTGCTACTGAGAAGGAGCGCTGCCTAGTTGATGATAGGCGGCAGAGGCGGATCGGTGGAATCTCCAGCAGGTTTTGCTCTGCTGAGCGGAGTGATCTCGGGGATCGTATGGGGCAAGGCGGTCCAAGAGGTACGCAGGCCCTAGACCGTACAAGGCCTTAAAGGTCAACACCAGCACCTTGAAGGTGATTCGGTACTCAATTGGCAGCCAGTGCAGTTGCTGGAGGATGGGCGTAATGTGCTGCCTCACCGGCACTCCTGCCAGCAGGCGAGCAGCGGCATTCTGCACTAGCTTGCACTATGGAGGCTTGCACTAGCTTGCACTATGGCAACCCTAGGAGCTGATCAATCATGGAATATGCTGCCTTGGAACATGGTGTATTCTGCTTCTCTGAAGGATTTCAAACAGAGGCTGGATGTCTTTCTCCCAGGAGCGCTTCAATGATGTATTTCTGCATCGCAATGGGTTAGACTGGATGGCCCTTGGGATCTCTTCCAACTCTATGATTCTATGAACACTTCTTTGCATAAATCATTCTAAAGCTGATGGGAAAATCAAGGAAAAGAAAGTATTAAGCTTATTGTAATGGAAACAAGCTCATTACTATAACTTTTGCAATTATTTTTGACGGAGGGATTTTGTAGCAGCAAGTAATAGCTGGCTGCCTACCTACAGCTAGTGCTCTTGACAACCCTTCTGCTAAATAGAAAGAAGAGGCATCAATCATATCAGATTCCATCCTGTTCTATCTCTAATGGTAATCATTTTTAGGAAGGACAATATATCACTTCATTTTAGAAGAGGCCAGGGAGTTATTCTGTTTTCCTTGAGCAGCCCAAGCCTTGTGAGAATAGAGGGCTTAATTTGAGCCATGCCTTAGCCCTGCAGCATGTATTTTTAGTAATAATGGGAGGATTTAAAAGAAAGCAATCATTAAAAAAAAGTTCATTCGAAGAGTGTGGGAATAACTACTAAAATTTAACCCATTGTGTGCTATTTCATAGTTTTGGGAGCTAAGAGAGTAGAACGGTTAGGTATGGAAATTTTAAATAATGAAAAATATGTTCTGTATATGCTCAGGGACATACCAAATATTTCTGAGAAAAATCTTCCAACTCTGATTTAGTTACTGATCTTTGTACGTACTTACTTTTTGCAGAATCCTAGAATTATAGAGTTGGAAAAGACCACAAGAGCCATCAATTCCAAGCCTCTACCATGCTAGAACATATAACCAAAGCACCCCTGACAGAGGGCCATCCACCCTTTGATTAAATATCTCCACTATATTTCAAGGCAGCATATTCTACTGTCAAACAGATCTTACCATCAGAAAGTTTTTCCTAATGTTTAGACGGATTGTCTTTTCATGCACTTTGAATCCATGGCTCTGTGTACTTGTCTCCAGAACAGGAGAAAACAAATCTACCCCCTCCTTATCATGATTGCCTTTCAGGTACTTAAACATGGTTATCATGGCCCAACTCAGCCTTCTTTTCTCTATGATACCCAATCCTTAAGCTACTTCACATAGAACTTGGCTTCCAGACATTTGATCATTTTGGTTGCCCTTCTCTAAACTTGAGGGAGGGAGAGGAAGAAAGAGGGATGTTTCTCTGACATCACTTGATCTTTTGAAACTCATGTTGACTTTTGGTGAACATGCCATTCTGTTATGAGTGCTTACATATTGTCTATCTAATGCTCTGCTCCTGAATTTTCATCACTAGAGAAATAATGCACTTAAAATCCAGTTTCTGCCTCCTGTAGAATTCTGGGGTTTGTAGTTTAGTGAGGCTGTTAATGGCTCCTTCCAAAAACTACAAATTCCAGAATTCTACAGGAGGCAGAAACCAGATTTTAAGTGGATTTTTTTCCTCTAATGAAGGTAGCCATATCAGGCTGACTGAGTGATAATGTTTATCATCATCATCATCATCATCATTATCATCATCAGTTTCTCACTTGTTAATTGCTCTCCATTAAAATGCTCCAAGCGATTTACATAAAACAATTGCATTAAAAAAATACACAATACCAAATAGACTGCATTAAACATTAAAAGCTCTGCTAAAAAGCCAGGTCTTGAGTGCCTGAGCAAAGGGTTGCAAGTCACGCATGGCCCTCAAGTGGGGAGGCAAGGAGTTCCACAAGACAGGTGCAGAGATGGAGAAGGCCCTACGTCTTGTGCTCTCGAGACGTACTTCCCTGGGGCCTGGAACATACAGTAAGTTTAGTTGGAGGAGTTGTGGTGACCACTGGCGGCGAAGAGGGGAGAGGCGGTCTCTGAGATATGCTGGCCCTTGACCATAAAGAGCCTCAAAGGTCAGAACCAACAACTTAAACAGGGCCCGGAATGTTTATGTTCTCTTTTTCCCCTTTTGAAGATGAGAACAACATCTGCCTTCTTCCGGTCTTCTGGAACTTCTCCTGTTCACCAGGAGCTCTCAAATATTATTGCCAGTGATTCTTAAATTACTTCTGTCAGTTCTTTTAATGTCCTTGGATGTAGTTCACCTAACCCTTGTAAATTGGTCAGATATTCCAGTCCTTCCTCTTTGCCTATTTTACCTCCTCATGGGAACTCATCCAAGTCCTCAATAAACCCATGATTCCTTATTCAAAAGTTATTCCAGGGTCAAATCCACAACATTTGAAAGAAGAATAAGACATGTTGGTATAACAGAGGAATAGAGAATTGATATTAATGACAAATATATTGAACTTGGTTTGGGGCAGTGTTCACCAACTTGTCAGTTTTCATGTGTGTTTTACTTAGGAGAGTGCAATTCGGTTAAACTCTGTGCTGTTTTTGGTATCTGGATTTCAGTGACCCCCCCCCAATCCATTTTTCAGCAGCCTCCAAATTTGGCTAGGGAAAACAAATCCATTTTCCAGTTTGGCAGCAGAAAGATCTGGGAAGATCTGGCTCATTAGTGGCAATGGAGAACTTACGAGACTACCCTTTCCATCAGTTTTAGGGCTTCAGTCTTAAGAAACCCTTAATTCTGGTCTCCTTCCCTTTGATCTCCTTCAGCTAGATCTGGGTCCTCTCCATTGGCGCCCCCTTGTCATGGGGGAGAGGCTTGCGTATCCTAATGAAGTTGTGAGCTATTAGTCTCCGGTAGGGCCTCCCATGCCAGACAGGTCACAACCGAAGGGTGTGACAAAGAGCGTCAATGGGCAGGATGGGCTCTCTAGCCTTTTGTCAACCATCCTAAGAGAAGGAAAACTCTGATTTCAAACCCAGGCAGATGGTGCTCGTTTAACCCTGTAAGGTCAACCATCTAAGAGAAGGAAATTCACACCAAACCTACGACCTGAGGATTTCGCTGCCACCGTCCTAAGGTTGCTAGGCCCCGGCAGATGAACCTTTGGTTGAAAGGGTGAGGCCAGTTTTGTGCACGCTGTGCTCCACCAGAATAATCCATTGCACAGGCTCGAAGGACACATCCAACCTCCGAATCATCAACGCACTTGTAGAAAGCATGGGATGAGTCCTTCCTGAATCTTCGTTTGCAAAGAAAAGCCAGGAAGAAGCTCCTTTTTTAGCATCCTTTCCTTTAATATCCTTAAGATAGCCCTGGATTAAAGCATTGGGCTTAATAAACCCTTGCTTCTAGCATCCTTCCCTTTAATCTCATTCAGATACATCTGGGGAGGAATTGAATTCTTTGTGTGGGAATTCAAGGGAATCAGGCTATCCCCTCCCTTCAGTAAACCACCCCAATATTTAAACAAACACCCCCTTCCCCAAATGCCCTTTCACAGCCCATAAATTAAATTTCTAAAGTAAAAGATTGGAATTAAGTCCAAAGCAAGATCCTAAGAGCAGCTAAGGCACTGAGATAGATGGAACATGGAGCAGTGGCCAGCTTTCTTCTTCTAATTGGCCCAGGCAAATAGCAGGATTCACAGTCTTACAGGGAAACCCTGCCTTCCTCTCAGTACTCCAGTCATTTTCAATAACCATGTCGTCTATCACAATATGATCAAGAATGTTGGTGGCACCTGTTACACCTGTTACAGCTGGCCAAAATTGCCAAAGCCCAATTTTTGAAAACAGGTATTTTCATAGCCCTAGTTGTACTTAGTGTTGCCAAGTATCCCTGGCAATGTGTTCTATTTGAGATTCAGTAGGTTTGTCCATTTTAGGACAGGATTGTGTTTCTTAATATATAAATGTGTGTGTGTGTGTGTGTTAATAGATACTTCCTGATTGTTAATTCTGCACATTATGGTTTTTGCAGTTGCTTATTGGTGTTTTGAAAACGTGCTGGCATAAATTACACTAAACATTCCATCTATTTCAGCCAACACCCTGATTCCCAGTCAGAGAATCATATTAATTACTTTACCAAAATAGTTTATAATTTATTTATTTATTTATTTCCACCATTTTTACCCCGCTTCTTCTCAACCCCCTAGGGGGGACTCAGAGCGGCCTAACAACGGCAACAATTCGATGCCAAAAACACAGTATACATATAATAAAAACCCCAAAACAGTCAAATTTAAAATACATTAAAATACAGTTAGCATTAAAATACATTAAAACACAATTAGCACTAAAATACATCATACATTCACATAAGTTAAAAACAGTATTCCGTCCATAATAGAAGCTTTGGGACATGTCCACCAGTTTGCCATTTCAGTCTAATCTAAAGTGCTGTATCATGCTAATGTGTGAACGCTTGGTTCCATAACCAGGATTTCACTTTTTTTCCTGAATGCCAGGAGGGATGGGGTTGATCGTATTTCAATAGGGGGTGCGTTCCACAGATGGGGAGCCACCACCGAGAAGGCCCTATCTCTCGTCCCCACCAACCGCATTTGAGAAGTAGGTGGGAGCGACAGCAGGGCCTCCCCGGAAGATCTTAAATTATGAGGTGGGGCATAGCGGCTGTTGCATTTGGACAAGTAAGCTGGGCCAGAACCGTATCAAGCTTTAAAGCTTTCAAAACCAGCACTTTGAATTGAGCTCGAATTGGACAGGCAGACAGTGGAGCTGACACAACAGGGAGGTGGTATGCTCCCTGTATGTAGCTCCCGTTAGTAGTCTGACTGCCGCCCGTTGGACTAATTGCAGTTTCCGAACTGTCTTCAAAGGCAGCCCCATGTAGAGTGTGTTGCAGTAATCTATTCGGGATGTGACCAGAGTGTGGACGACCGAAGCCAGATCAGACTTTCCAAGGTATGGGCACAGCTGGCGCATGAGTCTTAACTTTGCAAAAGCTCCCCTGGCCACCGCCGAGACCTGGGGTTCCAGGCTCAGCGATGAATCCAGAATCACTACCAAGCTGCAAACCTGCGTCTTCAGGGGGAGTGTAACCCCAGCAAACACAGGCTGTAACCCTATGCCCTGTTCGGCCTTTCGACTGACCCGGAGGACCTCTGTCTTGTCTGGATTTAGTTTCAATTTGCTAGCCCTCATCCAGTCTGACACAGCAGCCAAGCACCGGTTCAAAGTCTGGACAGCCTCCTTGGTGACAGATGGGAAGGAGTGACAGATCAGGACGTCATCTGCGTACAGATAACACCTTACTCAGAAACTCCGAATGATCTCTCCCAGCGGTTTCATGTAAATCAGGGCTGTCCAACTGGCGGCCCTGGGGCTGTACACGGCCCCCGAGCCCCTTCCCTCCGCTCCCCTAACTTGTTTTAATAAAATAAAAATAAAAAATAAAAAATACCCACTTCCGGGTTCTGGGAGGAGAGGCAGGAGGCGGGCCAAAGCAGGAGGAAGAGACGCGAGTCCCTTCCTCCTGCTTTGGCCTGCCTCCGTCCCGCCTCTCCCTCGGTGCACCGGCTTCCTCCCTTCTCTTTCCTTCCTCCTTCTCATCCTCCCTCCCTTCCCTTCTTCTTTCTCCCTCCCTCCCTCCCTCCCTTTCATCCTTCTTTCTTTCCTCCTTCCCTCTCCCCCTCCCTCCCTCTCTTTCTCCTCCCTCCCTCCTTTCCTTTCCTTCCACTCTTTCCTCTTTTCTTCCTTCCACCCACCCATCCACCCTTTCGTCCTCCCTCCCTCCTTCCCCCCTCTCTTTCTCCTTCCTTCCTTCCACCCACCCACCCACCCACCCTTTCGTCCTTCCAAGTTTTATGCCAAGTTTGGTCCTGGTCCAACATTGTTTGAGTCCACAGCGCTCTCTGGGTGTCGGTGAACTACAACTTCCAAACTCAAGGTAAATTCCCAAGCAAACCCCTTCAGTACTTTCTGTTGGTAATGAGAGTTCAATATGCCAAGTTTGGTTCAATTCCATTGTTGCAAGAGTTCAGGATGCTCTTTGTTTGTGTGTTAACTATAAATCCCAGAAACTGTAACTCCCAAATGTCAAGGCCTATTTCCCCCAAACTCTATCTGTGTTCATATTTGGGTATATTGAGTATTCATGCCAAGTTTGGTCCAGATGCATGCATCATTATAGCCTTCCAGTATTTCCTGTAGGTCATGGGAGTTCTGTGTGCCAAGATTGGTTAATGCCATCATTGCTGGGGTTTAGAATGCTCTTTGATTGTAGGCGAACTACAAATCCCAGCAACTACAATTCCCAAATGTCAAGGTCTGTTTCCCCCAAACTCCATCAGTGTTCAGTCACATTTGGGCATATGTAGTATTCGTGCCAAGTAGAGGGGGCGGAGCTGGGGAAGGGGGGGGGTGGGGGCGGAGCTGGGGAGGGGGCAGACCCTTCGGCCCCCCAGGTCATCAGTGACCAGAAATCAGGCCCCTGGGTCGGTAGAAGTTGGACAGCCCTGATGTAGATGTTGAATAACATCGGGGACCGAACTGAACACTGAGGGACCGAACAGGTGGCACCTAATTATACCTTCTGGGTACGACCCTCCAGGAAGGATTGGAGCCACTGCAAAGCAGTACCCCCAAGCCCCATATCTGCAAGGCGACCCAGAAGGATACCATGGTCAACAGTATCGAAAGCCGCTGAGAGGTCCAGCAGAACTAACAGGCAGGGCCGGCGCGTCCATTACGCGGAGGAAGCAACCTCGTAGAGCGCCCTTTGCTGGCCAGCCAGCATGGGCGCACCACGCGGCGGCCGGCCGCAGGCAGCGCTGCGGCTGCCTACTTTTGGGGCTTGCCTTGCCGGCTGTGCATGGGCGCTCCACGTGGCGGGCGACGGAATGCGGAGCGCCCATACGCACGTGGAGCACCTGTATGCACGCGCACAAGCAGCAGGCAAGCCTCAAAAGCAGGCAGCCGCGGGCCACAGCGTCTTTGGGGCTGCTTGCTGCTTCTACGCGTGCGCAGTTCCTCCAAGGCGAAGTAGCACGCAGAAGGAACTGCGCACGTGCAAAAACCTCCTCGAGGAGGACTCGAGGAGGCTCACCTCACCTGCCGCGGTAGCAGCACGACGAGGCCGGGCGGAGACTGAGTCAGTGGGTCATTGCACAAGCACAACATATTCAGGTCAGTGGAGTTTCTTTCCTCCTGAGCTTTTATTATTACTATTATTGATATAATATTAAAGTGGGTAGATTTGGGGCGTTTCTTTTGTAGATATTAATATAATGAAATAACCCAATATAATATATTATATTAAAGTGGGGAGATTTGGGGGTTCTTTTGTTGATATTAATATAATGAAATAACCCAATATAATATATTATATTAAAGTGGGGAGATTTGGGGGTTCTTTATTTGATATTAATATAATGAAATAACCCAATATAATATATAATATTAAAATGGGGAGAGCATAGGTGGTTTTTGCTATTATTATTAATTCTATCCAAAGCCGGGCTGGCTTCGAACTCATGACCTTTTGGTCAGTAGTGATCAGGGGCATTCAGGTCAGTGCAGTTCGGGGCTGAGCTTGCCTTGGGCCTTCCTTTGAGAGGGGAATTGGTCAGACCCCTTCCTTTCCCCCCTCAGTTGCTTTGCTTTAAAGGAAAGGGCCTGAGGCAGCAAGAAATGGTAGTTGGAGACCAAATCCAACTTGGGAAGGGCAAAGTTGGCCCATGGCTTTTGGAATTAAAATGTGCTGCTCTATGGTCCCCATTGTATGCTTGGATTTTGTAAATGAAATGGTGCTTCTCTATTGTCCCTGTTGCATGGTTTTCTATTGAATTAAAACTATACCTATGTGTTCTTATAATATTTGTTACTATCTTGGGGATGCGGCGCTGCCCGGGTTATTTGAGGAAGGCATTGTGTGACAAGGTTGGTCCGTATCAGTTGTTCATTTGGCTCGCAGTGGTTTTGGGAAGTGAGTGAAGGTACTTCAAGCCCCATAATCCATGGTCCATCCTCCTCCAAATTGCACCAGGATGTAGGGGGTTCTGTGTGCCAAATTTGGTCTTGATCAGTCATTGGATGAGGGTCGCAGCGGTCTCGAGAAGTGAGTGGAGGTACTGCAAGCCCCATCATCCATGCTCTGCTCTTCTCCAAACTGCACCAGGATGTAGAGTGGGTCTGGGGGGGGGGGGGGATCAGTGTGCCAACTGTAATCTTGTTCTGTCATTGTTGGGGGCCTAGTCTCTAAAATCAAGTTGGGGAAGCCTGAGGCCTAGTTTGTAAAATCAGGTAAAGAAAGCCTTTTTGTAAAGAACTCTGTCTGGCACCTTAGAGATTTGGGATGTTGGAATGCTGGCCAATCCATGGTCCATCCTCCCTCAAACTGCACCAAGACATAAAGTGGGTCTTGGGGGTTCTTTGTGCCAAGTTTGGTTTTGTTGTCTCATTGTTGAGGGCTGCAAAGTGTTTTGGACTTAAACTCCCACCATGCCTGACTGCCTCAGGCCTTTTCCATACCCCCCTCAGGCACTTTAGAGGGTCGGAATGTTTGTGTTGGCTGGCCAATGGGAGTCCTTTATGCAAATTATCTCACAGTGGGAGCCAATCGAAACGCTGGCACATATTCACTTTTATTATATACATAGATTTCATTTACAATTATTAGTAGGCATCACCTTTTGGATCATGATTTATTTATTGTTTAATTATGTATGTTTTAGGGTTCTGTACATTTTATGTTTGGGCATCAAATTGCTGCCTTCTTAGCCACTGAGAAGGGCGGGATAAAAAAAATGGGGGGGGGGCAAAATAATGTTCGCTTACCATTTAAAATTACCTTCGTCCGCCCCTGCCAACAGGTTTATGCTGGTACTGGACAAATATTTCTCCTTTCCTTCAGAATTTTGTAAATCCCTGAATATATAATAGTTTTCTACCAAAGAACTTCTACAAAGTTTTCAACTATCACTTGTCTGAAACTTCTGGAAACAGAACAACTTGCATTTTTTTTACATTAGCCTTTTAGTGATTAATGTCTGCTTTTTTTTCCTCAAGCAGCTAAGTTCATGGACTCCCCATGTAATTTCCTTTGTGAAAATCAGAATTAAAGTCCCTGCTCATTGTCAGCTTCAGATAGCTATGGGAAAGGCCAGAAAGGAAAAACTGAAGCTGTAAAGTAACTATGATAAACCCTGTCAGAGATAATGTAATGATAAAAGAGAATACAAGAAAAGCAAATATCAGGATGGACCAAGTAATGTCCTCCAGATGTTTTTACCCTGGGATATCATCACTCGCTTTTCTAAAAAAAGAAACTAAAAGCCAGAGGTTACCTCTAATAAAGAAAGTGGTTATGCAGGCAAGGCTTGACCATCTGTTTTCCTTCAGAGCAGAGGACTTGTAGATCTCTCTGAGGATATAAAGGTGTTGCAGAGGTATAGCGTTATTAGCATCAAGAAATATCCCATCTGTTCATTCTATGTATTCATAATTATGCTGTTATCAGTGACATACAAGGAAGCCTTCATGCTCTCTTCTGAATTATATCAGGGCAAAGCTGTTCATTCTTTGAGCTTCACCACAGCATACAAATTTTGCAATTTTTTCCACATGTGCACTAACTGCTTGCAAATATAGAAATGCTTTCTGTATGGAAGTTATCTATCTATCTAATCTATCTAATCTATCTAATCTATCTAATCTATCTATCTATACATGTAATAAAACTCAATGTTTGCGGCCGAGCAGCCGAGCGGTGGGGGGAATATGTGCCAGCATTTCGATTGGCTGGCACTCTGGGATTATTTGCATAACGGGCTATGATTGGCCAGTCTCAGAACTTCAACATTCTACGGCCCCAGACAGAGGGGATTGATTGCCACTGAGAGACAATTTGCATAAAGGGTTAGCCAGATGACAGTTATTTTCCATTGGCAATGGAATGTTCATTTTCTGAGAGGATTTCCCTACAGTGAGAGAGTTTCCTGGTGTACTGAGAGCATTACTGGCATTACAAGCTAGGCCCCAAAATAGACAGACATCCTTCAAGCAAGTGGCAGCATAAACATGTTTCAAAAAAGGAAAAAGAACATTGAAAAAATCCCAACAACAGCAAAAAAGGGAAAATGCCAACAGCAATCATGTGAGACAACTGATTTCCAACATGAGGAAAACCAACAAGCAGCTAATGCATCAAGCACTGTAGAGGCTCAAGTACAATGTGAAGCCAGACTCAGAATACTTCAACTAAAGCAAGAAAAGGCCAGAGCATCCAGAGTAGCAGAGACTACAGAACAGCAACAGGCCAGGCTTCAACAAAAGCAAAAAAAAAGTCCAGCGCATCCAGAACAGGAGAGACTCCAGAACAACGTCAGACCAGGCTTCTACAAAAAAACAACAAAAAAAACAAGGCCAGGGCATCCAGAACAGGAGAGACTCCAGAACAGCGACAGGCCAGGCTTCAACAAAAGCAAGAACATTACAGTGCATCCAGAGCAGGAGAGACTCCAGAACAGCAACAGGCCAGGCTTCAACAAAAGCAAAAAAAGTCCAGCGCATCCAGAGCAGGAGAGACTCCAGAACGTCAGGCCAGGCTTCTACAAAAAAACAAAAAAACAAGGCCAGGGCATCCAGAACAGGAGAGACTCCAGAACAGCGACAGGCCAGGCTTCAACAAAAGCAAGAACATTACAGTGCATCCAGAGCAGGAGAGACTCCAGAACAGCAACAGGCCAGGCTTCAACAAAAGCAAAAAAAGTCCAGCGCATCCAGAGCAGGAGAGACTCCAGAACAACGTCAGGCCAGGCTTCTTAAAAAAACAACAACAACAAGGCCAGGGCATCCAGAACAGGAGAGACTCCAGAACAGCGACAGGCCAGGCTTCAACAAAAGCAAGAACATTACAGTGCATCCAGAGCAGGAGAGACTCCAGAACAGCAACAGGCCAGGCTTCAACAAAAGCAAAAAAAAGTCCAGCGCATCCAGAGCAGGAGAGACTCCAGAACAACGTCAGACCAGGCTTCTACAAAAAAACAAACAAAAAAAACAAGGCCAGGGCATCCAGAACAGGAGAGACTCAGAACAGCGACAGGCCAGGCTTCAACAAAAGCAAGAACATTACAGTGCATCCAGAGCAGGAGAGACTCCAGAACAGCAACAGGCCAGGCTTCAACAAAAGCAAAAAAAGTCCAGCGCATCCAGAGCAGGAGAGACTCCAGAACAACGTCAGACCAGGCTTCTACAAAAAAACAACAAAAAAAAAACAAGGCCAGGGCATCCAGAACAGGAGAGACTCCAGAACAGCGACAGGCCAGGCTTCAACAAAAGCAAGAACATTACAGCGCATCCAGAGCAGGAGAGACTCCAGAACAGCAACAGGCCAGGCTTCAACAAAACAATTCTTTTTTTAAAAAAAAACACCTTTTCTTAAATAAACATGACCTGGACCAAACTTGGCAAACAGACAACTGGTAACCCAATTTACATCCTGGTACAGGTTGGGGGAGGATGGATATCAGATGATAGGATTGGCAGCACCTTCACCCATTTTCAGACACCACTGTCACCCCCACCAATGATCTGGACCAAACTTGAGTTTGATTAAGACAAAGTGTAATATATGACTAAACTGATATTACCTAACATCCGAAAACAAACAATACCCTTTTCAAATAACCTGGGCACCGTCGGGTCCCCAAGCTAGTGTATGCTATTTGTAAGACTATACATCTTGCACACAGGACTATTTGCAGTTAGTCCTTCTGAAGGAATTGTATAACATATGAATGCACAGCGCCAGGCCTAATGCCTGGTAACATGTGCAGCCATTTCGACATGGCCAACAGTGAAAAAACAAGAACAAGCACAATTATTGAAACTGAATAAGGGACAATGTATTTAGCCTATGTCCTATTTACTAATTTATTTGGAGCTGTAAGGTCCCAATGAAGCCAGGTGTCTACCTCAAGGCAACTCCCATAGTCTTCTCTGTTGATGCATAAGTCATAGTGCAGAGCCAGGTCTGAACCATAAATTCATTTTATTAGTAGAGAGAACAAAACATTTTACCGGAGCGATTTTAAAGCATGTCTCACACAGGCATAAATCATGGCGGCTGCACGTTTCTTCTTATCTACAGTTTTCATTCCAGAGAGGTCAAACATACAGGACCTCTGCTTTCGTCACAGACATGGACCTTTCCTTCTGCAGTTAACCCTAAAATAGCCTAACAATATCATACAGCATAGCAAAGCATTTTAAACTCACATTTGTCAATACATAAAAACACTGACATTCCCTTTAGTGAGGCATCTGATCCTTGAGGGTAGTCCAAATATTTACATTGCTCCCCAGTCAGCCACCCTGAGCATTTCCACCCAAATCACATAACTTCCAAGTGAGTGTGATCCCGCCCACCAGGTTTGCCTTAAAAATATGTTCCCCAAATTTTTCTGTGCAGGAAAAAGCTTTTTCTACACGAAGAAATAGTATTACAATGCAGAAATATTAATTCCTATATAATGCTGCTTCCTACAAAGAAAACTGGGATTTTTGCACAAAATAATCACTGGCAAAAGTTTCTGCCCAATTAGTTGAGAATTGCAAATAGCAAAATTGCAAAAACCCAATAATATTCAGAAGGTCACCAGGTGACCCGAAGGTACATACACACATCAAGGACCTGTAAACCATTTTAATGTTGCTATAAAGTTCTATGACAACAAGTGCTAGTAGGATGATTTATTATTGAATATATATGATTTGTCCAAAGTATTATCTCCCCAATAGTACTGTATATACTGACGTATAAGTCTAGGAATGTTAGTTAAAGAAATCAACCCCCAAAACTGGATTGTTACTTAAGGACCCATTCACTTCTCTCAGTAAACAACTAAACTAACAGCTTAGTTCATCCAGGGAAAATCTAAAAGAAATGCTGGCCTCTTCTATTCTCTCTTCTATTGTGCTGCTTCTGGCCTTTTTGAATATCAGGATGGAGAAAAGGTGGCAGTGGTGGCCAGGGGTGACTGATCCCCTGATGTGCTGGCACTTTCCCTTCTCTGTGGAATGGTCCTTATTCACTTATTCACAGCTCATATCAAAATCGATAGTTTTAGTTCCCAAACCTGTGTGTGATACCTATGGTTGACTTATATTGAGTATATACAGTATTTTAATATACATATAATGGGAACTCTGGAAATAATAATTTAGCATCCCATATCTTGCATATTGAATTTAATGTTAAGAATCATATATGTACAAGATGTTGTCTGTGTAATGGTCAGGAAACATCCAGATAAAATGTATAAGCCTGAAATCTGTTTCTGGGCTTCTATCCAGCTAAATTCAAAATAAAAGGTTACAAAGCTTCACAGCTGGAAACCGTAGTAAACAAATGTGACGTAGTGAACTCTCCATCCTGTGAAGAGTGAATAAAATAAAGGTTATTTAACTGCTCAAAGGAAGGGGGTGTCATGCAAGGACTCCAAGGGAGGAAAGCAAACCAGACACGGTTTTAAGTCTGAGTTATAATGAGGACTAGTATACTCCTTCCTTAACTGGCAAAAGAAAAAAGGAGTGCTGTAAAAACATAATACTGCCTCCTGAGCCCCAGAACTCTATAGGAGGAAGCAGGAACCCCCTAATCCAGCCCCAAGGGAGAAATTCTTAAACTGTCCCCCAAACATTTGAACTTAGAAGAGCCATCCCAGATATCTCCCTACACCCCAAATTGAGGGTGCCAAGGTGAACATCGACTTGTTCTCCCACAATTTCCTGCTAGTGGAAACCTATATATATAAGACCATCAGAGCAAACTCCTTGCTCTCATATGCACAATAAGGGGTAAGTGAATTTCCCTCCTTTTTAGGAGAGAGAAAAGGTCCTACCTGGGCAAACAGCTTTCACTCATATTGTGATTTAAACTGCACTCCTGGAGAACAAACTAACCTATGGGGACTAAAGAAGAGGTAGAAAGCATAATCCTTGCATACCACCCTGCCATATGCCTTTCCCAATCTTGACCAGAGAAACAATGGTGAAAACACAATGTAAATAAGCCAGGTAATATATATAAAAGTGACTGTGTATAATATAAAGACCATACATACAGTTTGTAGATATCATTTGTGTATTTGTGTAAAAATGTGTATTTTCCACCTTTATATGCATGGCGTTTGAGAAAACCTGGTATATAACCCCAGTATGGACAATTTGCCAATACAGCGGTTTAGTCCCATTAAAAGTCCGCAATGGTCCGTAAGAGCAAATAAACAGAGTCCCAGTTCGTGCTACAAACAATAAGTAGCTGGGGTGTGAGGTTCTCAAATGGGAAGGTATGATCCACAACACAAGCACGGAAGCCTGGTAAAGGAGTAGAATACTCCGGCCGGGAAATTCCCAGGATGCGGTGAAGAGAGCAGCATAGGCGTCTCCCAAGAGTAGAAGCTGTTTGACACAAGAGCTGATATCGTGGCAACACAGAAACCATTTCGGGATCCTTTCTCAAGGCTCACAATTTTAAATATAGGCATCCAAAAATCATATCGGGAGATGATGCAAGCATAACCCTACTCTCAATTGAGTAGAGTGACCCAATCTTGAACCAGCGTGTTTTTCCATGGTCAGTTCTTACTGTTGCTACTTGGTCATTACAGATTCTTCAGTAGACAGACAAAGGTGATTAAACAAGCATAATCCTTGTTTAATTCAGGATAGATTAAAATAATTTCACAATAAGCAATAAAGATATTTGGATTCCTATCTACATGCCATTGAAGGTAATGAAGAAAGCACAATCCTTGTATAATTCAGGCCATAAAGTAACTCCCAACATTTGGCATCATATTCTCTTACTGACCGTTTTTTCCGCACGCACACCCCACAATCTCCCAGAGAGAGTGTGTGGCCCCGAGTGCACCTGCAGCCGAGCTCTGGGCTTGCCTGCACACCCAATCATACATGCACTCTCATTCCAAGGTAAGCAGGCAATTTTGGCTCAACACGAAAGGGGCTACCTGTTTCATGCTTCTGAAGAAAACAAAGACATGAAAGAAACAGTAGGAACTAATTTCATGCACATGTCTAGTTATTGTAAAATATTCAACATGTGATTGCCTCTGAAAAGTATTCAGAAGCTTCCTCTGGAAGAAAGAGTTACAGCCACACTGTTGAACGAGGCAATGGTCACTCCCCCTCCCAAATTAAGTAGAAAGGAAACAAAAAGCACTAAATGTCACTCACTCCTTTGAAACAACTATTGAGACTTTGGGCTAGACAGCTCTAAATTTGCGTAACTGCACAAATGGCTGTATAATTGCTAGAGACAAAGAAAAATAGTATTCTTCACACAAGACACTTCCATTCACTTTTATTGCAAAGCCCTTGACATTTTAACAAAACGGTACCCTTTTTAAAATGCACAAGAGTGGCTTTGGTGGTTTTAATCTGCTCTCAATTGAAAATAACAGGTATCAAGTGCTTTAGAAAGTTTTGGAAAACAAACACGGGCTGTCTGCAAATGTTTGCATATCTTTCTGAAGAAAAGCGAAGGTCCAATAGTAGCAGGGAGCAGCAATTGCAAGGAGGGGGAATCTAATCAGGAACAGTACTCTAGTGCCAATTGTTTAAAATAGTTTTAACTGTCAAGCTATTGTTCTGTTCCCTTTTTATGAAGACCTCATTGATGTGCAAGCGGGAACGTCATAGAAAAAGGAGTGCTTTATACTAGGATTAATTACTGACCTCTGTGGCACCACATAAAGATTACCTGCTGCTTTTCACAGCCCATTTCCATTACTCTATGCAAAAGCAACAGAATGCCGAGGACAAAATGTCAAGGATTAGATGATGCTGTGTTATTTATATTGTAAACTATTTATTTGCAATTGAGACTCAGTAGTATATTTTTCAATGGGAGTAGTAAGCAGGAGAAGTGGTGATCCTATTTCACATTTACTCCCCAAAAAATTAAGATAAACTTATCAAAGATGGAAACCTCAAGAATGAAATGACTAAATCCAGAACCTGACTCAAGGTATCATTGAGACTATTATTTATTGTGTCAGAAGCAAAATGAGAATATAGTTATAGAAAATCCACAAACAAAGTTTGAGATTCATCAATGGAGAAGATATTGAATCATAGAATTATAGAATCATATAGTTGTAAAAGACCACATGGGTCATCTAGCCCAGAAAACAAGCCTCCTCCCTCTTTCTTATAGCATGCTTTCACATATTTAAACATAATGACCATGCCTTCTCTCAACCTTCTTTTCTGTAGGTTAAACAGATCTAGCTCTTTAAGCCACACTTCATATGGATTCATGGTCTCCAGACCTTTGATCATTTTAGTTGCTCTCCTCTGGAAACCTTCCAGTATGTCAATATCTCTTTTAAACTGTGATGCCCAGAATTAGACACAGTATTTCAAGTGAGTTTTACCATAGCAGAATAGAGAGGCAACATAATTTTCCTCGATCGAGACATTATACTCCTTTTGATGCAGCCCAAAATTCCATTAGCTTTTTTAGTTGTTGCATCACATTGTTCGCTCATGTTTAACTTCTTGTCCACCAATATTTTTTCCACACATACTATTGTTGAGCCAAGCATCACCCGCCTGGTATCAACACCTCCGCCCCCCCCCAAAAACATTCAAATTTAAAAAACCTTGGTTTACTCATGAATTTTTACTGGTTGATGAAATGTTTGACAAACACTAGAGCAGTGGTCCTCAACCTTTCTAATACCGTGACCCCTTAATACTGTTCCTCATGTTGTGGTGACCCCCAAACATAACCTTATTTCTGTTGCTACTTCATAACTGTAATTTTGCTTCTGCTGTGAATCATAATGTAAATATCTGATATGCAGGATGTATTTTCATTCACTGGGCCAAATTTGGCACAAACACCCAATACGCCCAAATTTGACTACTGGTGGGGTCGAGTGAAATGATAGATTTTGTCATTTGGGAGTTGTAGCTGCTGGGATTTAATGTTAACCTACAATCAAAAACATTCTGAATTCCACCAACAATGGGATTGAACCAAACTTGGAACACAGAACTCCCATGATGAACAGAAAATACTGTTTGGTAGAAGCGTTTGGTGGGCATTGACCTTGAGTTGTGGAGTTGTATTTCACCTACATCCAGCGAGCACTATGGACTCAAACAATGATGGATCTGGACCAAACTTGGCAAAAATACTCCATATGCCCAAATGTGAACACTGGTGAAGTTTGGGGAAATAGACCTGGACATCTGGGAGTTGTAGTTGCTGGGATTTGTAGTTCACCTATAAACAAAGAACATTCTGAACCCCACCAATGATAGAATTGGGCCAAACTTCCCACACAGAACCTCCATGACCAATAGAAAGTATTGTTTTCTGAGGGTCTTTGGTGACCCCTCTGACACCCCCCTTCCTCACAACCCCCAGGTTGAGAATCGCTGCACTAGATAATAATAGATGAATGAAAGAGTAGACTGGGAAGAGTTTGAACATTCTGCTGAGAATTCCACATATGAATCCCCCATATAAGCTTACCTCAAACCAGACATCCTCGGTAGAGGGCTTGTGATGTGTCCCAATAACTCATGAGGTTAAGCTGCTATGTGTACATAACAAGGCTTTCTCTGCAGTGGTACTAACTATAGAACTGCCTGCCAAATGAAATGAGACAGGCTCTATCTATTTTGAGCTTCTGGTGGGCAGTTGTTACAGTGCTGTTACACATAGTCTTTGATATTTGAAATTGTTCTGTTACAATTATTGTGAAATGTTATTTTAGGATTGTTCCCTTATACGGATCTAAAAGATTATTAAGAGTGTTGAAAAACTGCTTAGAATATTATAATTACTCCTTTTTGTCCATTGCCTTATGGGCTGGAAGGCAACATAAGAATATCCTAAATAAACAAGTAAAGTGATTTATGTAAAGCTCTATTTATTTTCCTGTAATAACTGATCAGCTTTGTTCGTGGTGCATTCTGCAGAAGAACAATACTACTGTGATGCTTGCAATGACTTCCATTTTGTTTCTTCTTCTTATCAATTGGGCATTCCCAGCCAATTGAAAAGTATGCAGTAATCAAGCCTCATGACAACAGATAGCTCATCAGATTTGACTACAAAAGCCACTTGAGAAGAAAAATGATAAAGTTTCCTTGATCAGGCCTTTACACTCTAACTATGTTTAGAACAGGGCTGCTCAAGAAGTTGATTGCGATCGACTAGTCGATCCCAAGCCCATATGAAGTCAATCCCAGCCGGATGGGGCGATTCTGCGCTGTGCGCGCATTCGCCACCGCACGCACCCAGGAAGGGGATACTTCTTGCCTGTGCACGCATGCTCTCTCAATCTCTTTGCCGCCTTCCTCCTTCGTGCTGTCGTGAAGCAGGAAGTCCCCATCCTTTCCTGCTTCCTGCATGCGCAGCAGGCCTTCCCACCCACGCAGCAGGAGCGCGCTTCCTGCTGCGTGCGTGGGAGGGGCTTGCTGCGCACGCAGGAAGCAGGAAGGGATGGAAACAGGAAGAGGATCTTCCTTGCCTGCCCATGAATGCTCTCTCCATCTCCTCGCCGCGGTGTTCGCTAAGCAGGAAGTCACCATCCCTTCCTGCTGTGTGCGTGCGCAAGCCCCTCCCAGCCGGATGCACACTCCTGACTTGGATGTGCGCCCTTCCCATGGTGACTTCCTGCTTGGCGAACGCAGCGGTGAGATAGAGAGAGCGTTCGTGGGCATGCAAGGAAGATCCATCCCTTCCTGCTGCGTGCGCAGCAAGCCCCTCCCACGCACGCAGCAGGAGTGCGCTTCCTGCTGTGCGCATGGGAGGGACTTGCTGCGCACGAAAAAAGCAGGAAGGGATGGGGACTTCCTGCTTGGCGAACGCAGCGGTGAGAAGATGGAGAGAGTCTTCGTGGGCAGGCAAGGAAGAAGCCCTGCGCGGCTGGAAAGCGGCGACACGAGCATGCGTGGTGGCGGCTGGAGCACGCACACGCGCCAGGTAAATCTTTTCAACTTGGTTGTTCATATGGTAGCTCGCATGCTGAAAAAGTGTGGGCACCCCTGGTTTAGAACATTCCGTAAAAGATCACCAAGACAAAAAAAAAGCAGTTTTTGTCAAGGCAATTACAGACATATCCTCCTTTCTGGTTCACTCTGATTTCCTATAAAATACTTCCTTTTTTCCTATTTTGGACAAAGAAAACCTGCCTCCATGGTCTTGCAGTAATAAATCAGGAAAGAAACAAAAAACAAATTTAATATATCTACTTTGGTGGGTGTCACAAAACATTTCAGCCACAAAACAGGCATTATTGCCCCGGAAGGAAGAACAGGTGAATTTTTAGCATTGCTTTAATAGAGAGCAATGCACTCACCCTTCATGGAATTGCATTTCCTAATGCTACAAAATGCTATATCAGCAGAACATTAACCTTTTTGGCAGTCAATAGGACTTTTCAAAGGTTGGATGAGAACTGTCTGTGGCATTGTTAACCATGTTTTATAATATATCAGTCCCTGACAGAGATTGCACTATTATTTCTATCATTATTCTTTCCTGGAAGAAACTTCTCTGAGTGCTGCTTTCTGATGGAGTCAAATTGGCATAATAAATACATATTTTTGTAAACTAAAACCTACGCATTGATCGATACTCACAAGAATTAGCCCTACATTTAGTTGCGACTCTACCAAAAGTAGATCTCTTGAATCAATTGGATTTACTTCAGTGTTAACGTATAAATCATTAACTGAATGAACAGGTTCCACTTGGGATCAGCAGGTCAATTAAGGCTTCAGTGCTTATAGCTAGAGATATTGGAGAGCTTGATTTGGCTTTCTTATTAATATGTGGCAAACCAATTTCCAAACAAAAATATGAACCTCAGCACAACTGTGATTTGGCCTTTGTATTTCTGTCAATGTTGTGATGCAGGTTTGCAGTAGAGAATACCTGGGGAAATAGTCTATAAAACACTCCAAAAATGCATGCATTTAGAAGTATGTACACAGGAAAACACTCCTAATCATTGTTGGAACCAAGTGAAATCCAGGTGAATCCAGGAGTATACTCAAGCTGTAATCATAAGAATACAGGTGAGGTCTAACCCACATTGTTGGATTTAGGTTCTACTTTTGAAATCTAATAAAAGATAGGGAGAAAACTCCCTTATATGTTTTGTCCTTCTCTGAACCTGCTTCGACTTTTCTTTATCCATCTTAAAATGAATGAACACAGTATTCCAAATGAGGCCTGCCTTGCACAGAATAGTTACTTCTGTTAAATACCTTCACTATAAAATAATGCCTTTAGATCCCAAATGAGAGATTGAGTTCTGGAGCATAATATCATCGGCTACCACTTGTAGCCAAGTATGATTGCCTTCCAAGTGCAGTGTATTGGCAATGGCTCCGTAGATGAATGTAGAGACCTATTCTTGCTCTGCATTTTCTTCCACAGTGAGGACATTGATTTCAAGGTGGAAGGCAACCCCAACAAGGGTTGGCTTGACACACCTTCCTCTTTACACGTTTCCCCCTTTCACCTTCCATCCAGCACTGTTGGTAACAGTTGACCTCCAGTTAGAACAGTTGAGGGAGAGGACTTCCTAATTTTTGATTTAAGGTTAACTTTAAGCCTATCTTTAAATCTCTTTTGCTGTCCACCAACATTCCATTTTCTATTCTTGAGTTGAGAGTATAGTAACTGCTTTGGGAGATGGTGATCAGCCATTCAGACAATGTGGCCAGTCCAGTGAAGTTGATAGCTGAGTATCATGACTTCAATGCTGATGGTCTTTGCTTCTTTCAGAAAGGCTGACATTTGTCAACTTGCAGGAGTTTTTTGAGACAACATTGAAAGAATTGTTCCAGAAGTTGAGTGTGACATCTGTAGAGTCCACATTTCACATGCGCATAACGGGGTTGAGAGGACAATAGCTTTATAAACAAGCATCTTGGTATCCTTATAAATGTCCCGATCCTCAAACACTCTTTATTTCATTCAAAAAAATACTGCACAGAAATGGTCAACATTTCCTAATGTTACACCATTAATCTGTATTTATGACATTCAAAGGCTGGTGACTGATGGAAGAGCACTTTGGTGTTCTTGATGTTCAGTGAGAGACCAGGCTTTTCGTATGCTTCTGCAAAGGTGTTTAGAGTAGCTTTTAGGTCTTCTTCTGAATGAACACAGACTACATTATCATCAGCACACTGGAGTTCTATGACAAATGTTGTTGTGACCTTGGTTTTGGCTTTCAGTCTGCTGAGGTTAAATAGCTTGCCATCTGGCCAATATGCGATGGAACATAATATGGCCCGTAGTATCAAAAGCCATCATGAGGTTAAGTTGAACAAGTACAGATTCTTTCATTCAGACCCCAACATGGATCATCGGCCACATCCCGTGGAAGCATGTAACAGCATTGTAACAGCAAGAATCCTTGATTTACAGCACTATGCATATGCTAGTAAATGTGCATACAATCACATCCCTAATCATTTCAAAGTATCTGTACTTGTCAGCCTCCTTGTTCTTGTACAGATGGCAGCCATGGAAGCAAAAAGCAAGATCCTCCCTATGCCAAGGACAACTGTATCTATCCTATGGCTAGCTCCGATTGGACAAAAAAAATTCAAGTCAATTCATCGATTATCTATTATATATAATAAAAGTCAGTGTTTGCGGTGGTGTGGCCGAGCGAGCGACGGGAGGAATATGTGACAGTGTTTCGATTGACTGCCATTGTGGGATTATTTGCATAACGGGCTCTGACTGGCCAGCCTCCGAACTGTAAGCTGTTTTGGGTCCCATGAAGGAGAAAATTAAGAATAATAATAATAACACAAAAAAGAAATTATAAATAAAAATGCTTATTATTATAAATAATAAAATTAAACTGGGCAACATTGTGAACCTAGGCAAAATGATGAAGTTTGAGAGGGATGACTCAAACTACAACCTTACCCTTCTTACTATTAAAACAATTCATTTTTTTAAAAAACCTTTTCTTAAATAAACATGACCTGGACCAAACTTGGCAAACAGCCAACTGGTAACCCAATTTACATCCTGGTGCAGTTTGGGAGAGGATGGGTATCAGATTGGCAGCACCTTCACCCATTTTCAGACACCACTGTGACCCCCACCAATGATCTGGACCAAACTTGAGTTTGATTAAGACATAGTGTAATATATGACTAAATTGACATTACCTAACACCCAAAAACAAACAATACCCTTTTCAAATAACCCGGACACCGCCGGGTCCCCAAGCTAGTATGATTATAATTTCATCATACTGGAGAGGGGAAAAACTTGATACCTGCATGACCTGCATGAGAACATGAATATGACAGAAGGAAACGAAAGTATCTCCAGTTGAGTTTATTTTGTTCATGTATGCTAGGACTGCAGTTTCACTACAATGTTCAATTAAAAGGATCTGTGAAATTTGAAAACAAATACAGTTTCATGTGAGTTCACCATTTTAAAAAGCAGTTATGGTGATCATGAGGGAATTGTAATACTGTGAATTTCAAAGACAGCACACAATCTTTTAGAAATAAAATGGGTTGATTTTTTAAGACAGAATAATACAACTTTTACCAGGAATTTT
Organism: Anolis apletophallus; assembly: GCA_030556195.1. Lineage (NCBI taxonomy): Eukaryota > Metazoa > Chordata > Lepidosauria > Squamata > Anolidae > Anolis > Anolis apletophallus. Next base: position 32,452,468 of record JARBWK010000014.1, on the reverse strand, counting down.
CTGTTATATTGATTTCCTTAATTTCTGTTTGCTATCTTTTGTTTTAATTATCATCAAGGACCACTCTCCTCTTTCTATTACCTTTATTTATATCCTATCCCCCCAAAGCTGTATAACTCAAAGTAGCTTGCAAATTATGTAATTTAATAGTTTCTTCTGCTAAACATTAATGAGCTGTTTGATCTACTTCAGAACAACCAGCTGGATTGTGAAGAGGGGTGTTATTAAATGTCAACAAATTGTTTTTCACCTTTCCGCTTACTGTTTTGTTTGTTTTTGTGTAGCACATCAAAAAAAATTTTTTTGTGAAAGGTGTTAGGAATGTTACGTTTGAGCCTGATTACAACATTTATTTCACTGTGTATAGCACCTTCTGTTAGCCTTCTATAAAATATTGAAATAGTTCTGTCAGGTGAGGGCAACTTGTCATTCAGTGTTGCCCCCCTTCCCCATGCATCGCGAAGCCTCAGCAGTAGCAATGGCGAAAGGAAAAGGAAACAATATTTGGAGAGCTACAAATTGCCATTGTCATACATTCCTTTTCAAGAAAGTAAAGGTTATGCCCTTTCCCTGCCTACGCAGTGGGTGGGGAAAGGTTATTGCCTCCTCCCACGAAGGGATGCGATTGGTTCTCTGGATGGAACCTTCTGGGGAGTGGGCGGAGGCTGCCTATGGTGTAGGGGCAGCCTCCCGATTCATTCCCATTTGAGGTGTTGAACCACCACTCCCGCCCAGTGACAGTATAGTGGTCGCTTTAGGGGCCGGGTAGGAATTTTTTCCTTTTCTACATTCTAGGGTGTGTTTTTTTTTTGCTTACCCTGTACTGTTATTGGGATTTTCTGGGATGGCGGTTCTATAAATAGGACAGCATAAATAGTTTAGGGTAAGCCATAGACCCATATTCACTCATGCATTCTTCAAAGTTGGTTGGGCCAGTGCACAAATACACTCACCTGGATGGCTGTTTAAGGGTGAGGGGGATACCATTGGTCCAGAAATTTTGAGAGTCTGGTTAAGTATTTTCAGAGAGGTCTTCTTGTGTTTCCTTGAGAGGTTGCCCAGTTTTGTGTTATAGGGGACTCAGGGGAGTTTCCCAGTGTAGCCGAGGGGTCGTTCGCTCGTGGACCCTACTTCGGCTAGGCCACACCTTGTTCCCTTGACACCTGAGTTTAGTGAGGTTAAACTTAAATTGGTAACTTTTAAATAAATGTTGCCCAAATTTGATCCAATTACTGTTGTCTGTCTCATTATTTTGGGGGTTGGAAGGTAATGGGCAGGATTTTCCTCTTCACAATAGAGAGATCTAAGCTTATTTTGTGGTTGTATAGGGGGGTGGTTCCCAAACTGTGTTCTACAGAACCTTTGGGTTACGTATAAGTATTAAAGGTGTTCCACCCAAACCTTTTAAAGTCTTTACATATCCTTTTAAAAAGTCTGTCCCAGAGTATGGTGCTCTTATTGATATTCAAGGTTCCTCTGCTTTAAAAAACAAAATTTGAATCTGTGGCACTGAATGACTACAGAGTAGGACTGATAGACATATAAGCTGTAGCCAGAAAGGCTATCCAATAATTGCTCCACTTCATATCTGCCTATCAAAGCAAATCAATAAGAATCAGGCTTTAAAAAGTTTATCTTTATATCATAAAACAAAATTAGAAATTGGATGCTGTCCTGCATTTACATATTCAGCTGTCATACATAAATCCCAATTTCAAAACTACCATATATACTTGAGTATAAGCCGACCTGAATATAAACATAATATAATTTTACCACAAAAACTAGGAAAACTTATTCTCAAGTATAAGCCAAGGGTGGGAAATGCAGCAGCTACTTGTAAATTTCAAAATAAAAATAGATATCAATAAAGTTACATTAATTGAGACATCAGTAGGTTAATTTTTTTTGAATATTTATATAAAACTGTAATTTAAGATACAACTGTCCAACTCTGATTAAAGCATTATTTTAACCTTCTTCAATGTAAAGTATAAGCTGAGGGAGGCTTTTTCAACCTAAAAAAAGGGTTGAAGAACTAGGCTTATACTCGAGTATAAACAGTATTTTAAATACAAAACTAAAACTATATTATTATCATTTTAGATGCGAATTCAATCATTTTCCATATTAAAATAAATGTTTGTGGATACATACAATATTTCAAAAGGTTTCCATGACAAAACAAAGTTTGGGACTGTTGGTATAGAGAACTGAACTAGTTTCTTCTGGTTTTATATTGACAGTTTAATTCAATCTAAATTTCACACAAACCTTCATTTCTGTGCTCATTTATAGAGCAATATTATTTAGTACCATGAGATTTCCTTCTGTGTAAATGTGCAGTGGAATGGATGGCTACTGTACAATTCTAGTGGGAGAACTCAGCTCTACAAGCCAAAGGTTTCTGGTTCAGCCTCTGGCATTCTAGTTTGGATGGGTACAAACTTCTATCTATAACCATGGATAGCTCCAGGCACTCAGTGTACACTGTATTGAACCCAAAGAATCTGTGTTGTGACACAGTATAAAGCGGACATATGTAGGATGATGAAAATGTGTTTCATAAATAAATAATACATTGCAAATTTCAAATTAAAGAAATGAAGGCATTCAGTGTTTACTTCATTTATTTACTGTTCTGAGTCTTTACTCTGGTCTTTGACCATTTTTTGTTTGTTTTCTGGATTGTGCCACAGGATTTATACCTGTAAATTAGTTCCAGAAATAAAATGCACTCAATATAATGCAAGTTTTGGTTCATTTTCATCATCGACCTGCCTCTACGTTACTGTTGTCAATCTATGCATTGATAAACTTGGGAGGGAGATAGTATAATCTATACACATAATAAAAGTATGTGCATATGTGGAGGAGGTGTCCACTTACACAGACAGGCACCGGCTTCCACAAGCAGGCTATAGTTCCAAGTGCTAAGAAGCCTCCAAAGGCACCCCCTCTATTGACATTGCAGGTTATGGCGAGCACCATGGACATGGAGCCCAAACCCCGCCAATGTCCTCCCCAAACACCATGGCCCACCACCCAAGGAAGGCTTTCATTGCTAGACAATTTCATCCTAGACTTCACATGTTTCCTTCACCACAGGCAGGCATCCCAGGGTTCCTTGTGTGGAATTTGCAGGCCCACTGCCTCTCCCTTAACCCTTTCCTATGGCACACAGCAAACACGAATTGATCAGCAAATGTACAGACTGGAGGGGGCTGGGGGACTGGCTCAAGAGGACGGAAGTTGTAGTTCACCTTGCATCATGGCAGAACACTGTGACCCCCTTTGATAATGGACCTGGACCATATTTGGCACACAGAGCCCTCATGACCAGGTTTGGGGGGAATTGACCTTGATTTATTGGAATTGTACTTCACCTACATTCAGAGAGAACTTTGAACCCTACCAATGATGGATGGCACACAGACCCAACCTGTCCAACTGTGAAAACAGGTGGAGTTTGGGGGTCATTGCTTTGGGAATCTGGGAGTGGTACTTTACCTGCATCCAGAGAAACTGTGGCTCCCAACAACAATGGACTGGGACCAAACTTGGCACAGAGCAGCCACATGACCCATTGAACATACTGCAGGGGTTTGGGAAAATTGACCTTGATATTGGGAGTTGTAGTTCCCTTGCACCCCGAGAGCACTCAACCCAACTGATGACATATCTGTACCATAAATGTCACACAGACCCAACATGGCCAACTGTAAATACAGGCAGGATTGGGGGGGGGGGGGCTGCCCTGGGATGGAGTGACTGCTCTTGGCATATGGGAGTTGTAGTTCACCCTTATCCAGAGATCACTGAACCCAGCCGATGATAGATCTGGACCACACTTGGCACACGCACACACACACAACATGGCCAACTGCATATAGGCCTGGTTTGGGGAGGATTGAACTACGATTCTGGGAATTGTAGTTCACCCACATCATTATGTATTATCTAATGGGAGCATTCATAAAAAATGAAATCACATTCTGGCTTTTCCCTAATTAATAGTGTTAGTAATTAACTAAATGATATGACCTAACACCCCCAAACAAACAAGGCCTTCTTCTAATAACCTGAGCACCGCTGGGTACCTAAGCTAGTCTGTAATAAAAAAAGATGAGGAAAGAGAAAGAAAGATGGAAATGAATGGAAATTTGTGAGCATATCTAGCATTCTGGGAAAACTGGGCTGATGATGATGATGATGATGATGATGAAGATGATAAAATGCATGATCTATAATTTTCTCTTTGGAAGTATAGCCAGATAATTCAGAATACCTATAGCCAGAGAACAATTGGATAAAAAGTATTTTAGAAACCTTTCTAAAGTGGTGTCATTTACTCATAGCATCCAATCTTCCACCATAGATTTATTGTTTTTGTTGTAGCTCCAACAATGTTCTCTAAGGAAATGTACTTTTTTATATACTTGTGATAAAATACAGAATCGCTGGTGCTTTGTAATGGGTTCCTGGTAGCTCTTGCTATACATATGAATCAACTGAATGATGCTAAGTGTTGCATTAACATAGTAATGGCCAGCAGGATTATAGCTTACATGATGCATTAACGTTGGTCTGGCCAGCATAAATGGTATTCTGATAATATATGAAGACTACGCCATCTGGCAAGAGTCATATAAAAGTTTGAATCATAACTGCATTAATTGTAGTGTTCTTAACAAATGAGTATTACTTAAAAGTTGTATGCATGCTATGTCAGCAAAAGATAGTCTTTCTTCACTTATTGGGAGAATGTTAAGGAATCAAATGCATACATTTCTTATTTTATTTATTTATTATTTCAATTTATATACCACCCTTCCCAGGAAGGCTCAGGGTAGCTTACAACAACAACCAACACCATCACAGTAAAATATTAAAACATAAAAACAGCTTTAGACCAGAGTGGATTATGCAGCATTTAAAGGTTGAGCACCTGTCAAAAAGGTAGGTCTTACAGGCCCTCCTGAAGGCCTGAAGATCAGTTATTGATCGGGTCTCCTCAGGAAGGGCATTCCAGAGAACAGGCACTACTGCAGAAAAAGCCCGCTGCCTCGTCAATGATAAGCGGCAGACCTTGAGAGATGGAACCTCCAATAGATTTCGATCCATGGACCGTAGTGGCCTCTGGGGAATGTGCAGGGAAAGATGGTCCTTCAGGTACACTGGCCCCAGACCATGCAAGGCCTTAAAGGTTAGCACCATCACTTTGAAGGCAATCCGGCTCTCAATTGGGAGCCAGTGCAAAATGCTGCAAGACTGGCGTGATATGGCATGATAATGTCACTTTAGCCAGCCCAGAAGTCGAGCTGCTCTGTTTTGTCGCTTTGTGCACCAGCTGGGGGAGGTCAATTGTTGTCTCTCTGTGGTGCAGCCTTGGTTTTTGTCTTAAAAACTATTTTTAAAAAAAGTTTCCGGATTACCGACAAAGGAAGGCCAATGTAAAGGGTGTTACAGTAGTCCAGTCTCGAGATGACTGTGGCCTGGATTACTGTAGCCAGGTTATCACCGGAGAGGTAGGGCACCAGCCGCCTTGCCTGGAGCAGATAGAAAAATGCTGCTCTGCTCACGGCAGAGACCTGGGCCTCCATCACCAGCAGAGGGTCCAGTTGGACCCCCAGGTTTTTAACCAAGGGCGACGGGGTACATGAAACTGTGGATGCATCCAGGAAAACACAACTGTAAAAGACTGCTAGCCGTTTCAGTGAGGTGCTGAGAAAGTTTTTCGACATCATTAAGCCACTTGATGGTGGGAAGGGGACTGTAGGAGCCCACACTACTGTTTTGTTGAGATATACAGGGTTAATCTTTTGCAGAATTGCTACACAAATCTGCATTTCATTGTTATTGTTTGCATTTCATTAGATGTATTACCGTACTTGTTGCACTTTGCTTTATTGTAACTGTTGGGCTTGGCCTCATGTTAGCCACCCCGAGTCCCCTTGAGGAGATGGTGGTAGGATATAAATAAAGATGATGATGATGATTATTATTATTATTATTAGCAGGGAGTTCCATAAATACAAATTGCCATACCAGTTCTAAAAGGATTTTTTTTCTCATATCAGGAGCGACTTGAGAAACTGCAAAATCACTTCTGGTGTGAGAGAATTGGCCATTTGTAAGGACGTTGCCCAGGGGACGCCCGGATGTTTTGACGTTTTACCATCCTTGTGGGAGGCTTCTCTCATGTCCCCACATTGGAAGCTGGAGCTGACAGAGGGAGCTCCCCCATGCTCTCTCCGTAATAAAAACTCTGACCTGTTACTCCTCAGTCCTGCCTGCACAAGGGTTTAACCCTTTATGCCAATGGGGACTCCTCTAAAAGGATATTGACAAGGTGGATGTGTTCGGAGATTATGTAAAACCTCAAAGTTATTTAAAAAATCAGAACACTTGGGCTACACTTTTCCTCGGAGGCACAATGTTTAATTCTGCCCTTAGACGAGGGGAAGAAACTATCTCACAGGACTAATCCAGTTCATCAGGGCTCTTTTGTTTTTATCTATAGTTATTAATCAATGATAAGAGGCTATTTAAAGTCTATGAAGGTTTTACATTGCAATTAACATTGATTGGCAAGTCTATGAGGTTTTTCATGCTTGAAACTGGTTACAGTGAAGGAAATGGTAAGATTCATGCACATCTTACTTTGGTTCCATGCATTCCCTTAAGCCAGGGGTGGGCAATTACTGGCCCTCCAGGTGTTTTGGATTTCAACTCCCAGAAATCCTAGCCAGTTTACCAGGTCTTAGGATTTCTGGGAGTTGAAGTCCAAAACACCTGGAGGGCCGGTAATTGCCCACCCCTGCCTTAAACCCTATCCTTTGCCAAACTGCAGTCCCCGTGGCTCTTTGGAAATTCTTATTTGAGCAGATGGACCATTTAAATATGATTTGGGTTTGGTACCCAAATCGGATCCAGGGTTTGGGTCCAGGCTATTTGTCTAATCACTACTCCCTATATAGGCCATCTCGTGCCCTGCAGTCAGCGGAAGAGGCCCTACTCTCAGTCCCACTCCTGTCTCAAGCTCGGCTGGTGGGAACGAAAGAGGGGGCCTTCTCTGTGATCGCTCCCTATCTCTGGAACTCCCCCCCCCTAAAGAAATAAAATGGCCCCCACTCTCCTCTCCCTTTCGAAACTTTTGAAGATGCATTTATGCACTTTAGCATATGGAGAGGAGGAGGATTAAGATACTACTCCACTGAAATGCTTGCGAACCCATTTGTTGAAATGCTGGTGAACCCTATATGATGGCTGTGATAAATTTTAATAAATACCTGTGTTAGCCACTTCATATGCAATTAATGTCTATTTTTAATAATATATGTTTACTGTTTACATGTCCTAGTTTATTGTCTAATTGGTTTATTCCCCATTTCAACATTTAATTCTCTCAGTATAAGTTTTCTGTTGTTATTACGTATTGTTTTGTATTACTCCTGATGCTGTTTGTTACTTTGTAAGACATTGAATGTTTGCCTGTTTTTGTGCTGTAAACCAGGGCTGTCCAACTTCTACCGGACCTGTGGCCGGAATTCCGGTTACTGATGACCTGGGGGGCCGAAGGGTCTGCCTCCGCCCCCGTCTCCGCCCCCTCCCCGTCTCCACCCCTGCCCCGCCGCCAGCTCCGCCCCCTCCCCGGCTCCGCCCCTCCCTGGCTTCGCCCTCTCCCCGCCTTGGAGGTGTCTGTTTGGGACACCGGGGCTTTGACTTGGAGATAGAGATGAACACCAAAATCCCAGTCTCAAGTCCCAGTCCCTGCTTTGAACTGGATTATATTGCAGTGTGGACTCAAGGCCCTTCACACAGCCATATAACTCAGAATATCCAGGCAGGAAACCCCACAAAACCTGCTTTGAAATGGATTATATTGCAGTGTGGACTCAGGGCCCTTCCACACAGCCATATAACCCAGAATACCTGCTTTGAACTGGATTATCGGAGTCCACACTCATATAATCTGGTTTAAAGCAAATAACATGGGATTTTATTCAGATGTGTGGAAAGGAAGTCAAATAAGACGCCAAGGCCCTTCCACACAGGCCTATAACCCTGAATGATAAGGCATAATATTCATTCTGCCTCTGCTAATAATAATAATAATAACAACAACAGGTTCCTGGAGTAGGAGACCTCCAGGGCCATCCAGTCCAATCCATCCCAGGGCCATCCAGTCCAATCTCCTTCTGCCATAAGGGGAAAACACAATCAAAGCATTCCTCACAGATGGCCATTCAGCCTCTGATGATGATAATAATAATAATAATAATATTAATTACAATGGGTTCCTAGAATAGGAGACCTCCAAGGGCCATCCAGTCCAATCTCCTTCTGCTATAAGGGGAAAACACAATCAAAGCATTCCTCACAGATGGCCATTCAGCCTCTGATGATGATGATAATAATAATAATATTAATTACAATGGGTTCCTAGAATAGGAGACCTCCAAGGGCCATCCAGTCCTACCTCCTTCTGCCATAAGGGGAAAATACAATCAAAGCATTCCTCAGCCATGTTGAATCAAACCTAAACTCTCATGAGAGCAACAGAAAGTACTGAACCTTGAGTTTGGGAGTTGTAGTTCTCCTCCATCCAGAGAGCACTGTGGACTCAAATAATGATGGATCAGGACCAAACTTGGCACGAATCCTCAGAAGAAGAGGAAGCCGGAAAGGGAATGAATGAGCACCCCCCACGTGCTCTGAACTCAGCCCCGCCCCTTTTCACTCTGGCCATGCCCCTCGCTCGGTGCACTCTCTCCTTCCCTCTTTCTTTCAGGTGGTGGAAGGGGAAGGAATGAAAAAGGGAGAAAGAGAGAGGTGGAGGAGGAAGGAGGCCCCGAGAAAAAAAAAATTCAAAAAATATTCAAAAAATATTTTAATTTTTTTTTAATCTTAAAAAGCAGATATCTTACAGGAGGGTAGGGGGCCATGGGGAAGGGGCTGGGGGGCTGTATACGGCCCACGGGCCACCAGTTGGACAGCCCTGCTGTAAACCACTCTGAGTCCCTTTTGGGAGAGAGGTGTTGTCTAGAAATAATATTTTATTATTCTAATTATTATTTGAAATACAACAAGATTAGTACACAGCAACCCATTATTATTATTATTATTATTATTATTATTATTTAGAAAGGAGTTGTATAAAATGAATCTTTTTGCTCAGGCTTTTTCTATGCATGTGACCATGCCTTGGTGTGCACAGTACAATCCTCTTATCCATGTTCCAAAAATATTCCCCTCCCAGAAGACTTTGTGGCCTTTTCTAGGTCCTCCAATATGGTTCAATGTTATAGCTCTGGCCCAAGGGTAGTCGAAATATAGCATTTGCTATTAGTGTTACTGCTTCAGGTATCAATCAAGGGTGAGAGGGACTTCGAATGTATCTCCCATAGATATGAGAGTGATACTATATTATTGACGCCAAGATTGATAAAGAGCTAGATCACAGATTATCAAAGGCATATAGTGCATTCGGAAGGCTTCATAAAAGAGTCTGGAGCAACAAACACCTGCGACAAAGCACCAAAATCAGTGTGTACAGAGCTATCGTACTGTCTATTCTCCTATATGGGTCTGAAACATGGGTCGCCTATCGCCAACACCTACGATTCCTCGAACGCTTTCATCAGTGCTGTCTTTGCACAATCCTAAATATACACTGGACCGACTGTGTGACGAACGTTGCTGTCCTTGGGATCACCAGCATTGAGGCCATGCTATTGAGAACACAGCTGCACTGGGCAGGGCACATCTCTAGGATGGAGGACCACCGCCTCCCAAAGATACTACTCTATGGTGAACTCGCCACGGGTCAGCGCAAGAGAGGCGCCCCCAAAAAGAGATACAAGGACTCCCTGAAAAAACATCTCAGGCTCGGCCAGATTGATCACCAACAATGGTCCACCCTGGCCTCACATCAGAAGGCATGGAGACACACTATCCACAATGCTACGTCCTCTTTCGAGAAGGCTCGCCGAATGAGTCTTGATGAGAAATGACAACGCAGAAAGAACCGCAACTTGGAAACAACATCACCCAAGGAGACTTTCTGCTGTGCTTTCTGCAACCGAACTTGCCTATCTCAGATTGGCCTTTTTAGTCATCAACGCGTTTGTAAAAAGCGTGGGATGAGTCCTTCCTAAGAATCTTTGTTCACGAAGTAATGCTGAAAGAGAGACTATATTATTGAAAATATGCTATACTTCATAGGTAACTCATACTTTAAAGTAGAATCAACTTCATTCAGCTTCTAGCACATCACAGCAAAAGAGGCATTTCATTCTCTGACTCATCAGTTTCTATGAATTTCATCAAGGGTACTGAGATATCACCATTAATTATCAGACAGTGCAAATCAGGGCCGTTGGATCTCACTGAAAATAAACAAGGAGATTTGTATTCTTTGCTGTCAACTAGTTGCCCTCTTTGGAAGGATTTCCCTCTTAGTCACTAATGTGTTTTGTGTAAGACAGTATTTTACAATATGAGCAACGATTAATAGCTAGATAATTTGCTGCTTTTGGCATTTCTGCTGAATCAATGTAATTATACCCTAGTATACACAAGGCATTTAAATTAGCCAATGCAAGTGAGTTAGGAGACATTATAACCCACAATGGGAGGCCATGACATGACAAATAGTACATTAAATTAATGTGGCTAAATATATTATGCAGTTCCTGTCATTGCTTTAATGCTTATAGATGGCTATATATTCACATATATGTATACATCTTCATGCTTAATGCTAGAAAGTCATGGTTGTATTGGGTTCCATGGCACACAGGTCAGTCCCTTCCCTCTGCCCCAAACATGGAAATAATTCAAAGGATGAAGATGGTTGTTCTAAAAGGCATTTCCCCTGTGACACTGCTGCCACAAAATTTCAACATTTCAACAATAATATTTTATGTGAGGTGGCCATAATTATATAGGAGCACTTTTCTCACCTGGGTCATAATCCAAGATAGGAAAGACTGCTCTCTCTTCTTGTTTGTAAGCAATGATATCATAGGGGATCTTGTTAAAGTCCTTATGGAGAATTTCCTTCATCTACAAAGTTGCTAACTTTATTAAAAACCAAAAAAGAGACAATATAAATTTGAAATGACCTGTTTTGCAGCCCCAAAGCAAAGACAAACCTCTGACTAAATCTTGCCACAAAACCCTATGAAACATTCCCATTTGGGTCTCCATAAGACAGATACAAATTGGATGACACAAAATCAAATTATTGTTTTAATACTCCCAGAAAGGAAAGGTAGCAACACCATTTCAGGCACCAAGTATTAAAAAAATCAATTTGAACAATGGCAGTCAGATATTTCAGGTATTTATTTGTAATAAATATTTTGGGAAGATTAATATTTACACTTATAATGAAAGTGGAGTGCATAAAGTTACAACATACATCATACCAGATTAACACATGTCACAATTTTGGAATAGTAAAGTTAAATATCTCTTATAAAGGAATATTTCTGCTGATATTGTTCCAAAAAGTTGTAAATGAATGGCAAGTGTTTTCATCAGTTTCTGAACAGATGTTGGCTTGTCTTCCTTAACAGATGTTGGTTTTCTTTCTTAAGGAATATTGTGTTTGCATCTTTAAAAAAAGTCATTGGCTCTGGTAATGTAAACATGTTGTTTTCCACCAAGCGTTAATAATTTGTCTCTGGTCATCAACAGTTCCTGTCAGCAACTTTTAATGACAGTTCATGAATGTTCTTTTTGTAATTTTCCAGGCTTCAATCTTAAAATGGCATCTCTAAGCCCCAACCATACTCCTTTCATACAATTTAATTCATATTTATTTATGACATACCTTATTGGCCACGCAGATCTCTTTGATATCTACACACCTGCTTATGAGCACGCCTGGGTTTGGACTCCACAACAGCCTGACATAAAGCTTCTTTGCAGGTGGGAAAGATTCTCAATTAGTACAAACACAGTGAGATTAATGCTAGGCTTTTAAAGCTAAACAACACACAGAGGTTAAAGAAAACCATCGAATAGTACATATAGAGTTTTATCAAAAAATATGTCAGTCAAATATCTCAAATATACTGATAGTATCAATTATATCAAATACATCAAATATATCTAGGAAGTATCATAACATCCATTATGTAATCATAAAGAAAATACAACAATGGCATATGCGTCGGGCTAACACAGCGTCTAACGCAAAGTCAATGGAAAAATCGGATGCGCTTGTCGCCACACAAGATCCACTTCTCAAGGCAACAGAACTCATTTCACCACCAAACGCCTCCCTGTAGCCTAGACACGCCCGATAGCTCGTGGCGTTTCGGATTATCGTCACTCCCTTTCGTGTACCATTTTCCCTTCCTGATATGGATGAACATTGGACTAATGATTATTTGATATAGGTTTACGAAGGAGATGGTCTGTATTGAACTATAATATTGCTTGCCACAGGGATATTTTCTACATGTATGTATGTATAATCCGATTTTTCCATTGACTTTGCATTAGACGCTGTGTTAGCCTGATGCATATGCCATTGTTGTGTTTTCTTTATGATTCGATAGTGGATGTTATGATACTCCCTATATATATTTGATATATTTGATATAATTGATACTATCAGTATATTTGAGATATTTGACTGACATATTTTTGATAAAACTCTATATGTACTATTCGATGGTTTTCTTTAACCTCTCTGTGTTGTAAAGATTCTCAATTATCTGTGAGCCCATAGAGAGCATTATCTCATCCCGATATCATTAGTGGGATGCATAATTTGTGCAGTGCTCGTTGGCAATCATTCATAGTTTCCACATCCTCCTCTAGTAGTTACCTAAACAGAGAGGTTTTCTTCCACTAAAAGGCAGACAAATTTTGCAGGTTTCTAAGCAGGTTTCTATGCATGCTAAAAATGAGTTCTAGAAACAAAAATATTTTCTTGTATGTGGGAGTGACTATGGAATCTAGAAATTGACCGTAAAAATCCACTTTGTCTATCATTGTTTTATTAGCTTAACGTATTCTACAACTGCAAGTTCAAACAACTGTACAAGTGCTCAAGAAAATTGGGCACAGCAAAATTTGTTGAGATTTTGCACCAATCTGTCCTGGAACTAAGAGGTTACATGTGCTGGCATGTTTCACTCATTTGAAATCCAGGCTTCTCACATTGTTTTGACACAAGTTTACCAACATTCTCACAGAACATTTATTCTATAATTAGAAAAGTTGTGCCTATTTTGACACATACTTATGCCTCACCTATTCTCATTTTTGGTGGGTAAGGCAACTAGATACCTCACTTTGGCATTCGTACATTTGTGAGGCTTACAAAGTAAAATTGTTAAAATTGACATAACTGAGGTAAACCCATATATACATGTTTAGTCAGTAAGTAAAGTATAAATTAGATAAACTAAATAAGCGAAGGAAGTTCTGGAATAAAACACAAGTTTCACAACCAAATATGGAACAAGGATGGAAAGAAAATATTTATGAGATTGGGAGAAAATCAACAAAATCAGATCCATTTGACCAGATGGGGAAAACTATAGGTTTGATTTGCGATATTTATGTCACTTTTATATATTAAAAATCTAATTTATGACTAATTTAGGTGTTGTAGAAAAATGAAATGAATGTAACCCATCCCTACATCAGAGTATGGGGACTTAATATGGCAAAAACAATGGTAGTTGCTGAACTAACAATACAAGACAACACCGCGGTTGGGAACAACCAAGTAAACCGAGTAGTAATTTACAAAACTCTCAATATAAATATTCTATTGTCGTATATTCACGAATTTCTTAAAGACATATCATAATCATATAGATACAATGTGATAGGTGAGAAACCACATAATGATATAAGCAAACTTGCCCAGTGTTCATGGCGGAGATCCGTGCATCGGTGGTAGGTAGAGATATAAATCGGACTCAACAGTTAAATGGTTTATTCCCTTTCTAGGGGTGTGTTCAAATGTTCATAAATGTTTTTAGTCCGGAGTAATCCAGTTGAATTAACAAACTCAAAATAAGAGTAAAAATCCAATTTCAATTGATGGTCTGTGATACGCGAAAGGATAATCCACATTACTCCAGGAATACTCGAATCTTTGCAAAAGCAATAAATTTTATAATTCACATTTTGAGAATTTGAATCTGGATTGAACCACAACTGCATGTTTAATATGATCGTGAATGTGTACCAAGAATGTCACGGCCAGGACCGTAGCCAGGATTTTGATCAGGGGGCTGAGTTTGGTTTGGGGGGGCTGAGACTGAGTGGAAGAGGGTCTACCCTAGCAAACCTTTTGTATTGTTATCCCAATAACCCCATGAATCTCGAGATATAATGAGCATGGGGATCAGATCATGATATGAATAAACATAACAGTTTAAATAATGTACCAGTAAGGCCTTCTCATGGACCACCTTGAGAATTTGGGGGGGCGGCGGCTACATGCCTGGTCACGGCTTGTTCCTGATGGACATAACATCTCTGCAATATATTTTGCTGCCCAACTTGCCAAATATTGATGAAAAGTGCCATCTCAAAATGTGGATTATAAAATGTATTGCTTTTGCGAAGATTCGAGTATTACTGAAGTAATGTGGTGTTGACTTAATATGGCAACCATAGCCAGACACTTTGGAGACCTCCTTGTGGTTCTTCCATTTCTTACAGAAATCTAAGGGGGTGGGAAATCATGGATAGAATATTTTGATTCCATTACTTCATGTCCTAACACCATTGGCAACACTACTTTCAATTGAAGCACCACTTGCTTTTTGAAAGCAATTGCTCCTAGAATACATACAGTAGTTGTACATGAATCCATTAGTATTCAGTAGGAAGGATTTGTGTTTTGTATTGCAGGCAGTTCATATTAAGCTCAAGGTCTTAACAATCTTTTGAGGCTGCTAGAAACCCCATGGCAACTCTTGAAAAGCCTTTTATTTCTTCTGCATATGTAAATTGGAGTGGGAAAAGTCAGACTGATTTAAAGCCAACACCTCTTCATGAACTCAGATGATACAACAACTTTATTAAGTGAAATGGGAAGGAAATGGAAATTTGGACAATCCATAGAAATACAGTCCTCAAGGTGACAGAATAATAGTAAAATTAAAAGTGCAGGACTAATAGCTTCAGTTTACATCCATTGCACAGCTTTGGCTTTGTGTTTTATTTATCAGACATGGCCTCCTTCTTCAAAGGGAATTATTAAACCAAATTGATTGGCTGTGAAGATATTATGGAACTACATTGGCTTACAAGATTATTAATAAAGCAGCCTGCCACTTCAGCTAATCAACAGAGATGGCAGTAAATACTCAGAAATTTTATTCATATCCAAATATTCTTCTGCAAAAACAAATCTGGGGCACAGTGCAGTTGTGAATAGTGGTAATTGCTTTGCTGCCATTTTAATTTCTTTGTGTGTACTACACAAAGTAAGTTGTAGAAAGGCAGCTGAACAAACACAGGCATAGGATTAAATAATGTATCTTTCAAATATATCAAAATCTAATTCAGTGAGCAGGCTAGTGTGCCCAAACACGTTCATATAGTCAAAACAATTATTACATTAGAATCCAAATGGATACATAATCAAGCATGCAAGACCGCTACATTACAATACCTTTCCAGGGCTGTATGGGAGGAATAAGTCCAAGTAGGTGTTGATATGAGTGGAAAGAGAATCCAAGGTTGTTCTAGACAAACGTTCTGCACCAGAGTTCTACACAATAGAGCGTACTGCACAAGAGTTCTTCACAATAAATCCAAATGGGAGGTGTTCCACCCCAATGGTCAACACACAAAATGGAATTATAGATCCAAATGGAGTACATGGTCTGCGTCCCAAAACAGTGATACCCTTTTGAGGCTGTATGGGCGAGGCGAATCCAGACTGGTGTTGATGCAGGTTAATAGTTTGTTCTACACAAAGAAGATCCATAGGAGAGTTCCATGAAATGGCACGTTCTATACAATAGTTCTTCACAATAAACCCCAAATGGGGGTATCCCACCCTAACGGTCAACACACAGATGGAAAATATAGATCCAAATGGAAAGTCTGCGTTCCCATACAGACTGTGGTAGTGATAAATCCAAAAGTTCGTGTCCAGGAAAGACTTGCCTGAAGACGCAAATCCTGGGGCTGCAATGGTTGAGTTGCAGGGCCCAATCTGTTTATCAAGCAGCAAGATGAGTGAGCGTCACAGATTAACTCAATTCATATACGAGATGGATATCGGCACGGTATATCCTGTGGACCCGAGGATCCTGTGAACGTATAGCGGTCTTGTATGCTTGATTATGTATCCATTTGGATTCTAATGTAATAATTGTTTTGACTATATGAACGTGTTTGGGCACACTAGCCTGCTCACTGAATTAGATTTTGATATATTTGAAAGATACATTGTTTAGTCTTATGCCTGTGTTTGTTTATTTTAATTTCTTTGCCAAATTATATCTTTTATTTCTCAAGCCGATAATTGGTAGTTAATGTGGTCCATTCCCCTTGATGTATGCAAAAAGATCCGATGGGCAGAACAAAGAATAGTGACTCCAATGGTAATAGAAGCTTTCAGGGACCTTTCCAGACTGACAAAACCATGGAAATTTGGTATGAGTTACATCTGTTGTTAATCTGTACATATGCATATGACATGTTTCATGTCTCGGTATTTTTCTTGTAGATTTCAAGTATTAGAAGGAACTTTTTAACTCACTGAAACATGTGTTCTCTCTCCTATGTATTCCGATCAAAAATTCTTGTGCAGAAAATGCTGCATTTGCAGATTTATTCTATGGAAAAAATGCACATGGATGATTTGCAGAGAAAACAGCACTTTCTACACAGGAGTGGATATTTTTGTGTAAAAATATAGTTTTCCATACAGTAAAAGCCATGTTTTTTAAAAGCAGAAAATGCCAAATCTGGGGGTAAAAAAAACTACATGTGAATTTTGCACAGAATAAGTCCAAGTTTATAAGGGTATTTTGAAATTTGTGATTATTTGAAGGCTTTCTTGTATGTTGAATTTACTCATTGCTACCTTTGAGAAGAAACATAGTGGAGAGTTATGCACCAAGAATAAAGGCATTTAACTAATTCACTAAATTGGGAACTCATAACCCTCCTATTCAATGCCCTCTTTCAGTTTGACCTTTTCCGATATTCAGATTTTCAAAATTCCATCTTCTGTTCATCTCAGATATGAAGACATGTATACATTTTGAATCAAACAAGGAGAAAACAGTTTGCTAAATAGGATTTACAGTTTAAACTATGTTATTTATATTTTCAGTGTTATTTTTTATTTAAAACGTATTAAAAATGGTTAAATGCTGTTGGGGGGGGGGGTTTAAAAAATGTATGTGCACATATGCAGATACTCCAGATCAGATGACATTCCCATCTACCACAAGTTCCCAGCTGGGTCTGTATGTAATGAGACTGTCAATATATTCAGCTCAATACACTTTAACCCTCCCTTCAGTTTATTTATTTCTTTATTAACAGTTATTCAGTTCTCTATACAGTGTTGGTCTTGGCTTATAAATGGTTCTGGTCCAACTTATTTTTAAGAATGTATCTCCTCTTATGAACCTATTAGAACTTTAAGATCTTCTGGGGATACCCTGCACTCAGCCCCACCTTCTTTGCAAGTACAACTGGTGGAGATGAGAAACAGGGCCTTCTCCATGGTAGCCCCTCAGCTGTGGAACTCCCTCCCCAGTGACTTCAGGCAGGCACTATCCCTTCTGGGTTTTAAAGAAAAGCTGAAGACTTGGCTCTGTGCACAAGCGTTCAAATAATATTTTTTTTGCCGGGGAGGGGCGGTGAGATAGCACAGCGGTAACACAGCTGTGCTTGCAATCTGAAGGTTGCTAGTTCGATTCCCCAAGCTGGCCTGGACAACTGGCTGTTGAAGCCCTGTCCTTCTGCTCACCCAGCAGTTCGAAAGCAGCCCAGCTGTGAGTAAATAAAATTGGGAACCACGAAGCGGGGACGATTTTTACAGAGGGACTTTACAACACCTGAAATTTGGCTCTCCGGAAGGTGGAATGCGAAACAGAAGCTCCCCATCATGAGGATGGAACAACAGCACCCCCTTGTGATATAATGACACAATGACATAATAACAATGACGTAATGGAGCAATTCACATCCAGCGATGCACACCCTATGAGGCAGCCAGGGAGAAGGAATCTTCTAAAAATTGCACTGTGTACTGTGTACTGTGTATTGTCATTTGTATGTCTTCCAACAGGGACTGTCTGTCGTATGTGTAATGTAATCCACACTGAGTCCCCTTTGGGGTGAGAAGAACGGAATATAAATAAACCGTTATTATTATTATTATTATTATTACAGTTTCAACATGGTCTGTATTATGGATTATGAGCAGAGTTTTGGACAAATAGAACAATGCACTTTATACGCTTTTTAAAATTTTGTGTACTGATGTATGTGTATTTTTGCTTAATGTTAATAGTTTTTAACTTTAAGTTTTATTGTTAGTACTGGTTTATACTGGCATTGATTTTTTTTGCTGGAGTTGTAATCTGTCTTGAGTCCCTTTGGGTGAGAAAGGCGGGGCAGAAATGAAGTAGGTAAGTAAATAAATAAATATATGGAAGTCTAAAAGTTTCCTCTGGAGCAGGGGCGGGCAAACTGCGGCCCGGGGGCCGGATACGGCCCTTTGGCTGATTCTATCCGGCCCGCCTAAGGGTCCCTGGCTTGCCTCCCCTGCCTGGCCTCTGCATAAAATTCTCCAGAGAAGGGGACTATAAGGAAGCATTATTTTATTTTAGTGGTTTTTATTATTATTATTGTATAATAATTTTATAACAATAATAAAATGATATAATAAATAATATAATATAATGTTATAAGATATATTATAATTTCAATATATTAATACTAATAATATATGAATATTTCTTGATATATTAATATGTTAATATTAATGATGTGTAATATATAGTAAATATAGTAAGTGAATAAATAAATAAATTATGTAGATTAGCATGTAGTTCCGCCTTTAGGTGCGGCCCTCCATAATATTTTTTGGCTCTCGTGTGGCCCCTTGGAAAAAATAGTTGCCCACCCCTGCTCTGGAGAGTGGTGGTGATTGAGTTGAGCTATTTGTGTATGCATTTTGGGTACTAGTCTAGAAGAAGATCTATAGCACCCAATAACAACAACAGACTTCTTTTGCTGCCTTGCTACTAATCATATACTAAAACAACATTTGGGTTGTGCTTACAGCCATGCCCTCTAGCAGTAAGAGGCTATTTTCACTGATAAAAATCAGTGCTAACTTTTCCCATGAATATTTATGTCTCTAAAACTTCATGTTATTTCCCTAACAGTGCTCAGCACATTGCATATGCCAAGGGCACATTAATTTGAACCATTTGACTTTACTGATAGAAGAAGCTGAGAAGGAGATGAGCCTCAAACTGATTAACTGAGAGCAGAAGAAAGCCTTTCGTACTTCAGCGATTTGGAGAATTTGCATTTAAAAGCTGCAGTCAGTGTCCAGTGATCTTAACGCAGAGAGAAAAGCAGAAAGGGACTTGGTTCTAATAAGCAGGCACAGTAAGGGAAAACATTTATTTCAAGGGGGGGTGGGACTTGGCAGATTATTCCTACCAGCATTTCTGGTATAGGGGCGGTCAGTTGTTCTATTCCTCTGATAAACCTTTCCTTGTTCGGGAATAGTGACTCAGTGATCCTACACTGTTGAACATTGTTTAGTTAATGGGCATGACTGAACATCATCTGCATGGCCATATGTATTTCCATTCCTGCTCTAGTTTTTAACTCCCTTCCCATATAATAAATAAAACATGCATATGGGGTTGACATGAACGGTCAAGTTCAACTGCACATATATGAATTGAGACCAGGAAATGTAGTATCAGATGCCTAGCTATTTAGATCATACTCTATACTTTATGAATGTCTGGTTTTATCATTTTTAATTTTTATTTCTTGGGTTGGAGAATGAGCGATCAGACTGTAAATCTAGTGAGAACTTTTGTTTTAAATTCTGAAGTCTGAGGACCCAACTTTGTCTAAGGCAGTGTTTTTCAACCTTTTTTGAGCTGCGGCACATTTTTTACATTTACAAAATCCTGGGGCACACCACCAACCAAAATGACACAAAATGACACTCTAACACAGTAATACATATAGTTAATATGTTTTTAAATGTCCTACACAGATATGCTTCCCTGTGATGTTTGCTTTTCTGCCTGCGCTGTTGTGCTCTCTCTCTCTCTCTCTCTCTCTCTCTCTCTCTCTCTATATATATATATATATATATCTATATCTATATCTATATCTATATCTATATCTATCTATCCAGTGGTTTTTGAGTTATGTTAATCCCACAAATGAACATAGCTCAAATGAACATAACTCAAAACTCTCTCTCTCCTCTCTCTCTCTCTCTCTCTCTCTCTCTCTCTCTCTCTCTCTCTCTCTCTCTCTCTCTCTCTCTCTCTCTCTCTCTCTCTATATATATATATATATAGATAGAGAGAGAGAGAGAGAGAGAGAGAGAGAGAGGAGTAAGAGTTTTGAGTTATGTTCATTTGTGGGATTAACATAACTCAAAAACCACTGGACAAATTGCTGCCAAAATTGGCCACAAAACATGCTAATACTAACCCAAGGAGGGACCATCAGTCAAAAAAATTATTTTGTCATTTGGGAGTTGTAGTTGCTGGGAGTTATAGTTCACCTGCAATCAAAGAGCATTCTGAACTTCACCAATGATGGAATGGAATCAAACTTCCCACACAGAACTCCCATAACCAAGAGAAAATACTATAAGAGTTTGGTGGGCATTGACCTTGAGTTTTGGAATTGTAGTTCACCTATATCCAGAGAGCACTGTGGACTCAAACAATGTTGGATCAGGACCAAACTTGGCATGAATCCTCAATATGCCCAAATGTGAACACAGATGGAGTTTGGGGAAAATAGACCTTGACATTTGGGAGTTACAGTTTCTGGGTTGTATAGTTAACACACAATCAAAGAGCATTCTGGATCCCACCAATGATAGAATTGGTCCTAACTTCCCACACATAACCCCCACGACCAACAGAAAATACTGTGTTTTCTGATGGTCTTTGGCGACCCCCCCCACACACACACAGGGGCCCCGACTCCCGCTGCCCTAAAAACCTTGTGAAACTACAACTCCCAGGACTCTCCCTTAAGCCTAGGCTGGAGAGAGGTGGGGCCGCATTCCTGCCTTCCTTCTTTCCTTCCTTCTGCACTGCAGCTGCGGCCCAATTCCCTTCCTTCTTTGCTTCCCTCACCCATAAGGGTGCTGCCCCTTTAAGAAAGAGCCCTGCTGGAGAAGGAGGAGGCAGGAATGATGGCACCACTGCCGCTGCCACAGGAAGCGCCAAGGAAGAGGTGAGGCTCAAGATGGCGGTGGTGCCAGTGTCCGAGCAGCTCCTCTCCTCTGAGGCAGCGGAGGGAGGTGGCGGCGTGTCCATGGCGCTGGAACAGTACTCGGGCTAGCTCTCCCCTCCTTCTCCGGCGCTCCTGCCCCGCTTGAGCTTGGAGACTGGAATTTATTTATTTATTTATTTCGGGATTTTACCCCGCTCTTCTCAACCCCCAAGGGGGGACTCAGAGCGGCTTACAGTACGGCACAATTCGATGCCCACATAATAACAATATAAACCCCAAAACACTTCAACAATTAAAATACATTAAAATACATTAAAATACAACTACATTAGGAAGGTGAGACTTGATCAAGCTAAACGTAACTTCAGGTCTGACGAGAGCTCTTTCAGCCTGGGTTGATATAGGAATCTAACTCTTGTTCGCCCAACACATCCCCTTCCTCCAATCTCTCCTAGAAGCCAAGATACTGTCCCTCCTGTTGAATTCCAGCTCGTTAGTGGGCCCAGCTGGATCGCTATCAGAGTGAGAACCAGGAAACTCCCTTTCTCCCATCTCACCATCTGGAAAGGAAGTAGCCACTCATCCGAATCCATTTCCATGGAATCTTCACTAAACTCATCTGCGGTCCCATATCCCTCCAGCCATGTGTTATCCCATTGCAGGCTCTCTTCTGCAGAGTCACATGCATCAGGCCACTCATCATCCCCGATCTCCCTCGGGTCAACTGGTGCCTGGCCCGGTGCCCCCAGGGTCTGCCCAAGTCCACCAGGCTGGAACCCTACACTTGTCTTCTCATTATATGGCCAAAATACTTCATCTTTGCATCTAATATCCTTCCCTCCTGTGAGCATTCGGGCTTTATTTCCTGGAGTATGGACTGGTTGGATCTTTTTGCGGTCAAAGGTGCTCTCAGATTTTTCTTCCAACACCACAGTTCAAAAGTGTATATCTTCCTTCAATCAACCTTTCTTATGGCCCAGCTCTCACATCCATAGGTTGCTTCAAAGTCAAAACAGTCACTTCAAAGATACCATCCACCCGTCTTGCCCTTGGTCGGCCCCTCTTCCTTTTTCCTTCCATTTCCCCCAGCAGCATTATCTTCTCAAAGCTTTCCTGTCTTCTCATGATGTGGCCCAAATACCTCATCTTTGCTTCAAATATCCTTCCCTGCAGTGAGCAGCTGGGCTTATTTCTGCACATAAAATGATTTTTTTCCCTTGCACACAAAAAAAATATGTGAATTTTATACACTGCAAACTACCCAAATGCAGTATTTTCCCATACAGAAAAAAATGTTGTAATATACTTTCCATGGAGAAATGCTATTTCATGTTTAGAAAGTGCTGTTTTCTGCACAAAGCATCTATGTGTGACTTTTGTGGAGAATACATTTCAGACTGAAGGTTCTTGTCAGGCCATGATTCTTCTCAATAAAAAAATGAATTTCAATCATTTTTCAAATGTATTCAAATATTCCTTCCATCCCTATGAGGATGTATCTACATTCCAAAATGTGTACATTGTGAACCATTTTAACTGACACCTGTAGCCTGGACCCCTTCCACTATAACATTAATTTCTATATTTTCCATTGAGTCACACTGGGTCCTAATACGTCCAAAATATATCAGTCTCCATTCAGACATCTTCATTTCTAAGCTTGCAGCAAATTTTTCTTTTCCATTTTAACTTTTTTGACAGCATTTTTCATGCCCAGAAAGAGGTACAGTAATAAATAAACCAATAAACACTAAAGAGAGGCTCAGGACCCCAGTCCTTCAATATAATTTGATAATCTCTTGCAATTAATTGCTCTGGAAGAACTGTCCACATGAAAATTTCTTCTAAATTATTTTCAAATTGAAAAATTGGATATTGCATCCCCACTCAGGCTTTCTCCGACCAATGTAATACCCTGAGGTAGGGCTGCCCAGGAAGTCGATTGCAATCAACCAGTCAATCCCGGGACCAAAGGAGGTTAATCCCAGGATGGGGCACTTCTCAAGGGGGGCTGAGCCTGGTCCCGCCAAGCCCCGCCTCCTCCCCGGCTTTGGCACTCCCAGCAGCTTCTCCAGGCTTGAGGATGGCAATGCCAAGCCAGTGGCGGCATAGCTAGCACAAGGCTGGCTTGAAACTGCCATCCTCAAGCCTGGAGAAGCTGCTGGGAGCTCCAAAGCCAGAGGGGAGGGGGCGGAACTTGGTGCAGCCTGCCTCCACCCCCCTCTGGCTTCCACTCTACCAGCAGTTTCTCCAGGCTTGAGGATGGCAATGCCAAGCCAGTGGTGACATAGCTAGCACAAGGCTGGCTTGGCACTGCCATCCTCAAGCCTGGAGAAACTGCTGGTAGAGCGGAAGCCAGAGGGGGCGGAGCCAGGCCCCACCAAGCCCCGCCCCCCCCTCTCCAGACTTGAGGAGGTAGGTAGATCTTTCTGACTTGGTTTTATTATAAGTAGCTCGCATGCTGAAAAAGTCTGGGCACCCCTGCCCTGAGGCATTCATAAAAGTTCATGTTACCAATGGAGTTACTCTGCCAATTGAGGAAATCAGTCCTAGGTCTTCTGAAAACTAATGAAAAGTTTTTTATATATATATTTTTAACAAGTAACTTAACTATGTGATTTCATGCACATTTACAAGTATTAATAGACAATCTCAGAATGTTCAAACATCTGAATTATTCTAACAAACACAGTTCTTTAATGTGAATTTGTATATAATTGAATGTCCCCATCCATTCTTAATTTTAAATGAGCCATTCTCTTTTTTCAATGCATCCCACTGGGGATTTCCTGTGTTACCTGATGGCAGCAGCAGAACTATGAAGCACTTCTTGAATTATGGAAGGCTCAACAAGGAAAGAGAAGCCACATGGAGCCTTATTTGTGTTGCACAAATGGTGGGGGCGATTTGTGTGGCAATGAATATATTAAACTGGGTGTTGGTGGGGGAAAGCAGACTTCCCTCCATGTATCTGCATTAGATGAGCATGGGCACACATAAACATACAGGATTATGTTATTTTTAGCTGCGATAAAGCATGTCAGGAAGGTGTTTCCACTTTCCATACTGGTTCAATCAGAGTGCTCTTAAGCTGGGTCTCTAGCAATCACTCATTTGAATTTCCCTTTCTCCCTTCACAGCTACTCTGCTTGTTACACAGCCCATGGCATCTGAATATTGAATGCATTATACCTGCAAATGAACTGTATACACATCAGTAATAGAAAAGAAAAATGTACATTTTCATTATCCTCAGAATAGATTTCCAGAGAAGCAACATGGTGACATATTTATTCGCTTGAAAGGAAAGATCACAATACATACAACATGGATATTTTACTTTTAAGGTTATATAAAACTGTTTATTTGGGGGCAAAATGTGAACAAAATCTGCATTTTTGTCAAAAGACTTTTAAAAAAAATCATGCTAACAGATTAGTCTGGAAATAGGATATGGGTATATTAATGAATATGTGAAACTGATATGGATCAGGAGCAGAATGAGCAGAATATCCCTCACCCTAATCCCTTTCTAACCCTAATCCATTTAGAGCAGGGGTCGGGAACCTTTTTACTCAGAGAGCCATGAAAGCAAAATATTTGGAAATGTATTTCAGTGAGAGCCATATAATATATATAATATATTTTAAGACTGAATTCAACTAAATGTGAGTTTATACATACATACTATGAGGAAAGGGTTCCCCCGGCAGAATGGCGGGACACTTCAGACCTGTCTCTGCAAAAGGCATGCTCAGGACTCTGGGAAGGAAGAGAAGATGGAAGGAAGGGAAAAGAAAGAAAGAAAGAGAAAATAAAGGAGGGAGGGAGAAAGGAAGAAAGAAAAGAATAACCAACTATGGGAAAGGAAGAAAAGAAAAGCAGGAGAGAGACAAGGAGGGGGAAAGAAAGAAGGAAATGGGAAGGGAGGAAAGGAAAGGATGGGGAAAGGAAAGGGAGTCCGGAAAAAGTAAAATAATGAAGGGAAAAGAAGAAAAGAAAGAAGGGGAGAGAGAGGGAAGTGAAAAGAAAGGAAGGAGAAGGAAAGCAAGAGTTGGGGGAAAATAGAAGAGGAAGGAAGGAAGGAAGGAAGGGGGAGGGAGGGAGGGAGGGAGAATGGAGAAAAGAAGGAAAGGGGAGAGGGAGAGGGAAGTTAAAAGAAAGGAAGGAGAAGGAAAGGAAGAGTTGGGGGAAAGAATAGAAGGAAGGAAGAGGGAGGGAGAATGGAGGAAAGAAGGAAGGGGAGAGAGGGAGGGAAAAGGACGGAGAGAAGGAGAAGGAAAGGGTGAAGGGGAGAAAGGAAGGAAGGAAGAGGGAGAATGGAGGAAAGAAGGAAGGGGAGAGAGGGAGGGAAAAGGAAGGAGAGAAGGAAAGGTTTCCCGCTGCATGCTGGGAAACCGAGGCCCAGGCTGCTCTGGAGAGCCAGATGCAATCATGAAAAGAGCCACATCTGGCTCCCGAGCCATAGGTTCACTACCCCTGATTTAGAGCATCAAAGTTTGGTTTCATCAAACTGTCATTTCATTTCAATAAAGTGGGACACCAGAAAGTCCTCATTATGGACCCATTTACTTTCTTCCTCCAAATGGCTTGATTGTATCTTCAGTACCAATTCTATCGCAACAGGACAATCACTTCTACACATAATATGTTTTCTAATAGAGATCTTCCTGTATGATTTAGCCTTTTCCTGGTGTTTTTTTTAATAAAACAACCTGGGGGCAAGCTGGATTTAGCTCTGATTAAAGGTTATTCGCCTGTGTGTTGTATGTACACACCAGGCTAATGCAATCCCTAGACTGTATTAAATGGCATTGAAGATGCAGCCTGAGTTAGACCCTGATTGGAAAACTGTACCAGAAGGTCACCTGAGTCAACTTGAGGTTTCCAGATCCATGTTTACTTTGTAACTAAAAGACCTTGCTTTTCCCCTGACATTTTCCCCTGACATTAAGTCCAGTTGTGTACAACTCTGATGGTTGGTGCTCATCTCCATTTCTAAGCGGAAGAGCCCATGTTGTCCATATACACCTCCAAGATCATGTGGCCAGCATGATTACATGGAGTGCCGTTACCTTCCTACTGGAGCAGTACCTATTGATCTACTCCAGGGCTGCTAACGCTTTTTAAGCATGCGAGCTACTTTTTTAAAAAAAAGATCTACCTTGCGCCATCCACGCGCCATTGCACTCGTGCGCCGCTGCTCCTCCTGTGTGCCGCTCCTCCCGCAGGGCATTGCAGAGGGCGAGGGAGCACGAGGCGGAGACTTTGAAGGCTCCACCTAGTGCTCTCTCGCCCTCTGCAATGCCCCGCGGGAGGAGCCAGCAGCGGGAGCGGGGAAGAGCGAGGCAGAGCCTTCGAAGGCTCCGCCTTGCGCTTCCTCATTCCCGCTGCTGGCTTCCCCCGCGGGGCATTGCAGAGGGTGAGGGAGTGCGAGGCGGAGTCTTCGAGGGCTCCGTTTAGCGCTCCCTCACCCTCTGCAATACCCCACGGGAGGAGCCAGCAGTGGGAGCGGGGAAGAGCGAGACGGAGCCTTCGAAGGCTCGCCTTGCGCTTCCTCGTTCCCGCTGCCAGCTCCTCCCACGGGGCATTGCAAAGGGTGAGGGAGTGCTAGGTGGAGACTTCGAAGGCTCCACCTCACGCTTTCTCCTTCCTGCAATGCCCCGCGGGCAGAAAAAGCACCGCGGGAGTGGAGGCCAGTGGCGGGAGCGCAGTGTGCGCGGGGCAGGAGTGCGCATGGCAGGAGCGCCCCATCCGGCTGGTGAGGCCCGAAGATCGACTGGAGGAGGGCAGAAGATCGACTACTAGCTCGCAATCGACATAATGAGCACCCCTGATCTACTCATATTTGCATGCTTTTGAGCAGCTGAGTTGGCAGAAGCTGGAGCTAACAGTGGGAACTCACCCCACTCTCCGGATTCAAACCTGCAACCTTTTGGTCAGCAAGTTCAGCAGCTCAGCAGTTTAATCCACTGTGCCACTGGGGGCTCCATACATAAGGACAGTGAATATTTGCCACAGTGAACCAATGGATGAGTTCTCTGATTCTCGTCTGAATACATCACTGGCTATTTTTCCTTCACTCCTTTCATCTTAGCAGTGGATAGAAGGAAAACTGATTGTGTGTTGTTTGTTTTTGGGGTGGGAGGAAGGATGTTGACAAAGAAGCATATGTAAATAAATACTGTTTATCAATTTCTAGAAAATATCATCCTCTCTCTGCAGTCAAATCACCCTGAATATAAATATCAGGGAAAGCTCTGTGAATTCTAGGTCTGCCCTCAGGGATGAATTGTGATGGGAGCAGGATGAAGGGTTGCTCTGACCAAGCTGTTCAGTTTGCTCCTTTCGCCTCATAAGAAACCAATTTTTAGCCACCGAGAAAGGATAAATATGTAAACATTGTCTACTCTTGTTCTAGTTCTATGCAAGAGTGGACTCATTTTTTTAAAAAAATTAAGCACAAAAAATATAGGAGCACAAGGGCAAGACAAGAACACACAACAAAGATTTAGGCCACTACACATTCTGGAACATTTTGGTATCACATTTTGTACAATTTTATCCAGAAATCAAAAGTGAAGTTCATTTTGATTTATATGCCCAAATTTATGGGAAAACAATTAATTTGCAGAATTTTTTACTACAAAAATTTCAAGAGTCTTATATTTTCAAGGTTCCTTAATGCAGTGTTTTTCAACCTTTTTTGAGCCGCGGCACACTTTTTACATTTACAAAATCCTGGGGCACACCACCAACCAAAATGACACAAAATGACACTCTAACACAGTAATACATATAGTTAATATGTTTTTAAATGTATTTATACACTCAGTGTGAAACCTGGGCCTGTTTTGATGAACACAACATAGATATCCTAGCAGGAATGGCAGAAAGACACACACGAAGGTCTTGCTCAACAGCTGGGAGTTATAGTTCACCCGCAATCAAAGAGCATTCTGAATTCCACCAATGATGGAATGGAATCAAACTTCCCACACAGAACTCCTATAACCAAGAGAAAATACGAGAAGAGTTTGGTGGGCATTGACCTTGAGTTTTGGAGTTGTAGTTCACCTATATCCAGAGAGCACTGTGGAGGGGAGGGAGGAAGACGTGGGATGAGTCTGCGCAGTACCTCCTGCGCGGATCACGTCTTCCTCCCTCCCCCCGGCAGCGTGAGGAAAACAAGGCAAAGCAAGCAGAGTGAGGCTGGGAAGAAGGGAGCCCGAGTGGAGAAGAAAAAGTGTTCGGCAGGAGGGGGAAGAAAGGGTATTGGGGGTTCCAATTTCCCACGGCACACCTGATGATCGCTCACGGCACATTAGTGTGCTACGGCACACTGGTTGGGAAACACTGCCTTAATGCCTTAAAAATGGGTTGTTTTTTTTTTACATTTCTTCAGGAACCCTTGGTGGTGCAGTGGGTTAAACCATTGAGCTGATGAACTTGCAGGTTCAAATACGGGGAGTGGGGTGAGCTCCCACTGTTAGCCCTAGCTTTTGCCAACCAGTTCGAAAACATGCAAATGTGAGTAGTAGATCAATAGGTATCACTCCAGCGGGAAGGTAATGGCACTCCATGCAGTCATGTTGGCCACATGACCTTGGAGGTGTTTATGGACAACACTAGCTCTCTGGCTTAGAAATGGAAATGAGCACCAACCCCCAGAGTCAGACACGACTGAACTTAATGTCAAGGGAAAACCTTTACCTTTCTCAATATACAAATATACACTTGTTTTGTTTCTTACTTATCTATGACAGAACTGCTACACCAGTCCTATTTCTGGACACAAATAAGGCCAGGCTGCAAAGGAATTATAAAAATATTTTCATGAACTCCCACATGATTTATGCAACATCTGCCTTTTCCAGACTGGGCTTTAAGACTCCAAACACATTTGCCATTCATTTTGAATAGTCAATGTGTCATCTTGCTCAGAGTTCATTTAGAGATTTTCAAGTTGTCCAGAAGGCCTGCATTATTTTTGGCAAATTATCCAAGGAAGATGAATAAGAAAGCCTGCTGTATTTCACATAATCTGAGACTTCAGTGTTATGGACATTGCAGTAAGGTTAGTTGAGTGAATTTTTTTCAGT
This sequence comes from Anolis apletophallus, assembly GCA_030556195.1. NCBI lineage: Eukaryota > Metazoa > Chordata > Lepidosauria > Squamata > Anolidae > Anolis > Anolis apletophallus. The sequence continues at coordinate 32,422,892 of JARBWK010000014.1, read as the reverse complement.
ATCATAAAATCAGAGAGTCATGCAGGAATACAACATCAAAGCCAGTCAGTCAGTCAGTCACGTTTATTGAGTAACCGTCAGGTCATTTCAAATAAAAGCTCCAACAGCAGTAGTAGTATACAAGATAAGGATAAAATCAGTACCTAATGTACAAGGCATACAATGTAACACTAAACTTATTGCAATTGTCTTGCGTCAACACATAGGAAGGGGAACTATTAGCATAGGATACTTAAGAGGCCCGGTGATCAGTTGATGTGACGCTTATTACCGCTGTACCGTGGGCTGTTCCATGCCGCCTACTGGCACTCATCCCCCGCACAGTTGACTCCAATAGACTCCATATACCGCTGTCTCTCTTTATATGCTCTAAATAGGTAAGCAGGTACCTTATACACCGTTTGAAGGTTTGAGTCCGAGAGGAGGAAGTTAATTTTAAAGGTAGAGGGCCAAAATGTCCTTTTGGATAGTAAATGGCTAAGGTATTTCTCCCTCTCCTCTGCATATATGGGACAGATCAACAAAATGTGGACTAGATCCTCAACTTCTGGTAGGCCGCAAACACAGACTCTGTCCCTATAGGGTGTGGCAGCATATCTGCCGGCCCTCACCATAGACTCGAGATCCTCGAACCTAGCTCTAGTTCGGGCAATCCTGAGGTGAGGTAGGAGCGGGGCGAGCCAGATACGGGCAGTATCAAAGTGGTTGGGTTGTTGGGCTAACCAGTGCATGGATTTAACCCTAGCCAAATGGGCTAGGTCATCTTGGGGCACATACATCGAGTACCCTCTGCTTCACCCGGTTCATCATTGAAGTCACTCTGATGTTCAACGGATCCACCTGGAGCCCCTGTAGGTTGAGATATGTCATTATGGAGCCCCCCCCCCATGTTTTCTGAGAGGGAACTCTGAATTGCTCCATCAGGCACAACTTGGGCAGTCTCGCTCTGTCTTCTAGATTGTTTACCTTGCACCAGTAGTTAATGGCTCTAATTTTTGCTAGGCCTGAGATTTGGTGTCTGCCTAATTTGGACCTGACTGCCGCTGCGGGGGTGCGATTATTCACCCCCAGAGTCCGCCTTAAAAAGTTAGTCTGGGTGCGCTCAATAGGGACATCAAAGCATTCCTGCCAGATGACCATTTAATCTCTGTTTAAACTAGGGTTGCCATTTTTTGATATAAGAAATAAGGGACATTTACTTAAAAATTCACAAAAATAAGGGACACCCTTCAGCACTGCCCTATAGCCCCAATTAATATAATATATTGTATATACATATAATATTGATAATATTATAATGTAATACAATATAATACCAATACTAAAATATAATAATATAGTAATGCTAGTATGTTAAATAGAATTACTACTGATCATTATATTTCTAGTTAAGAGTGTAAAATGAAGAACTGTACAGCTGCATTTGTAATCTTAATATTTATGAACGGGATATAAATATAAATAATAAATTATTCATATATACAACAAAGGATTGCCACCAAAATCAGCATAATGTCAATGTGAAGTGAAATCTTCAAGAATATTTAGGAAAGCAAAAACCATTTTTACATAACTAAAGAAAAATTTCCTTCTTCTCCTCTCCATTATATAATGCCATTTTTTCTTAAAATGGAGAACAGTGGTAAAAACATTACAATGTGCAATTTAAAACCTAAAGACTATAAACATTAAAAGAGAATTAAATCTAATACTATCTAAAATAAATAATTAAATTCATCAAATTATGAAAACCAATTTAAAATATCTAAAACATCAGCTCTACAGGCACCTAAATTTTCTTTCTTCAGATTTTAGGGTAATGATCCCAATTATTTGGAAGAAAAGAATCACTGAGAGCTTTGGCATTGTCCTAAACTATCAATGAATATTGCTGAAAGCTTTACAGCTTGGGATAACACCAAAGAATTGGGATGAAAAAGATAACGTTTTTTTCCAAATGGAAAAAAATGTGTTCAGATGTGTTCAGATCACAGAATACAGCAATAATCTAAAATAATCTGTTTTAGCACAGGTGTCTGCTTCTGGAAGCGAGGCATCTCCTACTACTGAGGGAACTTAATGTAATATAGCAATAACAGTGATTATGTTCTCTATTTCTCCTACCTTCCATTCCCATAGTATTATACTGAGGTATTTGCAGGGATTAAGGGTATAGGATGGTTCTCTTCACCAGGGGATAAAACTACAGAGCTGCACATCTCTCTTAGCCTCTTTCTGGCACTATTGGTGTCCATCTGCTCCCCTAATGCTGCAACATAGAAATGAGCAGATGGGGCCTCCTCTCCAGCCTTTTCCTGAAGCCCATATTCATTATAACCTCATTTTTCTATGACAGCCTTACCATTCAAAATGTCAGTCACTTTACTCCCCCTTTCAGAAACAAATATAGTGTTGCCACTGCTGCCAAGCTGTTAAACAGAAAACAGCAGCCTGGTATCGAAGTCACATCGATAGTGTACTATTTAAAATAATGCTGAATTGATTAATTGGATGGAGCCGTTTGTTGGAAACTATACATCCCGAAACTTTGGAAGCAGTTCTACATTGAAATCAAGCCATTATTTTGGATTATTTGATGTATCACTGGTGAATGACCAACACTTTCATTGCAGTCAAAGAAAAGATGAAATAGTATGTTCACTGTTTATGCTCTGAGTTGCTTTTTGTGGAGTCCTTAGCAATATCTGGCTTACTCTGTCTAATGTGGAGGGTGGTGAGATAAGGTTTAATAATAAGTTGTGTTGAGGTCTCTTGTCTCTTCACTCACATAAAATTGGAGCTGGGAGCTCTGTGGCCTTCCAAACATAATTAAACTCCTTTTTCAATTTGCCTCTCCAACTAATGTGTAAGGTCTGATGGTAAGAGCTGTTTATCAACGACTGAAGGTCCAAAAATTCTCTATCACTGCTCTAAATCATATTTACCAGCTAAATTGGTCATGATCCAGATCAAATCTAATGCCTTCGATAACAAAAACTTTTGTATTTCTTGGACATCAGAAGACGCTTACTTCTTGAGTTGAGAGCAATGACCAATCATGATAAAATAGTGAAGAGTAGAGACATCACACTGGCAACAAAGATCCACATAGTCAAAGCAATGGTATTCCCCATAGTAACCTATATATGTGAGAGCTGGACCTTAGGGAAGGTTGGACAAAGGAAGATAGATGCTTTTGAACTGTGGTGTTGGAGGAAAGTTCTGAGAGTGCCTTGGACCACGAGAAAATCCAACCAGTCCATACTTCAGGAAATAAAGCCCAACTGCTCATTGGAGGGAAGAATATTAGAGGCAAAGATGAATTACTTTGGCCACATCATGAGAAGAAAGGAAAGCTTAGAGAAGACAATGATACTGGGGAAAATGGAAGGAAAAAGGAAGAGGGGCCAACCAAGGGCAAGATGGATGGATGGTATCCTTGAAGTGACTGGCTTGACCCTGAAGGAGCTGGGGGAGGTGACAGCTGACAGGGAGCTCTGGCGTCGGATGGTCCATGAGGTCACGAAGAGTCAGAAGCGACTGAACGAATGAACAACAACACAGTTTTACAATGGCACAGCCATTTAAAAAAAACTTTATTTAGTAAAAGTGATGTCAATGACCATCATGGATCTCTGTGTGCCAGGCATGTGTGATCAATTAAAAAACTGTTCAAAACTCATTAAAAACATTAGGGGTCATCACTGTTTCATTTCTAAAGTGTTTGTAAAGTGTAGTTACTGAAAATTTCATTACTATAATGAGAGTAACAAAATTTTGTTACTATTTTGTTAAATTAATTGAACACTGGGGGCTTCCTGGGCTTCCTTTCTCCCTCATTTTTACAATTTGTTTTACAACCCTGATTGACTGAGAGGCAAGCCAACACATTTGGCTTCACCTCTCAGCAGAGCTTGGTTGCTCTGTGATTTCTTTACAGCATCATAGACTTTCAAAGGAATCCAAACTTAAGAAGCAACACCTTCTTAAGTTTCAATTCTTTAATTTTTGGCACAGACCAGGCCCACACATTGGATATCTTGTAAGAACGGAACTAATGAATTACTTCCGACTTATTACAAGATACGATTAATTTGCACAATCTTAATGCATGTCATATATTTACAGCAATTTCATGCAACAACCTTATGGATTCTCTCTCTCTTCTTTTTTTTTACTTTGGTGAGGTACTATGCTTCTTTGGTAGAATGCACCAGAGTTCTTTAGAAGAGAATTCCAAATACTTTCCTACTGCATAATATACCTTCATTTGGTAGGGGCTATTTAACAGAACTTAGGGGTTTGGGAGATTAGGCTATGATTCTGGAAAGCAGAGTTCAAGTCTCCATTTGGCCATGGAAGCCCACTGGATGACTTTAGGCAAGTCACCTCTCTCAGCCTCAGAGGAAATTTATTTATTTATTTATTTATTTATTTATTTATTTATTTATTTAAAACTTTTGTACCCCGGCCTTCTCATCTCCAAGAGGGACTCAGACCGGCAAACAGCAAGTATTCAATGCTAACATTTAAAATCTAAAAGCATCATAAATTTACAATAAAACTTCCAATAAAATACAATACAATAAATACATTTTAAAAGCCTTTCACCAAAGTAAAATCAAGTCCAACTTAACCCATATATTTAGTTCGTATCAAGTGGTTGGCGACTTTAGTCGATTCACGATCTCCTCCTTCATTCTGCGAAGATCTCATTGCACAGCCACGTTTTCACCCATTTCCTAAAAGTCAGGAGGGAGGGGGTGGATCTAATTTCATTTGGGAGGGAATTCCTTAGCTGGGGGGCCACCACAGAAAAGGCCCTGTCCCTTGTCCCCACCAGACGTGCCTGTGAAAGTGGTGAGACCGAGAGCAGGGCCTCTCCAGACGATCTTAGTACTCTTGACGGTTCATAGGGAAGAATACGTTCGGACAGGTAAACTGGGCTGGAACCATATAGGGTTTTGTAGGTCAACACCAGCACTTTGAATTGTGCTCGGAAGCTAATTGGCTACTAACAAGAGCTGGCGCAACAGGGGAGTTGTGCGCTCCCTGTACCCCGCTCCTGTTAGTAGTCTGGCTGCTGCGCGCTGGACTAATTGCAGCTTCCAGTCAGTCTTCATGGACAATTCCATGTAGAGAGCATTGCAGTAGTCTATACGAGATGTAACCAGAGCGTGGACCACCGTGGCCAAGTCTGACAGCAAAGGCAACCCCATTTCTGAGCAAATCTTGCCAAGTGATAGTTTTGCCTTAAGGTTGCCATAAGTTGGAAGCTGTTGTAGGAACACCACAACAGAAACAACCTGTTACATAGAGGAGGGAACAGTTAGTAAGGCGGCCTGGAAAAACCCATTTGGGGCCTTAGGAGTTACAATCAATAACTTAAGGATATTTCAAAATTGGCTGCACCTCAATCTTATACATTCTTTGATCTACTCTACTGAAAAACTGAACTGGTTTGCGGAAACAGCTGAGCTGGTTGTATACATGCTTTTTGAGCAGGCATTTGCGGATGAAATATGACGACGATGTGATGGAAACTGATTTCAACATGACGCTGAGACTGCAATTGTATGTTTTTAATTGTTAATTTGTTGTTATATGATTTTTTTTGTTTGTTTGCTTGTATTGTATTGAGGGCAGAGACTGCCTTGTGTAAACCGTCCCGAGTTGCCTTCGGGCTGAGAGGGGTATACAGCTAAATGCAGGACAAATGGTTAAATGCAAAAGAGGAAGAGGGAGGCGGGGGGATCCCAAGTTTAGAAGTTTACCATGATGCATTTCAAATACAAAGATTGTTGGAAATACAATACACGGAAAAAATGGGTAAATATGGAAAAGATAATAAATAATATTAAAGGAAAGAAATAATATTTACAGTTGGAAGAGGAGAGAGGAAACAGAATTTAAGGAACCCTTTAAAGGAACAGTAAAAGTGTGGAAAAAAAGAAGGAAGAAGTTAAACCCAGGCAACGAAAGCAAGGTGGCAACTATATGGCAAATGAATTATAATAATGATGTAAGCATAGGTAGAACACTGAGATTAATCGAAAGTAGAGGGAAAAGGTTAGTGGAGGATTTGTACACAGAGGATGGAAACCTGTTGAACAAAAAAAATTCAGAACTGGATTGGGTCAGGGGAACTGGATCCAAAGCTGGGCCATAAGACAGGAAATTTTTCAGACGAAGGGAAAAAATAAGAGAACAGGATAGTCCATTTGAGAAGGTGATTAGGAAATGTTTGAGAGGGGAAAGAAAGTGGCAGGAGATCTGTACGAACAAATCATAACAGTAAAAGAAGAAATAATAGAGGAAATTTTCCAGACATGGAGATTGGACATGGAAATTGAGAGGGGAAGACATCAGAGGAAATAAGTAATATAGCAAGAGAAAAGTATAATGCATTAAGGGAAACCAGAAGGAAAATGTTACAAAATTGGTACAGAACTCCTGCACAACTTTCACGCTTTGTACCAGGGATGAAAGATAAGTGTTGGCACGGGTGTGAACAATCATCATGATATGGGAATGTGATAGAGTGCAAGGTTACTGGAAAATGATTGAAGGAGAAATCAATATAATGTTAGATGTACATATTGTAATAGTTAATAGAAATGTATTACATGCACGGATAATAGGAGTGAAGAATATGCAAAAGAAAAATTGATTGATAAATTAATAGCGTGTGCACAGATAGTTTTATATAGATAAAATTGAAAAGATAATAATAACAAAGAGGATGTGGGAACCAATTAGAAATTATTTAGAAAATGTGTTAAGAGGTGGAGTAGAAAAATTAAGACTGAGACTGATATTTCAAATGTAACCTCTTTTGTTGGATGTATAAACTGTATGTACAAGGAGGGGAGGGTGGGAGAGGGGAAAAAACCAATAAATTTAATAAATAAAAAAAGAGAGAGAGGGGCGGTATACAAACGTGACAAATAAATAAGTAATTAAATAGTGTGAAGAAAATCTTTCACTTCTGGTGAAGAACTTTTTAAAACAATTGCTTCAGTTGTTATGACTATATAAGATTATACAATTGCTTTTGAATGCTTGAAAGCTGAGGTTACCTGACTTTTCCATTACTGATCTAAGTTGAGAAGAAGAAACTGAGATCTCACACTTGAAAAATAGAAGAACTGCCCAATTGTCTTCAATTAAGGCATAACTATGACTTATGTCACATTCATTTGTTTGGGATCAGTCCCTTATTACAGCTGAAGCCTGGCAGACAGAATATTTATAGTGGAATTTTGTGAACAAAAGTGAACTTTGTGTATGCAAGAATTTTCTTAATCTCAAATAATACCGAGCTGCATCTTTCTCCCTTTTTGCAGTCTGAATGCCTCTTCCCAATTTCACAGTCTGGTTAAACTTTAAGCCAACATGAATCAGAACTTAACACATTTTAAAACTGGAATTGCAAGCTTCGAGCATTGCTTTTATTAAATTAAGCCCTGTCTTTGGTACCTTGCTACTGCTGAGATGTATTAGCTGAAAGCTTTGGAAAAGCTTTCTGTAAAAAGTAAAACAACAAAAGAGCTCAGGCATGTGGGGATAAATAATAGGCAGATGTATACTAATATACTGTATATTCCATAATCATGTACAAAATGCTACCCACCCCCAAGCCACTCTCTAAATTCAGAAGCTTCTTTTGCACTTCCTGATTGTATACTTTGCACCTCCAAATTTCCAGCCCTGAACTTTATCGAGAGATTTTGATAAATCAAACTGAAAACCAATCAGTCCTCCCATCATCTTGGGGACCTTTCCCAGCTGTAACTGAAGCTGCCTTACCACCACAGTCAGACGTTAATGAGAGCCATTACCCTGGCTCTGTACTGCAATTTGTTTCTGGCAGACTGCCTTGCTCCAGGATTTCTCACAGGCATTTGCATTCGGCAGTGGAATGCACCGCTGATGAAAGCTCATTGACGCTACAATCTCAGCTTTCAGAGAATGATACCAAGTTGTGTGGAAATTGGTGGCAGACTGCAGCCATGATGTATAGATGCATTTCTTTCCCAACAGGTAATTCTACACCTCAGTTCTCAAGTAAACCCCAAAGCAGAGCTCTTCCTTCGCTTAACTATGTTTACCTTTTCCTAAATCTATACTATGAATTGCCACACTGGATAATTCAACTACATCTGGTTGTTTTGTTACTAGCTTTGCTAATACAAGACCATTGCTTTTGCTATGTTGCCAGGGTTCATATTTAATTTAGTATTTTATTCTCTAGATCAGTGTTTTTCAACCTTTTTTGAGCCGCGGCACATTTTTTACATTTACAAAATCCTGGGCCACACCACCAACCAAAATGACACTCTAACACAGTAATACATATAGTTAATATGTTTTTAAATGTATTTATACACTCAGTGTGAAACCTGGGCCTGTTTCGATGAACACAACATAGATATGACTTCCACTCACATACTTATACATGGCTATCATGTCTTCTCTCGGCCTTCTCTTCTTCAGGCTAAACATAGCCACTCCTCATAGGGCATTATTCTCCAGACCCTTGGGAAATTTCACCCTGAAACTTGCTTCCAGTTAACTATGGATGCCATGAAGCTGTTATAAACAGTTCCGGGGGGGGGGGGGGAGCAACTCTCGAAAAATCCAGTAAAATAGTTTAAAAAAAAAAAAAAAACATTTCCAAGCGGAAAGGCTCAATTTATTTCTTGGAAACCTGTGAACGCTTCAGCCTCTATACATCTATAGACTCTATACATTTCATAGATCTGTGTGGCTTCTCTCACTGCCTCCCTCCTTCCTCCGCAAAAGCAGAGCACTGGGTGGAAGTGATTGAGTCGGCGTTTTCGCGTTGGTTCGGATTTCTCATGAGATCAGCCACAGCCGGAAGCTCTATGTCAGTGAATTGGGCAGTCAGCGAACCTGGGAGCATCGGGAAGCTGAAGCAGCCCTGAGCAGGAGCTGGAGCCATGCTTAGTCGGGGCTCCTGAAGGCTTCCTCAAGGCGGGCCTGGCCCTGGCATTCGGCGGAGCCCTTCCTTTGCCTCGGGGAGGATCTTTGGGGAAGGCAAGAGGGAGAAAGAGCTGCTAGGAGAGGAAAGAGTGCCAATTTCCCACGGCACACCTGATGATTGCTCGCGGCACGCTAGTGTGCCTCGGCACACTAGCTGGGAAACACTACTCTAGGTAGAGAGGACATTGTATTTTTGTTGTTTATTCATTCAGTTGCTTCTGACTCTTGGTGACCTCATAGACCAGATCACACCAGAGCTCCCTGTTGGCCATAGCCACCTCCATCTCCTTCAAGGTAAAGCCAGTCACTTCAAGGATACCATCCATCCATCTTGCTCTTGGTCTGCCCCTCTTCTTTTTTCCTTCAATTTTCCACAGCATCATTCACTTCCCCAAGCCTTCCTGTCTTCTCATTATGTGGCGAAAGTACTTCATCTTTGTCTCTAATATCCTTCTTTTCAGTGAGCAGTTGGCCATTATTTCCTGGAGTATGGACTGATTTGATCATCTTGCAGTCCAAGGCATGCTCAGAATTTTCCACCATTTTCTTCTCTGTGTAAAAATTCTTTGGTCTTTCCCCTGTTTCACCAGTGTGAAGAGATACATGAAAATATTTTTTGAGACATTTCTGTTTAAACTGCCACTATATAAAAATAAACATTGTTATCACAATATCACAACTTCTTTGATTGTGCTCCTTGCCAGGAATGTGTAAAATTCCTACACTCAATTTTATTGTATTTCCCCAAATCATCCAACCCTTTGTTTATATAAAGTGGTGAGAATAATTTCCCCACTCCCAGCCTGAACATTTGTATGCATTTATTTTAATATACAAATTTTCATATGCAATTTTGTAATGTGTGCATCTTTTCATCAGTATTTCTAACTGAGTAAAGCAGACCACAGAGGGGTCATGTTGTTGTTTTTTCTTTTTATAAATGGTTTTGTGTCTGTTTTGCTTCTTCAGAATGCACCACATTCTGCAAATGCAAATGCAAATATTTTTAAAGCAAGACTCATTTTAGCTCATTAAAGACACTTATTTCAATTCTGAGGAAATCCATTTCCATCCTTCTCTGTTGCTAAGCCCCAGGGATATAGCAAAAAGGAAATTCAGTCCATTTTCTTATCAGATCCACCGTATGTATTTCCCATGTGGATTAATCACCCTTGCATTGCCTTCTCCCTTGAAGATCCACCTAACCCCCCCCCCCCCAAAGAGTAGGGCCCCAGAACCATATATGGAAGAGGAACAAAACTTGTGCTTCTATTTGCATACCTCAATTAAGAGGTTAGGTTACCATTAAAGGGTCATTTAACGGTGGGTTCTCCTGTGGCAATGTTGGACTAATTGGCTTTTGGGTCTCTTCCAACCATTCTATTTCTCCGTTAACAACATGGCACAAAACACTGAAAGCCCATGGGCTCTACTTTCAACAGTCCTTGGATATTCTGCTTCCCTAGCAGATTGGAAATGGCCAGAACAATTTTGTACTGGGAGGATTACAATGACATTTGTCAATTGTCCCATTATGCTAAGCTTTCTGAGTGTTTTTCCCAAAAGCCACTGCATCGTTGACTTCTGCTATGCTAAGCCTGGATTGCCTTGGCGTCTGCTTCTGCCTATCATTACAGGATTATGTGACCTTGGAACTGGCAAGTAGTGAGTTGGATAATACAGTTGCTTCTAATAACTGTTCTTCAACTGTAAAGTTTCCCAGAGTGAGATAGAATTTAGGACTTCATCTCATTCAGAAGGGGGGGGGGGGAGCAGATGGAAAAACCTTCTTTGCATACTGTTTTATGTCATTTCATGGGGTTCTGTCATAAAAGAACACAGAGAATTTTCTCACCCCCATCACAAAGAGTTGGTACCTCTCTTTTCTAGCTTAAACATCCACTTAATTCCCATTATGCAGGCAGGTGATGTCTCTTTTTAAAACAGGCATCTTTTTGAGACACCTCTTTCCATGGGATCCCTTGTCCTCCACAAAACACAGTGTTTTTATAACATTTCTTTCCATTGGATCCCTTGCCCTCTGCAAAGCCCCATACACCAGAAGAGACAAAACGTCATTTTTAACTCAATCATCTGCTCAATTTTCTACTACACAGGCTGGGGATGTCTCTTCCCATGTCACAGTTGTAAAACTCTCATTTCAATGTGGTCTCCCTCTAGAAGAGACACACTTGCAACAAATGGGGGAAGTTGCTCACTCAATTCACACGCCAAACAAAAGGGTAAGTATCTAGGTATACTACAAAACAACACTATATATCTAATAATCCATAAATCATATACTTCACCATGTCAAGATATAGTTCAAATGTTGTGAGATCCTTGTGATATTAATATAGTCCCAAGTCCGATGTATGTATCCAGCGGAAATAAACTCAATAAATGCAAACAGTCAATAAATTCAAGTTTCTAGTCTTTTTACTCTCAAGTAGTGATATAAGATTCCTCACAAGTTCATTAAAATGAAGAGAGTAAGAATATTTGTAATCCACAATGTGATATCATTCAATTCCGTCAAAAATGGTGGTAGTAAATCCACAACAATCCATGAAAACAATATTCAATTCAGCACGGTACACATATCATCCGCTATAATCCACAAAATAATGTGCTATGGTGCCGTAGGGTATGATAGCATGAAATAATATCATGTGGTTCTATTGAGTATAGTTATAGTAAATCTGCGATGACACAAAGGAGCAATATGTAATTTGCCAAGGTAAGTATATAATCTGATATAATCCACAGAGTAATGTCCTACGGTTCCACAGAGTATGGTTGTTGTAGATCCACAATAATACCAGGAAATAATATGAATTTGTAATCCCAGTGGTTATTCCATGTCCGTTGGATCATGCAGCATCAAGATGCCGAGGTAAATGTATAATCCGCAATTAGAGTATGCGAAGGCAATTAGAGTATCCTCCTGTTTCTACACATTGCAGAGACCCATTCTGTGGAGATGAGAGCAATGGGAAGCAATCCCATGTAACCTGATGGGCTCCGTGGGAGTGCATCTTTGAACCATCTTTGAAGTGTGTAGAAACTGAGGAGGAAAACCATCTAGTTTGACAGTTTCTTGCTTTCAGGTGGGAGTTGGGTTTGTCAGTTTCTGTTTGGTTTACTTCATTCTTAGAGGGCACAGTAGTGGCAGTTGAAGTTGGAGGGGGGGGGACCACCCTCCAGTGCCAAGGCTGTCCTCTGTTCCTTTCTAATAATTATCAGTAGGAAAATAGAGATTCAAGTTGCTCTGAACACTGCTTTTTAAACTGTGCGTCATATAAAAGGCTTAGTTGTTTGTATTAGCTAAAAAAAATTGGCAGTAGTAAAAGGAACATTAACAACTTTAGATAATTATGCAGATGATACCACTTTGACGGCTGAAAGCGAAGAGGAGTTGAGGAGCCTTGTAAACAAGGTGAAAAATTGGGTTGCGGTTTAACTGGGTTGCAGTTCAACATAAAAGAAAACCAAGATTATGGCAACCAGACTGATTGATAATCCAAATCTAGGGAGAAACATGGAAGCAGTGACAGACTTAGTATTTTTAGGTGTGAAGATTACTGCGGACACAGACTTCAGACTCTTCGTGACCTCATGGACCAGCCCATGCTAGACCTCTCTGTAGGCCATCACCACTCCCAGAATCTTCAAGATCAAGCCTGTCACTTCAAGGATACCATCCATCCATCTTGCCCTTGGTCGGCCCCTCTTTGTTTTTTCTTGTCATTTTCCCAAGCATCATTATATTCTCCAAGCTTTCCTGTCTTCTCATTATGTGGCCATTGCCAAAGTACTTCATTTTTGCCTCTAATATCTTTCCCTCCAGTAAACAGTCAGGCATTATTTCCTGGAGTATGGACTGGTTTGATCTTCTTACAGTCCAAGACACTCTCAGAATTGGATTTGGCCTGATTCTGTTTTTGTCGTGATGTCATTAGTATTATTCTGCCATTGCATATACATGGGACCAATACATGCTTAATGATTGTTTAATGTGGCATACTACCCGCTATCCATCAGTAGACCCATGCCCTATGTTTATAAACAGTCAGCTTTTCATAGAAAGCATGCTGATTCTAACAATGTGACCATTGTATTGACTGTGTGCATTTCAACTACGAATTTAACACCAGCATTTGAATTTAATTTGTTCAGGCTCATATTGGCCTCTTATTTGAATTTCCTTATGGTTAATCATACATTTATTTCCCTTGTTATTTTTTCGCTATATTTCCTAAACATCTGTCTCATTAAGTGAGCTTTTGGCCACCAACTGGCTGAAATCTCTACTGAGGACAAAGCACTTCTGGAGTACTATGTAATTCTACCCACTGTGTAAATGAAAGATTAACATAATTTCAGCTTCCTTGTATGAGTATAGTTCACTGCCTTTGAAGAATGTGGTTTAATACTTCCAGTACATTTAATTAGCAGTAAAAGTTTGCCATCTTATATCACAGATCCTGTTCTTGGAATCAACACTGCACAGTTTAAGATAATACTATTGCATCCATAACATCTACTGCTATATTATAGTCTGAAACAGGTATATTGATAATTTGGTATATGACAGAACACTACTAAGGCTAGCTTTTCCATTTCTGTTTCAGACATATCCTCATAACTACCATAGGGAAGGATGCTTGAAGCCATACTAAAATGTAGTTTCTTCTACACTAAATTGTGTCCAATAAGTGCAGAGCATGCTTTTTGCCCTGAGACTCAGATCTATTATGAGTGAAGCTGACAGGACACAACATTTCTCAGATACAATATAAAATTGCAGTATATCCTTGGGTGGGACTATGGTCATATGCAATATTGATCTCCAAGCAGAAAAGTCATAAAATGGGAACTATTCATTTATTTATTTACTATATTTTTAATCCCGTCTGAGGGCTCGCACTAAGACTCTAAACTTTCTAGTCCGTGAGCTTCTTTTTGCTGATGGTGCTGCCCTTGTCGCCCATTCAGAAGCAGCTCTGCAGCGCCTCACATCCTGCTTGGCAATAGCTGCAGAGCTGTTTGGGCTGGAAGTCAGCCTGAAGAAAATGGAAGTTCTCTACCAGCCCGCACCACAGGACAAAACACCATCATCCCCATGTCAGCATAGACACATCTGTGCTTAAGTCCGTTCAGCAGTTCACCTACCTGGGAAGCATCATCTCTTCAGACACCAAGATTGACAAAGAGATAGATCACAGATTAGCAAAGGCATATAGTGCATTCGGAAGGCTTCACAAAAGAGTCTGGACCAACAAGCACCTGAGGCAAAGCACCAAAATCAGTGTGTACAGAGCTATCGTACTGTCTATTCTCCTCTATGAGTCTGAAACATGGGTCACCTATCACCAACACCTACGACTCCTCGAACGCTTTCATCAGCGCTTTCTTCGCACAATCCTAAATATACACTGGACCGACTATGTGACTAATGTTGCTGTCACTGAGCAAGCAGGGATCACCAGCATTGAAGCCATGCTATTGAAAACACAACTGCACTGGGCAGGGCACGTCTATAGGATGGAGGACCACTGCCTCCCAAAGATACCACTCTACGGTGAACTCGCCACGGGTCAGCGCAAGAGAGGCACCCCAAAAAAGAGATATAAGGACTCCCTGAAACAACATCTCAGGCTCGGCCAGATTGATCACCAAAAATTGTCCTCCCTGGCCTCACATCAGGAGGCATGGAGATGCACTATCCACAATGCTGCAGCCTCTTTTGAGAAGACACGTCGAACGGGTCTCAAAGAGAAACGACAATGCAGAAAGAACAGCAACTTGGAAACAACATCACCCAAGGAGACTTTCTGCTGTGCTTTCTGCAACTGAACTTGCCTATCTCAGATTGGCCTTTTTAGTCATCAACGTGCTTGTAAAAAGTGTGGGATGAGTCCTTTCTAAGAATCTTTGTTCGCGAAGTAATGCCGAGAGATATTTTTTATCCCACCTTTCTTGACCTTGAGGACGAATCAAGGCAGCTTACAGCATGGGCAATCGTTCAATGCCATAAAAACAATATACATCCAATATTCAATTAAATAAACATTCCAATTAAAAATTTAAATGAGATTAATTGCATTAAAACATATAAAATATTGCAATAACAACTATAAAACCACATTATCCACAATCATAGTCAGGCCATTCTGGTAGTCATTACACATACATCTATTGCACTGTGTAATTTGTCAAAAGCTTGATCCCAAAGGCATGTGTTCACCCTCTTTCTGAAGTTCAGGAGAGAAGGGGCTGATCTAATATTGCTGGGGAGGGAGTTCTACAGACAAAGGGCCACCACTGAAAAGGCCCTGCCTCTTGTTCCCACCAATCAAACTGTGAAGGCAGTGGGACTGAGGGCAGGGCCTCTCTGGGCGATCTTAATCTCTGAGATGGTTCATAGAGGGAGATACGTTCAGACAGATAAGCTGGGCTGGAGCCATTTAGGGCTTTATAGGCTAACGCCAGCACTTTGAATTGTGCTCTGTAGCAGACTGGCAGCCAGTAGAGCCAACGTAACAGGGGAATTGTATGCTCCCTGTGTGCTGCTCTGGCGATCAATCTGAATGCCACCCATTGACCATTTGGAGCTTCCAAACAGTCTTCAAAGGCAACCTCATGGAGAGTGCATTGTGGTAATCAATTTGAGATGTAACCAGAACATGGACCACCGTGGCCAATTCTGACTTCCTAAGGTATGGGCACAGCTGGCACACACATTTTAATTGTGCAAAAGCCCCCTTGGCCACTGGAGCTCCAGGCTCAATGATGAATCCAGGAGAACTCCCAGACTCAGAGGTGGGGACACACACACACACACACACAAGGTGGATATAAAAATAAATTATAGAAAACCAGTTGAGGACCAATGGAATATATCATGTATTTAGCAGATGAAGGTCACTGTGTTAAATCTTTGTAGCAAAAAGACAAAGCCAAGGGACATAAAAATCAAAGAAGACTTATTTGAACTTTAGCTGAAAGGCTAGAGTCTTGAGACACTTTTCATGTCTGTGATATAATTATAATATAAATATAAAAAGAAATTAAAATTAATGAGAAATGGAAAGAAACAGTTTTAGATAACTAGGCAGCAAGAGGATTATTGTTGGAAATATCTGACTGGGGATGAGTTGACAATCTTATGTGCAGAAATGTGAAATGTAGGAGAAACCCGGATCCCCTGTAAATAGCTAATTAGACTATATTTTGCTTGCTCATCTGTTTTCTTCATATAAAAGGCCGAGTTGTTTGTTTTACAGATATAATGCATGTATAAGGGACACCAAATGGACACAGTGACAACCTTGCTGTTCGTTTGCTGAATAATGTCAGCTGTATCCAAGCAACACTAATGTCTGAGTTAAAAAAAAACAATGTGAGGAATTCGTTTATCTTCAAGAGCAGTATTATCAGTAGTGCCAGGTGCTATGGTTGTTGCTTGGGTAGTAATGGAGCCCTACGTGAACATGGAGCAATCAGTCAATTTGGAAAGTGTTTAGACAATTGGGATGGACTATCATTGTAGTTATTCAAGTCTACAAGACTGTCTTTTGTCCCCCAATAAACACAAAGCCAAGACGGTAGTATAGACAATAAACTCAGATATAATATCAATATTTATAAGTATAGCAAAGTCTAAGGGTAACTTCAAAGAGTAAGTTTTAGCACTAGGCATTCAGTACAAAGTGTTCTACACAATTGAAGGTATACATAACTGATTAGTTCAATACAGATAGTAAACCAAAAGCGCAGCTTCACATAGGTTAATAGTTCTACACAAATAATACAGCACAATAGCAACATCACAAGAGTATTTCGTTCAACACAGATAGTATCATAAGTAGCAGCTTCACAAAAGTTCTTCGTTCAGCACAGGTAATGTCACAATATAGCAGCTTCACAAAAGTTCTCCACTAGAGAGGTTATACTCATGGTACCCTATATGGATTAAGTCCAGCCTGGGAAGTTCCAAAGGGCAGAGTCGCTACTTTACGTCGTCAGCTTATTGTCGCAAAAGTTTTCCTGCGCCGCCGCTTGTGTTCCCTCGGTTTGGCGCCGTGGATGTTTCTACACCCTTCACATTGGTGACGGCCTCTAGTTGGATTTACAAGTGCCTCATTTGAGGACGGACTCTGCCCTTTGGAACTTCCCAGGCTGGACTTAATCCATATAGGGCAGGGCTGTCCAACTTCTAACAGCCCAGGGGCCTGAATTCCGGTCACTGATGACCTGGGGGGCCGTAGGGTCTGCCCCCCCCCAGCTCAGCCCCCACTCTGCCCCCGCCCTGGCTCTGCCCCCGGCTCCACCCTCTCCACCCTCTCCCTTATTTTAATTTAATATTAAATATATTTAATTCCATCCTCCCCTCTCCCCTTATTTTTATTTAATATTAAATATATTTAATTCCCTCCTCCCCTCTCCCCTTGTGAAGCTGCAATTGTGCTGTATTATTTGTGTAGAACTATTAACCTATGTTAAGCTGCGCTTTTGGTTTACTATCTGTATTGAACTAATCAGTTATGTATACTTTCAATTGTGTAGAACGCTTTGTACTGAACGCCTAGTGCTAAAACTTACTCCTTGAAGTTACCCTTAGACTTTGCTATACTTATAAATATTGATATTATATCTGAGTTTATTGTCTATAGTACTGTCTTGGCTTTGTGTTTGTTGTAAACGGTAACACAGAGTAGATTTACTTCTTGTTGTTTGGTTGTTCTGTCCCCCAATGGCATCCTTTCCATAATGGCATCCTTTCCATGAAACCAGAGCAAAAACATGGCAGGGAGTTTCTGTAAAACCAGCACCATAGAAAAGTAAGGCAGGTCATGCATAACCTATGTATGTATTTATTGAAAACATTTATATTCTGCCCTTCTCACCCTGAAGGGGACTCAGGGCAGAGCACAACATATATTTAGCAAGCATTCAATGCCGGAACATAAAATAAACTCTCTCTCTCTCTCTCTCTCTCTCTCTCTCTCTCTCTCTCTCTCTATGTGTACACACACACTCAAATCAGTCATATCTACTTTAAAAACAATTGTTTAAAACCATCCCAAAACAATGATACCGGCTCTGGTCAGCAGACTGGATTTTCCATTATTGCCTTACCCCACTGACTCAAAGGCTTTGCCCCACAGCCAAGTTTTTACCATCTTAATAATAATAATAATAAACTATATATATATATATATATATATATATATATATATATATATATATATTGCTCTATTTCCCCTAGGGGACTTGGCGCGGTTTCTATGTAACAAAATTTACAGACACATACAGGATAAACGAAACATAGGCATAAAAATTATCAACACACATAAATATATTAAAACCAATCCCTTTTTCTGAAGGACAGGAGGGAAGGGGCTGATCTAATGTTGCCAGGGAGGGAGTTCCATAGCCGGGGAGGCAATCACTGAGAAAGCCCTTTATCTCATCCCCGCCAATCATGCCTGTGACAGTGGTGGGACCAAGAGCAGGGCCTCTCCAGAAGAGCTTAGTCTTCGCAATGGTTTATAGAGGGAAATGCATTCAGACAGGTAAACTGGGCCGGGGCTATTTAGGGCTTCATAGATCAATGCCAGCACTTTGAATTGTGCCCAGTGGCAAATTGGCAGCCAGTGGAGTTGACACAACATGGGAGTTGGGTGTTCCCTGTATGCCGCCCCAGTTATTAACCTGGCTGCCTCTCATTAGACTATTTGAAGCTTCTGAACAGTCTTCAAAGGCAACCCCATGTAGGGCTCATTGCAGTAGTCTATCCTGGATGTAACAAGACTGTGGATTAGACTGCTGTACTGTGATGGTTCATATATATTGATGTTAGAAAGCCTGGAAAGTTTCAGGGATAGCTGAATGTTTGACAAACAGGAAGAGAGCAAAGCTTTCACACACTATAATTCCTCCTTTTGGTGAGAGAAGGCTTTCCAAAAGCAGCCAAGAGACAACTATGTTTGTCGAGAGCCAGCTGTGCTTACTTAAAATGGAACTACATTTTTAAAACTAGTGATCACTTTGTATGTAAAAACATAAACATATATTAATTGTTTGACCTTATCTGTGCCATCTTAAATCCAGTGGGATAGTTATTCAGTATGCTATCTTAATTTTTTTTAAAAAACCCCAAATAACTTTGAACAATCCAGTATTCCCCCCACCTCCCTTGGAACACTACTGAACAATTATGGATATGACTCATACAAATCAACCGTTCAAATATCTTGTCATAAAATAAAGGTCAACTCATGGAACAGTTTAACAAGACATGCTTAAGAAGAATAAAGGAATAATGTTGTAGCTTTCATCAGAGTTTTATGATTAAATGTTCAAAATGTATTATTAAAGTTATTTTTCAGTTTTTAACTGCATTTAAAAAAACTCCTCATTATTCTGCAAGGCTAAAATGAACAACAGAGAAAAAGACAAAAAGATGTTATGATGTACTCTTTAAAAGTTTATGACGTTGCTGTAATGTTAATCAGTGCCTATCAATCATCTCTGTGAGAAAAGGTCCGTAAGTTTTATGTACAGAAGCCTTCCATAATCTTGGCTCTGACTCTCTTTATTTGAATGTTATGGCAATGAGCAAAGTAGAGTACAGAAAAGAATCTGGATGTGCTCATCTTCATCTGTGAACATCCTCCTTTTCTAACCTGCCAGAGGTTTAGCACAGCGGTAACAACAGCTGCTAGACGATCTTATCAACCGAACGTTACAGGTCCGAGACCCCGGGCTGGCTTGGGCAGCCAGCTGTGAGCCCGGCCTCTGTTTACCTAAGCCAGTGTTTCCCAACCAGTGTGCCGTGAGCGATCATCAGGTGTGCCGTGGGAAATTGGAACCTCCAGGAAAGGGGGGGGGGGGGGAGTCTAGTGTGTTGAAGTATAAAAACCCTACGAAACCTACCTCAATAAAGGCACATTACAAACAACCCCCTCCCCACCCGTTGTCTACTTGGTCTCTCCCTCTCCATGCATTGGGAAGGCCCGCCTCCCTTTCCCCAAGTAGAGACCTCCTCTTGCCTCCTGGGGGTTCTCTATGGGAAGTTTGGCCCAGTTCTATCATTGGCGGGGTTCAGAATGCTCTTTGATTTTAGGGGAACTATAAATCCCAGCAACTACAACTCCCAAATGTCAAGGTCTATTTCCCCTGAACTCCATCTGCGTTCATATTTGGGCATATTGAGTATTCATGCCAAGTTTGGTCCTGATCCAACATTGTTTGAGTCCACAGTGCTCTCTGGATATAGGTGAACTACAACTCCAAAACTCAAGGTCAATGCCCACGAAACTCTTATAGCATTTTCTCTTGGTTATGGGAGTTCTGTGTGGGAAGTTTGTGTCTTTCTGCCATTCCTGCTAGGATATCTATGTTGTGTTCATTGAAACAGGCCCAGGTTTCACACTGAGTGTATAAATACATTTTAAAAACATATTAACTATATGTATTATTGTGTTAGAGTGTCATTTTGTGTCATTTTGGTTGGTGATTTTGCAAATGTAAAAAGTGTGCTGTGGCTCAAAAAAGGTTGGGAAACACTGACCTAAGCAGTCGAAAACAAGCCTAGCTGTGAGTAGAGAAATTTGGGACGGCTTGCGGGGGAGGACTTTTATAACGCCAATAAATAAGGAAGACCGATTGCCGGAAGGTGGAAGGTCCTAACGGGTTGGCAAGCTCTTCGTCATAGGAGGATGAAGCAACAGCACCCCCTGTGGCACAATGGAGCAACAGCACCCGGTGATACAACTGGAAGAACCAGGAAAAGAACCTGTGGCTGGAAGATCTTCCTACTGTATATGTTGTATGTCTTGTATGTCAAATACAAAAACGGCAGAGATTGTCTGCTTGTATGTGTACTGTAATCCGCCTGAGTCCCCTTCGGGGTGAGAAGGGTGGAATATAAATAAAGTGTATTATTTTAAAGTGTATTATTATCTGGCTCATACACCACTCCCCCAAAACCCCCCACAAAACCCTAAAAAATAAAAAGGAAAGTTACTGGAGGCCTTTCTGAATTGACTTGAAGACAAACAACAACCACAACAACAACAATCCTAATTAACATTACTTGTCCGAACGCATCTCTCCCTATGAGCCATCAAGATGCTTAAGATCATCCGGAGAGGCCCTGCTCTCAGTCCCTGCTCTCGGTCCCGCCTGCTTAGCAGGCGCGTCTGGCGGGGACGAGAGACAGGGCCTTCTCAGTGGTGTCTCCTCGGCTTTGGAACTCCCTTCCTAGTGACATCAGATCGGCCCCCTCCCTCCTGACATTTCGTAAGAAAGTCAAGACTTGGCTGTTTGAGCAAGCATTCACAGATGAACTTTAATCGAGATCAAGAATTAGTATGATGACGAAATGGAAACCAATTTTAAGATTGTGGAGCTGAGATTTGTATTTTGTAGTTTTAATTGTTAATTTATATGGTTTTATATGATTGTTTTTATCTTATTATGATGTGTTGTATGTGGGCACTTGCTGCCACTTGTTCACCGCCTCGAGTCGCCTTTGGGCTGAGAGAGGTGGTATAGAAGCATAGCAAATAAATAAATAAATAAATAAATAACATGATTCTCAAATTAGCCATAAACAGGCCAACATTTCCCATTGAAATACTGGTGAGTTAATGCATAAATTGTTCTTTATTTTAAACTAGCTTGGGAACCCGGCGGTCCCCGGGTCATTTGAGAAAGGCATTGTGTGCCAAGGTTGGTCTTTATCATAAATGTACATGGCTCGTAGTGGTTTCAGGAAGTTAGTGAAGGTACTGCGAGTCCCATTATCCATGGTGTACTCTCCTCCAAAGTGCAGCAGGATGTAGAGTGGGTCATGGAGGCTCTGTGTGGCAAGTTTGGTCTTGATCCATCATTCTTGGGAGTTGCAGTGGTATCATGAAAGTACTGAA
Source organism: Anolis apletophallus (assembly GCA_030556195.1). NCBI lineage: Eukaryota > Metazoa > Chordata > Lepidosauria > Squamata > Anolidae > Anolis > Anolis apletophallus. The sequence goes on along the minus strand of JARBWK010000014.1, from coordinate 32,400,945 downwards.
GGTACTGGAAGTCCCATCATCTGTGGTCTTGCCTCACACAAATTGCAGTAGGATGTAGATTGGGTCATGGGGGCTCTATGTGCCAAGTTTGGTCTGTATTGGTGAATGGATGTGGGTTGCATTGTTTGTAGGAATTGAGTGAAGGTACTGGAAATCCCATCATCCATAGTCCGTTTCACACAAAACTGCACCAGGATTTAGAGTGGGTCATGAGGGCTCTGTGTGCCAGGTTTGGTGTTGATCAGTCATTGGATTAGGTTTGCAGCAGTCTTGGAAAGTGAAGGAAGGTACTTCAAGTCCCATCATCCATGGTCTGCCCTACTGTAAACTGTAGTAGGATGTAGAGTGGGTCACTGGGGTTCTGTGTGCCAAGTGTGGTTTTCATAGGTGTGTGTTGGGGGCCACAGTGGTCTGTGGAAGCAGAGGGGTGTGAAAGTACTACAAATCCCATCATCCATTGGCAACCCCCCCCCCCAAACCTCACCAGGACGTGGAGTAATGGGGGTTATGTGTGCCAAGTGTGGTCTTGTTCAGTAATTGCATGAGGGTCGCAGCGGAGTTAGGAAGTGAGTAGAGGTACTTCAAGTCCCATATTCCATGGTCCACCCTCCTCCAAAGTGCACCAGGACGTAGAGTGAGTAATAGGGTGTGTGTGTGCCAAGTGTGGTCTGTATTGGTCCTTTGAGGTGGCCACAGTGGTCTGTGGGAACCAAAGTGTAGGAATGTACTACAAATTCGATAATCCGTGGTCTATCTCCCTCAAACCAGACCAGGACGTAAAGGGGGTCTGGGGGTTATGTCTACCTAGTTTGGTGCAGGCCAATCACCCGCGCCGGTCGCTGTGGCCTGTGAAAGTGGCAGCCAATCAGAACGCTGCCACATACATACAAACCCACATACATACAAACATTCCGCTTTATTATATATAGAGATATTGTATTGTTCTTTTATGCTTTTTGTACTACAGAAAAGATATGTGAAATGTGAATAGGAATTCGTCCGTGTTTTTTTCCCCAATCTATAGTCGTTGTCATCCCTACCCCCAAGAAATTGGCTTTAGGTTTAAAAAGCTTGAGGACCCCTAGTTTAAAGGTTTGACAAGACACAGAATCCTAGAGGACTTAGAAATGCCAGTTAGTATCAGATGCGCTCAGAGCACTTTGTCGGAGGAAAAAATGGTTTGGAGGAGATGTAAGTGAAAGAGTTTAGTGACAAAACCATGCAGGACTCAACAGGCTTTGTGACTGATTAAAAGACATGATTGGAGGTGAGCCCATTAACAAGGTAAGAGCAATCTGTCAACAAGGGAACAAAGGACTGTTCTGACAAAATGCTTTTTGAAAGGAAAGAAGCGAGTCACTGAGATGATATTTCAGCCTGAGAGATTATAAACAAAGCATGTCCTGATGGGCTAGGGATTTGTTCCTAACACGAGTGATGGATGAAATGAATTGGTTATAAATTTGGGAAGGCCACTGAGAAGAAACTTGCAATTGCATGGGATTTTTTTTAATGCCAACACAAGGACATAGTTCAATCTCAATGAGACATGACAGAACATAATCAACCAACAAACGAAATGGCTGAATTTTGGAATTACTACAGGAAAAAAAGTTATTCATCAACCATTGCGAGAGATCTTTTGACAGTAGAACAAAGCACATAGCTCAAGTTGATGTTCCAATATTTCAGCCAGAATAGTTGATCTCTTCACTCTTTTTTCTTGTAAACATGCACTTAAAAGTAAGCTCCAAAAATAGTAATCAATATTTTGGTAACTATTAATGTGATTGGTTTGGACTCTTCATCACTCTTTTGGTATTTACCCACAATACTGTAGACCCTACAGCAGGCATGTAGCCAGGGGGGGCTAAGGGGGCTTCAGCCCCCCCCCCCCAAATTTTCAGGGTGGTCCGCGAGAAGGCCTTACTGGTACATTATTTAAACTGTTATGTTTATTCATATCATGATCTGATCACCATGCTCATTATATCCCACCTTCATGGGGTTATTGGGATAACAATACAAAAGGTTTGCTAGGGTAAACCCTCTTCCACCCAGTCTCAGCCCCCCCCCCCGAACCAAACTCAGCCCCCCCCCCTGAACCAAAATCCTGGCTACAGCCCTGCCCCACAGTGTTACTATGGTATGCTGAACTGTTGGTTTCAATTTTGTGTGATGTTCAGAATTTTCAGAGATTTACAAATTATTTCATGCAATGAAAACAATTGAAATTCAAAAGAAAAAAAATACAGAAATATCCCCCCTGCCTCCTATTTTACAGTCTTATAATACTTCATCTGCCTCCTGGCATGCCCATTTTTTAAAATCTAAAAGTCTCCTTCTTCAAGCAAATTGAGGGACAGCTTTACTATGTTTGATCTCACTGCAAACGTTTTGGTTTCTCCCAGGGGATGGAGGTGTTTCTCTGCCTAGAACGGTTGATTGGGTAGCAAATCTCTATAACAGTGGTTTTCAACCTTCCTAATGCCTTGACCCCTTAATACAGTTCCTCATGTTGTGGTGACCCCCAAGATATAAAATTATTTTTCTTGCTACTTCACAACTGTAAGTTTGCTACTGTTATGAATTGTAATGTAAATATCTGATATGCAGGATGTATTTTCATTCACTGGACCAAATTTGGCACAAATACGCTCAAATCAGAATACTGGTGGGGTTGAGAGGGATTGATTTTGTCATTTGGGAGTTGCAGCTGCTGGGATTTATGGTTCACCTACAATCAAAGAGCATTCTAAACTCCACCAACGATGGAATTGAACCAATCTTGGCACACTGAACTCCCATGACCAACAGAAAATACTGGAAGGGTTTGGTGGGCATTGACCTTGAGTTTGGAGTTGTAGTTCACCTATATCCGGAGAGCACTGTGGACTCAAACAATGATGGATCTGGACCAAACTTTAATGAGGAAGTAGTCCATCAAAAGACTCAGTGTCACAATGCATAGTGAACAATGGAAGGTGAACACTGGTGGAGTTTGGAGAAAATAGTACTTGATATTTGGGAGTTGTAGTTGCTGGGTTTTATGGTTCACTTACAATCAAGGAGAATTCTGAACTCCACTGATAGAATTGGTCCGAACTTCCCACACATAACCCCACATGACCAACAAACAATACTGTGTTTTCTGATGGTCTTTGGTGACCCCCCTGACACCTCCTTGTGACCCCTCCATGGGTCCCGACCCCCAGGTTGAGAAACACTGCTCTATAAGAACTCCAAGAAAAAATATAAGACTATTTTGAGGGGGTGAACGTGTGCATGTTTTTGAATGCTGTATATGGCTGCAACTTTCTTGAAGACTATTTGATGACTGGACTCCAGAGAATTTTATGCAGAGCCTATTCTAGCTTAGTTGTTCTTAAAAGTATATTCAAAGAATAATACTGTTAAATGGCTTTGAAATTGGTTGAGTAATCAACCCCAAAGTATGTTCATCAATGATTCCTTTGCATCCAAGGTTCTGTCCTGGGCCCAGTTCTGTTCAACATCTTTATGAATGAACTTGGATGAAGGTTTAGAAGGCATGCTCATCAAGTGTCTAGATGACACCAAATTGGAAGGAATAGCCAATAAAATGACCTTAACAGATTAGAGAGCTGGGCCGAAACTATCAAAATGAATTTCATCAAGGAAAAATGTAGGATACTACACCTAGGCAGAAAAATGAAATGCACAGATATAGGTTGGTTGACACCTGGCTCAACAACAGAGTTACATGTGAAAAAAAATCTTGGAGTCTTAGTGGACAACTGGTTGAGCATCAGCCAGCAGTGTGTTTCAGCAGATAAAAAAGCCAATGGGATTTTCAGCTGCATCAATTGACGTATAGTGTCACTGTCTAGATCAGGGGTGCTCACACTTTTTCAGCATGCGAACAACCAAGTCAAAATGATCTACCTACCCACTACTCAGAGAGCCATAAAAGCAAAATATTTGGAAATTTATTTCAGTGAGAGCCATATAATATATTTTAAGACTGAATTCAACTAAGTGTGAGTATAATAAGCCCGTGAATTTATTCATAATAATAATGATAATATTCATTCAGCCTCTGCTACTACTACTACTACTAATAATAATAATAGTAACAACAACAACAACATGTTCCTAGAGTAGAAGGATACCTCCAAGGGCCATCCAGTCCAACCTTCTTCTGCCATAAGGGTAAAACACAATCAAAGCATTCCTCACAGATGGCCATTCAGCCTCTGATAATAATAATAATAATAACAACAATAACAACAACAGGTTCCTAGAATAGGAGGAGACCTCCAAGGACCATCCAGTCCAACCTCCTTCTGCACCTGGGCGGCGTCGGGAGCCTGCGGGGTGGGGCTGAACCTTCCTCCCGACCTGCCTGCGATCTACCAGGACGCCCTAAGCGATCTACCAGTAGATCGCAATCTACCTAATGAGCACGCCTGGTCTAGATCAAGGGAAGTAATGGTGCTTCTCTATTCTGCTTTGGTTAGACCTCACCTGGAATATAGTATCCAATTCTGGGCACCACAATTCAAGAGGATTTTTGAGAAGTTGCATGGTTTCCAGAGGAGGGCAACTAAAATGATCAAAGGTTTGAAAACCATGCCCTATGAACAGCAGCTTAACAACTGGGTATGTTTAGCTTACAAAAGAGAAAGTTGAGAGGAGATGTGATAGCCATAGCCATGTTTAAATATCTGAAAGGATGTCATAACGAAAAGGGAGCAGACGTGTCTTCTGCTGCCCTGGAGACTAGGATGTGGAGCAGTGGGTTCACATGACAGGAAAGTAGATTCCACTTGAACAAGAGGAAGAATTTCCTTTCCATTTTGTTGTTGTTTATCCATGCAGTCATTTCCGACTCTTTGTGACCTCATGGACCAGCCTATGCCAGAGTCATAAGAGCTGTTTAATTGTGCAAATCAATACTGCTAAATCTAGATCTGGGATTCAGCCACCACTTGAATCACTTTCTTCTCATCCACACTCTTCTTTCATCCCCTTTTTGCCTTTAAAGCCCTCAACAAAGGCAACAGAATCAAAAACAATCATTGTGTTACTGGTGGAATCAACTATTTGGCTTTTATTTGTGTTGCTTTACTTGTTTAAATTCATGTTGGATGTTGCCTTGAGTCCTGAAATGGGAACAAGGTGGATATTAAAAATAAATTATGTAAAACCAGTTGAGTAGATCATGCATTAAGCAGACGAAGGTCACTTTGTTAAATCCTCGTAGCAAAAAAGGAAGCCAAAGGACAAAGAAATCAAAGAAGGCTTTGAACTTTAGCTGAAAGGCTAGAGCCTTGAGATATATTTTTTGAAAAGAAATGAAAATTAATGAGAAATGGAAAGAAACAATTTTAGATAACTAGGCAGCATTAGGGCAGATGTAGAGGATTATTGTTAGAACTATCTAACTGGGGATGAGCTGACAATCTTATATGCAGCAGATTGACTGTTTTGTGAAATGTAGGAGAAACCAGGACCTCCTGTAAATAGCTAATTAGACTAAATTTTGCTTGCCTATCCGTTTTCTTTATATGAAAGGCTGAGCTGTTTGTTTTACAGATAATGCATGTATAAATCAGGGACACCAAATGGCCACAATGACAGCAGTGTTGTTGGTTTGCTGAATAATGCCAGCTGTATCCAAGCAACACTAATATCTGAGTCAGAAAAGTGCATGTGAGGAATTTGTTTACCTTCAAGAGCAGTATTATCAGTGGTGCTTATAGACCTCTGAAGAACAGGCCATAATAAAATGGGATTATGTTATTGCAAGTTAATAAAGTTCACATCCACTCCGCTCAAGGAGAAACGAATGTAATTTATGATAGCTGAACATGTACTTTGAGATTAAAAGAATGGACTGAAGTCAGCAAATAAAAAAACCACACACAGAGACGTTTTCGTTTTAGTAGATGATTATCATATAATTAATGCAAAGCCACACAGTCCTATTCTCACTGTTAAAACACATTTGCTAAACATCTGGCATGGGAATACGGTTCACCTTGTGCTCACTGCCTCTCCCCTTCTTTGATCTCCAATCATTCACCAAAATAACGAAATATGGCCTGAAAAACTCGCTCTTAAGGTAACAACCATGCTGTGCAACTGAGTTGTATTTGCTACGGATCATATTATATTCTGCAGTTAAACAGCACAGTTCAAAGTGTTTCTGTTTGATCCAGAGGTCTGGACATCTGAGTTAGTTCCTGACTCAGATGATGATACTTGAATCCAATTCTAGTCTTTATTGCTCTGCAAGATTATTAGAAAGAACATTTGGCCTTAAGGAAGGACTCCTTGGAAGTAGTGGCCTCCATAAGAGCTATTTGTCTCATGGACAGTAGAGTTTTTTCATAGGGAGACCTACAGCAGACTGCCCTACATCTGGATCTGATGTGATGCTAGGTCTGCTCCCTCTCTGTTGTCCTTTAGGAGGCTGGTGAAGACTTGGATGTGGAACCAGTGTCAGACCCCAGCCTGGTTCCATAGCTAAACCAGACCAAAGCCATGTTAATTCCAAGTCCTCTGCTAGGCCTGAAAGCAGGCCTTTGCAATGGTCTCTGTGTCAGCCAACAGTCAAGGACAGACACAGCCTTTATCCTTCCCAGGCCGATAAGAAGCGCTAGGACGGTAAAGCCCGGTTGCCTCCCCTCTCTCCAGGTGCAGCTACTGATGAGCTGACATACCATCCTTCTTCGGGAGGCATGAGAAACTCAAGCTGGCAAACTGTCTATGGGAATGGGCTGCGTCGAAGTCAGCACCTTCAAGATCAAAGCCTTGGGGGGGGGGGGCTATTTAAGTTGGGTCCCAGAGATGCGTGGCATCTCGCGTCAACATTAAGCTTCCTTGCCAAGCTCCACGGACTCAAGCCTGGGCCGATGGGCCTTCAAGTCTTTGTACTCAAGTGTTTGCCAAGCCTTTGCTTTCAGGAACTTATCCTAGATTTTAGCCCATTGGGGCCTCAATACTTTTTCTGCATTTATTGAACCTTTTACTCCTTGGACTATTGCATGCTGGGGGCATCTATGGACTATAGTTTTATCTCTTTTATTCTTTTCCTTTATTCTAAATAAAGCATTTAATCACGGCTGGTCTAAAGTGGTTTTGAGGGATCCTTCAGGTCTAGGGTGCAACAACAAGGCCTTCCCAGAATAGGCTGAGATTGGCTACCATCTGAATGAATGACCACGTTTACAGATCGAGTGGAATTGTTTTAGTGGCGATGTGTTTTTATGCTGGGTTTTAATGTATTTTAATATGTTGTTATAGTTGTTTTTTAAACTGTATAGCATTGAATTTTTGCTGTAATGCCAGTCTGAGTCCCTTGATAGAGGTGAGAAGGTCGGGGTACAAAAGTTTTAAATAAATAAATAAAATAAATAAATATGGACTCTTGTAGCAGCACTAACCAAACCGACCAGAACTTGCAGCCTTACAGTGTGTGTGTATATCCAGTTGCAATCCTCATTTTGTGATCATCCCTGGACTGCATCTTGTTTTTCATTGTGATTGTTGCCAGCTGGTATTCTTTTTTTTCTAACCTGCTGACTTGAAAGTATTTGACTTGGTTCTCGAACTCCTTATATGGGCCCCATCTATAAAGTCATATACTGCAGTTTCAAACTCAATTGTGTAGTCAGTGTAGACTCATATAATGCACTTCAATTGCATTATATGAGTCTACACTCACCATCTAATGCAGCTTCAAACTGTTGGGATACAACCCCACACTGACCAAGTCTCAAGTCTTCAATAAGGAACAAGCTAGTTAGCTTAGAAGAGGTTGCGAGTTTCTGTTCCCCCATGTCTCCTGTATTACATGGCACTTCACACTCTGCTTCCTGTGAGCTAAATGCTCAACCATAAGTATCCTGCTTTTGCACATTATTGGATGCTCTGCTTTTTGGGGTAGTTTTCCCTAACACCTTAACAGAACAAAATCCCAAACACAAACTGCTTTATATGGCAGTACAGTTTGGCCTGGGATAGATTTGCTACATGGTATATCTTGGTTGTGGGCACCGTGTGTCCCGAGCGCCACGGCGCCGGGAAAGGCACAGCGCCCGGGAAAGAGGAGGAGGAGGGAGAGAGAAGGCCTAGACCACTGCTTCTTAAACTATATGTTTCAAACCCAGTGGGATCTCAATGTTTGATTCTCATATCTAATTTGTATTCCCAGGGTAACATAAAATTTTCTCAGGTGAAAAATGGTCGCAACTGGAAAAACCTTAAGAACTCCTATTCTAGACTCTATCTTTGGTGAGTCCATATGTGATGCACACAACACCAGCTTTTCTCAACCTGGGGTCAGGACCCCTGGCGGGTTGTGAGGGGTATCAGAGGGGTCCAAAGACCATCAGAAAACACAGTATTTTCTGTTGGTCATGGGGCTTCTGTGTGGGAAGTTTGGCCCAGTTCTATTGTTAGTGGGATTTAGAATGCTCTTTGGTAGTAGGTGAAGTATAAATTCCAGCAACTACAACTCCCAAATGTCAAGGTCAATTTCCCTCAAACTCCACCAGTGTTCACATTTGGGTATTTTGAGGATTTGTGACAAGTGTGGTCTAGATCACTGGTTCTCAAAGTGGGCGGTACCACCCCCTGGTGGGCGGTGAGGCGATCCAAGGGGGCGGTGGGAGGCTCAGGGGAATGTGGTGGGCAATGAACAATTTTAAGGGGGCGGTGAATGATTGGCCATTTAGGAGGGGTTGCGTGGCCCTCTTCTTTGGCCCCGCCCCCTTTGTTTTGACCTGCATATTAGATACTTGGATTAAAATTTGTAAGAGTAGCAAAATTATTTATAAGTAGCAACGAAAATATGGTTGGGGGTCACCACAACATGAGGAACCTTATTTAGGGGTCATGGCATTAGAAAGAGTGAGAACCACTGCATTAATACATATATATTTCTGTTTAATTGCTATTACATTAAAAATAATTATTTCTAGGGGGGTGGTGAGTAAAAAAATTTTCTGGAAAGGGGGCGGTAGGCCAAAAAAAGTTTGGGAACCACTGGTCTAGATCTATCATTGAGTTGGCAGTTCTTTCTGGATGTAGGTGAACTACAGCTCCAAAACTCAAAGTCAATGTCCACTAAACCCAGTATTTTCTGTTGGTCATGGGAATTCTGTGTTCCTAGTTTGGTTCAGTTCCATCACTGGTGGATTTCAGAGTGCTCTTTGATTGTAGGTGAACTATAAATCCCAGCAGCTACAAATCCCACATGACAAAATCAATAGCCACCACCCCCAACCCCATCAGTATTCAAATTTGGGTGTATTGAGTATTTGAGCAAAATTTGGTCCAGTGAATGAAAACATATCCTGCATATCAGATATTTACATTATGTTTCATAACAGTAGCAAAATTACAGTTATGAAGTAGCAATGAAAATACTTATATGGTTGGGGGTCACCACAATAAGAGGAACTACGTTAAGGGTTCACTGCATTAGGAAGGTTGAGAACCACTGCACTACATCATAAAGCTTTGTCTGCCTTGAAGTGAGACACTCTTGTTTTTCCTTATTACTTTTTAATGTTCTCTGTTTCTAGAAGTGGCCAGACTGAAAACACGAGCAAGTGTTATTTATAGCACTTAAAGGAAACAAAGGTTACGTTTGCCATTTAACTATATCTCATCCTCTGTATTTAACATCAATTTACGAAAGTGTTTTGTCAGTCAACTGAAAATAATGTGCTACTGTTCATCACATCTTCAATTTTTTTTACTTTTCCTTTCTTTGCTAATGAGCTTCCACTCTCACTTAGTAAACATCAGTTAACTCTCATTTCTTCATCTACATTTTCCCAGAAAAATCCAGGACAGAGCGGGAGCAAATCTTCCTTCCCTGAATTGACCTGTAGCAACTAGCAAAAGGAAGAAGATGCCGGTGATTTTAAGGAGGGAAAGAAGCATGATGCTTTTACAATATTTAAAAAAATCCCTATAAATTGTATTTGTTCAACTGCAAAAGAGCATCCAGCTCTCTCCTGTGATATTGGATTGCCTTGAGCATCAGTGAGCACAAAAACCCATGAGAAAAGTTCACCTGTACCTATTCTTCCAAGCATGCATATCTCTATAAATTATTTAAAAGGTTTGTAAGATTTAGATTGCTGTTTGGAACTAGTTCGGATAAGGTTTCTCCTTGACAATCTGGAGTGCACATGTGTATTATTAGAAGGAAAGGCCATTTGAAAGCACATTTGGAATCAATCAGGGGAAAAATCATATTTCCATCATTCTGTAGAGAGTTTCCCAATCTCATATTCCCAGGTCTTTTTGGATTTCAGTCTGCGTAATTCAAAACAGGGTCTTCTCCAAATTGTATACTTACCCACATGGTTCAAAGTAGATAGAACCTCTACCCATCAGGTTATTTGTGGCTTACAGTGCAGAAAAGTCCCACAAGTACCTCTCCCTGCAAAACGTTGTATGTGTGTGTGTGTGTGTGTGTGTGTGTGCTTGTGCTTGTGTGCTCTCTTGGTCCTATCTGTCATCCAACTTTATTGCAGATGTTATCTCTAATATAATGGCATTGTATATGCTATACTATACTGGGATTTGTAGTTTGGTGAGGCAGATTAGACTCAAGTTCTTGCAAAACTGCAGCACTCATAATTCCATAGCATCAGGGTCAAAACTGGAGGGGGCTTGAGGGGCTCCCCCCCCCCGGAAATTCTCAGGGTGGTCCACGAGAAGGCCTTACTGGTACATTATTTAAACTGTTATGTGTATTCATATCATGATCTGATCACCGTGCTCAATATATCCCATATGCATGGGGGTATTGGGATAACGATACAAAAGGTTTGCTAGGGTAGATCCTCTCTCACTCAGACTCAGCCCCTCCCCCCCAATCAAAATCCTGGCTAGGGTACTACTTAGCATTGATCCAAGTCAGTTAAAGTGGATTCATTCTATAACTTACTGGAGCAAACTATAGGGAGCATACTATGCCCCTATTAAAACAGCTTCATTGGCTGCCGATAAGTTGCCGAGCCAAATTAAAGGTGCAGGTTATGACCTATATGGTTCGGGCCCCATCTATCTTTGTTATCACATCTCTTTCTATGAACTGATGTGAACTCTTAAGACCCCCCCCCCCCCTTTTGGAACACCCTTCCAAGGGAAATAAGACAGGCCCCAACCCTCCCCTCTTTTTGTAAGAGCTTGAAGACCTGGTGGTTTCACCAAGCCTTTTAGAAAGACCAGTACAAGCCCAGCCCTGGACATTGTTAGAATCCGGCCTTGTACCTCCCACCTATTGTCCTGGACACTCCTCTAATAGGCCCTGGAAATAAGCAGCCATAGGCCCATACCTACTATTTCTGGTACCTGGCTATAGCACCAATTCCCTGGTCCCCCCATACAGTACTTACTGTTAGTCATGGGGGTTCTGTGTTGGAAGTTTGCCTCAATTCTATTCTTGGTGCAATTCAGAATGCTCTTTAATTGTAGTTGAACTATAAATCCCAGCAACTACAACTTCCAAATGCCACGATCTATTTTCCCCAAACTCCACCAGTGTTCACATTTGAGCATATTGAGTATCGATGCCAAGTTTGGTCTGGATCCATCATTGTCTGAGTCCACAGTGTTCTTCGGATACAGCTGAACTACAATTTCAGAACCCAAGGTCAATGCCCAGCAAACCCTTCCAGTTGGTCATGGGAGTTCTGTGTGCCAAATTTTGTTCAATTCCATTGTTGGTGGAGTTCAGAATGCTCTTTGATTGTAGGTGAACTATAAATCACAGCAACTACAACTCCCAAATGACAAAATCAACCCCCTTCCCTAACCCCACCAATATTCAAATTTGGCATATGGGGTATTTGTGCCAAATGTGGTCCAGTGAATGAAAATACATCCTGCATATCAGATATTTGCATGACGATTCATAACATGAACCAAATAACAGTTATGAAATAGCAACTAAAATAATTTTATGGTTGGGGGTCAACATAACAGGAGACATTGGATTAAGGGGTCGTGGCATTCAGAAGGTTGAGAAACACTGCAATAGACAAACCCCAGAGGAGCTAAGAGTCCCAAAGGGCAGTTTGAAGTGTGCTGCACTATTTCAAAGGATCTAATCCATCATCCTGTTCTCACAGTTGCTGGTGGCATGCAGGCCCGGATCATGACCTTTTGGTGCCCTAGGCCATGGCTTAGGGTGACCTTATGGGTAATCCGGGCCTGATGGCATGCATATGGGAAGCCCACATAGAAAGATGTGAACACTGTTGTTAGAAAAGGTAATATATCACCATTCCACCTAAGAAAAAGTATTGCAGTGGAAAGTTCTGGGTTGTTATTTTCCCTAGGGCCTACTTGTGAAATTTTTTATCTTCTTTCTTACCTTTAACAGGAAAAAAAACACTAAAACTATGCTGTCGTAAAGCATTAGAAAAATTGTGTATTACTCAATGATAGGCCAAAGGAAACCATTAGGGGACAGAAAGCAAGATGAGTCAGAGCAGACGAGCCATATAAAAATGAGTTCAGTAGTGACTATAGAAATAAATAAGATCTTGAAGCTTTTTAGATTAATATAGGAGGAAAGCAAAGCAACTTGAAAAGTTTCCTTGATGTCAGGAAATTTCAGTTAAAGGATATGTATTCTCACATCAGAAAGATGGCTAAATATTTGCTCGAGTGATTCTAGCTCTCGAGCAGCCAAAGGTCAGGCCACTCTTTGCTTCTTAACATGCCATCCTTATAAGAAACTAGCTGTACTCGGCATGCGTTGCTGTGCCCTATTTAGGAGATGCGAGAAAGTCTGAGTATGTAAGGGTTGGAAATGATGTTACTTGGTGGGGTCATGGCTGTGTCGTTGTGGGTTGTATTTGCTGGAGAATTGCTCCCTCAGAGTTTGGTTTTGGCAGTTTAACCCTCAAACACCAACTGAAATCTCTCAGCATTCTATCCTAGCCTTGGATGGCTCTTGCCAGCGTTGCTATGGTTACAGCAGTTATGCAAATCCGCCCTTATTGGCAGCCAATCATGTTGTTCAGAATGTAGAGGCTGGGTGAGTCTTTGGCTGCCCCGGAGGATGCTGGTAAATGTAGTTTTATTTTTACTCGGGGGTTTGGGGGCCTTTCAGGTTTTGGGGGAAAGTTTCTTTGCTACAAACGTACCTTGCTTGAGGCCTATTTCTGTTGGCAAGTATTGTGTTTCTGCGTTGTATGGTTTCTTTGTTTGAGGTATACATCACATGACGTGAACCCATTTATATAATAGATGTACCACGAGGCTAAGGTTAAAAAACAAAAAAGCCAAAGAACAATTAGTTTAAACTAAATACAAGGGGAAAGCAAGGTGGTGGTAGGGAAAAATAGCAAGGGCAATGGAGTTTGCAACAGATATTAGCAAATTTCCCTCTGTCGGTCATAAGGAGCATAATTGAGGCAATTGGTGGACTCAGTGGTAGGGATGCTCTTGGCTTTCTCTGCTCTTGATTTTATTTCAGACTAGTTTGGGGACCCGGCGGTGGCCGGGTTATTTGAGAAAGGCATTTTGTGCCAAGGTTGGTCTTTGGTACTTCAAGTCCCATCATCCATGGTCCAACCTCTTCCAAACTGCATTAGAAGATAGAGTGGGTCATGGGGGCTCTGTGTTCCAAGTATGGTCTTTATCGGTCTTTGTTGGGGGCTGCAGCAGTCTTGGGCAATGAGTAGAGGTAGTTGAAGTCCCATCATCCATGGTTTGCCATCCTCTAAACTGTAGAAGGATGGAGACTGGGTCATGGGGGCACAGGGTGCCAAGTGTAGTCTTTATAGGTCTTTGTTCAGGGCTGCAGTGGTCTGTGGGAAATGAAGGCTTTGAAAGTACTACAAATCCCATAATCCATGGAGGTACCTCAAGTCCCACTCTTCTCCATATGGCAGTGGAATGTAGAGTGGGTCATAGGGGCACTGTGTGTCAAGTTTGGTCTTGCATTGGGCCTCTGTGTGGCAAGTGTGGTCCTGATCCATCATTGGTGTGGGCCGCTGTGCTCTAAGCAAGTGAGTTAAAGTACTGCAATTCCCGTCATCCATGGTGCATCCTACCTCAAACTGCACCAAGCTGTAGAGTGCATCTTGGGGGGGTCTGTGGGCCAAATTTGGTCTTGTTCTGTCATTGTTGTGGACCTAATCCGGAAAATGAAGTTGAGGAAGCCTTACTGTCAAATCAGGTTGTGGCCTAGGCAGGATAATCAAGTAGAGGAAGCCTTACTGTCAAATCAGGTTGTGGGCTAGTCTGGGAAATCAAGTAGAGGAAGCCTTACTGGCAAATCAGGTTATGGCCTAGTCTGGGAAATCAAGTAGAGGAAGCCTTACTGCCAAATCAGGCTGAGGCCTAGTTTGTTAAATCAGCTGAAGGAAGCCTTTTCTTAAAGTGCACTCTTTGGCACCTTTGAGATTTTGGATGTTGGAATGCTGGCCATGCAGAGTCCGTTATGCAAAATCTCCCTCAGTGGCAACCAATCTCCTCTGTCTGGTGCCTTAGAGTGTTGGAGTTCTGAGGCTGGCCAATCAGAGTCCTTTATGCAAATATTCTGGTGCCTTAAAGTGTTGGTGTTCTGAGGCTGGCCAATCAGTGTCCTTTATGCAAATAATCCCACAATGACAGCCAATCGAAACGCTGGCACATACTCCTCCCTCTGCACCGCCGCACCGCCACACCGCCGCACCGCCACACCACCGCAAACACTGACTTTTATTATATACATAGATAGATAGATTTTAAAACAGGGCAAGCTATGGTACATGAACTACATGAAGCCCCCCAGGTTGTTGTTGGTTTTTTTGGCCCCTGGGACCGAACCTTTTTTGTCCAATAATGGCTGAAATGCACTTTAGTAGCAATGTAGAAAATTTGCACCATGTTTTGGGGGTTTTTTAAAAAGAAAGATGGAAAATTTAGGCCTAGAAAAGGGGACTTTTTTAAAAACAGGAAATACTTCTACTTCCACAATGACAGCCAATCGAAACACTGGCACATACTCCTCCCTCCAGAAGTTACTTCCAGAAGTTACTTCTACTCTCTTTATATTGTTTAAAAGTGTATGAAGCATGCTGAGAATGCCATCCCATGTTTTCCATAGCATTTTGTGTGTGTGTGTGTGGGGGAATGTTTTTGTGTTTTGTAAGAGTTTGTTTTTTAAGCTTCCTGGGGGAGGAAGGGCATTAAAGCAGTGGTTCTTAACCTGTGGGCCTCAGACTACCAGTGGGCCATGAGTACAAAAATCTGATCCGTGAACGTCCTTCCTCTTTATTTATTTTATTTATTTATTTTATTTCTGCTCCTTTTGCACCGCCTGTCGGTGACCATGCAATAAAGGAACTATGGCAGTTGCTAAACTTAGTTGGGAGATATGTATCAGCACCTTGGATAGCTCCTGTGAAGCCTGGAATAATACTCCCAGGGGATGTATTACATCCCTATATGGAAGCCACTGATTGCTCCCTTGGAAAGCTATCTGCTTCAATCTATTATTGTGTTCATTTTTGTTTTGCTTAAATTGACATAATGTGTGCTTAGGATATTAAATGTGGTGAAATAGATACATATATATTTTTAGAGAATTCTAAACTTGCAAGTGTCACTTTTGTGAGAAAGTACAAATATAATTATCCTTCCAGTTGGCGTATGGGTCGAATCATATTATCTTTATTTCAGAGTATTAATTACAAATCATGGAGCTTGGTATGAAGAAATACAATGATGCGAAATCTTGAAGTTGGAAGGAAGAAGCACAGACATGGACAGTGGCGCAGAAGCATAGCTATTAGGGATGTGTGACTTGGCAAAAACATGTGACATTTTTGGCCCTGTTTTCAGCAGTCCATGCTCCTGGTTCCATTTACCAACAAATTCTCGAAATCAGGAGGGGGTGCCATTTTCGGTCTGGTAAAATGTCATCCATTCGTGCCAATTGAGAGACTTTAGAGCAGTTTTTCTCAACCTGGGGGTTTGGATCCTGGCGGGAGGGGTTGTGAAAGGGGTTTGAGAGGGCTAATCAAAGACCATTAGAAAACACATATTTCTGATTGTCTTAGGAACCCCTTTGGCAGAGAATCCTGTACTTATCTTCCTTTTTGTTGTTAGTGAACTACAACTCCCAGAATTCAAAACAGCCCCCTTCCCCTGACCTCACCAGTATTCAATGTTGACCATGAAGATAGTGTGTCAAGTTTGGTGCAGATCCAATGTGGGCTGGATTCAGAGTGCTCTTTTAATGTAAATTAACTATAAATCCCAGCAATTACAACTCCCAAATGTCAAGATCTATTTCTTCCAAATTCCACCAGTCTTCACATCTGGGCAGATTGAGTATTCATGTCAAGTTTGGTCCAGATTCATCATTGTTTGATTTCAGTGCTCTCTGGATATAGGTGAACGACAACTCCAAAACTCAAGGTCAAAGCCCACCAAATTGTTCTAGTATTTTGTTGGTCATGGGAGTTCTGTGTGCCAAATTTGGTTCAATTCCATCATTGGTGGAGTTCAGAATGCACTTTGATTGTAGGTGAACTATAAATCCCAGCAACTACAACTCCCAAATGACAAAAATCAATCCCCCCAACCCCAGCAGTATTCAAAGTTGAGCGTATCAAGAAATTTGGTCCAGTGAATGAAAATACATCCTGCATATCAGAAATTTACATTATGATTCATAACAATAGTAAAAATTATGAAATAATTGTATGGTTGGGAGGCACCACAACGTGAGGAACTTATTAAGGGGTCACAACATTAGGAAGGTTGAGAACCACTGCCTTAGAGGTTTGTTCCTCTGTTATTTTTAGGCCTATCGGGATGGAACTTGCCGCATCTGTAGGCCACATTTAGAACCGCAAGCCTGTCAAGTTTCAGAACGTTTCACAATTCCACTGATGTTTGGGAAATTTTAAAAGTACCATAAGATTAAAAAAAATGAAGTTTTGGGAAACAACACATGCCACAAAAGGGGAGGAGAATGGACAAATTCAACCAGACCTTTGATTGGCTGAAAAAGAAGCATTAGAAACAGAGAGAGAGAGAGAGAGAGAGAGAGAGAGAGAGAGAGAGATCTCAACTCCCATCATGACCTGTGTAGTTGAATACAAACTGTACAGGGTGATACAGTCCTGATTATTCTTCGGTCATCCCACTTTGTTGTTGTTTTTAAATTACCCCAATTTATCTTTTTTTCATCTTAGGTCTACTCTTGTCCTCAGCTTTATTTAATTGCCGCAAAATTTGTTAAAAACAACACACCCTCGGAGACACTAAGTTTCACCAGTGGTCCAGCCATGGATGTATGATCTTACCTCTATGGCTTTGAAAACGCACCTGTTCTACTCGCTAACTAGGAGTTAAATCTTAATATATGGCCTTGATAAAGACCCATTTGGATAAGGGTCGAAACGAAAGTTGGTGCCATCATATAGATATTACCTCGTCGGCCTCCAAATACTGAACGGATTCAGCAATATCGGATTTATCCACTACATCGCTATCATCTCTCCACTGAACTGGAATAGCACCTTGACTCCGCTTTCATCCATATCTAAAACACCTACAGGCGTTTGGACTCTATTCCGGGGACCTCCACCCTATTTTTTGACCTATTGACTGTATTCCATGAATTGACTGTAGTTACCTTACTTTCTACTTACCTGAACTGACCCGAAAGGGATAATCTGCCTCAAGGGTAGGAGCCCATCCTGGGCTAAGAATATGCTGTATACCATTGCGATGAATTGTTGAAATGTATATATATATACTTGAAATAACATGATCTTTTGATATTTTGGTGAAACTTGGTGTCTCCGAGTGTGTGTTGCATTGTTGCAACCCCTTCCCTTTATTGTTTATTTATTAAACTTTGTTAAAAGCCAAAAACTTTTGACTTAGAGTCAATTAATGCATGTTGCATATTTGTAGAGAAGAGCGTGTCCATCTTAGTAGACTCACACAAAGCTAAACTGCTGCAGATCCTGCTAGCCCAGGTATGTCATCTTCATTAATGACTTTTGTTATCTTTCATCATTGTGATGTTGCTTGGCCATGTATGTCCTGGTTGTATGAGCCAGTGTTTTTCAACCTTCTTTGAGCCACGGCACACTTTTTACATTTACAAAATCCTGGGGCACACCACCAACCAAAATGATGCAAAATGACACTCTATCACAGTAATACATATAGTTAATATGTTTTTAAATGTATTTATACACTCAGTGTGAAACCTGGGCCTGTTTCGATGAACACAACATAGATATCCTGGCAGGAATGGCAGAAAGACACACACAAAGGTCTTGCTCAACAGCTGTCACTCATGGAAAAACTTCGGCCCTCTGGGTGCTTTGGACTTCAACTCCCACCATTCCTAACTTCAACTCCCACCTTTCCTGCTTAAGTGGCTGAGGGGGGAAAGTAAAAAGGCCTGAGGCTGCTAGGAATGGTGGGAGTTGGAGTCCAAAACACCTGGAAGGTCCAAGTTTGCCCATGCCAGCTTTCGATTCCATCACCACATCTATCTTCAGCCTCTGGCGGTTTGAATATATGTGATTATCTACATGATTTTCTACCTTGTCACTATGATTATGGTGCTGCTTCTTTAAATTGTCAGCAAACTGACTGTGTTATTGTGCGGATTCCGGAACTGACATTAGATAACATTGTGAGGTTACACTTTGTTTTTTGCACTCACTTCCGTAATTTCATCAAATATCGCGAGTTTTCCGTAGAGGAGCACTCCGTGAACTCACTACTTCCTGGTTCGTAACTCCTCTGCTCTCTGTGGCGACCATGCCGAACTACCTTATGTAAAACTTTTGATTTTCTCCAGCAGGATTGGGTACTTTGAATGTGTTTATTGTGTATGATTATGTATGATTAATTGTGCATTTTGTACTGTGACGTAGCGTCACTCCTTTAATAAGTAAGGGTATTGGAGGTTCCAATTTCCCACGGCACACCTGATGATCACTCACGGCACAGTAGTGTGCCCCGGCACACTGGTTGGGAAACACTGGTATAAGCAAATAATTCTTGATGTGGCAATAAATACAGTAAAAAATCAACAGCCTAGATAAAATGAAATAAAAATACTTCAGATTCTATTAAGGTGATCTTAATTCTCATAGTATCTATCTCTAGAAGGAACAAGTCAGAATGTAATTCCAATTCCACTATAAAATTAAATTTAGCACCCCCAGCTTGGGTCTCCCTTTCTTTTGTCACAGAGACACATTGACATCATGATACTGTTAGCCATTCTGCCTCTGCTGTCAGTCTACTTCGGTATTATTGCTTGCTTACATTCCCAAGGTCTGCTGCATGTGAATGTGAAATAAGATTTAATTCAATTGTTATAGTGGGAAAGAAAGAAACTCCATTTCCATATATGAGCACATAAGAGCCCTGAGAGTTTCCAAGGGCCAAGCATTAACAGATGTGCGCACATCATCAGGTATTCCCAGATGAGATCTGAAGTTCAAGCGTCCATTAGTCTTGAATTTGAAGATGCAGAGAAAATGTAAAAATAAGAGTGTGAGTGCAGGAGTATCTCAGAGGGGAAATGTATATATCTTTGGGGATGGCCTCTTAGAATGGAAAATGAAGCTATGAGCTTCAGGTAAAAAAAAAACCTTTCGACACACTTAGCAATTCCCCTGAGTCCTACAGATTATCATTAGGTATGCATCCATTTCCGTTAGAATTATTATGGGCTCCCAAATGGTACTGATGGGAAGTACAAAGCATCAGCTACAAAAGCCAACCATTACGCAGTCATCACTACCATTATACAAAAGAAACTTTGTCCATTCTGTTTGCGTGTCTACAGAGGATGAGCAAAAACTTCCAGTTACAAATTTAGAGTTATCCAGATGCAACCTGCTAATATCATAACCCTATTTCTCTCAGTCCACTGAAAGGGTCATACAAAGTTCACCAATTGTGATTTTGACATTGGCTGAAAGCAGGGTGACCCTACAACTTAGTAGAATATGAGGATCACATCAGGATATATTATTCCATATATATATATCTATATATATAAAGGAGACGTGGTCGTGCAAAGGGGGTTATAGACAAAGAAACTATAAGTCGCAGAAGCAACAAACTTGGCAGCCTACTGGACCATTAAACTCGCTACAGACAAAAGCAAAAAAAAACCGGACCTACGTCCTCCCAGCACCCCAAAAAACGATCCCCAAAAAAATTGCCAACGGAACTCCCAACCCCGGCCACTTCGCTGCCAGCGAACGTTTAGAACGTTCGCACATGGCAGCCAGAGCGCCTCCTCCGCCTCCTTAGGAAGAGCGGCGGGGGACCTGGAAGGAGGAGGAAACCCCTCCCTCCTCCCCAGCCCCTCCCACCTCCCCCGCCACCCCCTGCCACGCGACACGCCTCCCCCCTCCCAAGCCCCTCCCCTCCTCCCGGGCTCCGCCTCTCCGCCCCGGTTCCAAAGCCTGGCGGGGGCGGGCCAGGAGGCGGACACTCCCCCTCCCAAGCCCCTACCCCTCCTCCCGGGCTCCCGCCTCCTCGCCCGGTTCCAAAGCCTGGCGGGGGGCGGGGCCAGGAGGCGGGACACTCCCCCCCCCTCCCAAGCCCCTCCCCCCGGCTCCCGCCTCCTCGCCCGGGTTCCAAAGCCTGGCGGGGGCGGCCAGGAGGCGGACCCCCCCCCCAAGCCCCTCCTCCCGGGCTCCCGCCTCCTCGCCCGGTTCCAAAGCCTGGCGGGGGGCGGGGCCAGGAGGCGGGACCTC
>JARBWK010000014.1:32161599-32375083 GCA_030556195.1 Anolis apletophallus | reverse complement strand
GGAGTTCTGTGTTCCAAATTTGGTTCAATTCCATCATTGGTGGAGTTCAGAATGCATTTTCATTGTAGGTGAACTATAAATCCCAGCAACTACAACTCCCAAATGACAAAAATCAATCCCCCCAACCCCAGCAGTATTCAAAGTTGTGCGTATCAGGAAATTTGGTCCAGTGAATGAAAATACATATCAGAAATTTACATTATGATTCATAACAATAGTAAAAATTATGAAATAATTGTATGGTTGGGAGTCACCACAATGTGAGGAACTTATTAAGGGGTCACAACATTAGGAAGGTTGCAAACCACTGCCTTAGAGGTTTGTTCCTCTGTTTTTAGGCCTATCGGGATGGAACTTGCCTCATCTGTAGGCCATATTTAGAACTGCAAGCCTGTCAAGTTTCAGAACGTTTCATTTTGGTTGGGGCACACCACCAACCAAAATGATGCAAAATGACACTCTATCACAGTAATACATATAGTTAATATGTTTTAAAATGTATTTATACACTCAGTGTGACACCTGGGCCTGTTTCGATGAACACAACATAGATATCCTGGCAAGAATGGCAGAAAGACACACACAAAAGTCTTGCTCAACAGCTGTCAGTCATGGGAAAACTTTGGCCCTCTGGGTGCTTTGGACTTCAACTCCCACCATTCCTAATTTCAACTCCCACCTTTCCTGCATAAGTGGCTGAGGGGGGAAAAGGAAAAGGGCCTGAGGCTGCTAGGAATGGTGGGAGTTGGAGTTCAAAATACCTGGAAGGTCCAAGTTTGCCCATGCCAGCTTTCGATTGCATCACCACATCTATCTTCAGCCTCTGGCAGTTTGAATATATGTGATTATTTACGTGATTTTCTACCTTGTCGCTATGATTATGGTGCTGATTCTTTAAATTGTCAGCAAACTGACTGTGTTATTGTGCGGATTCCGGAACTGACATTAGATAACATTGTGAGGATACACTTTGTTTTTTGCACTCACTTCCGTAATTTCATCAAATATCGCGAGTTTTCCATAGAGGAGCACTCCGTGAACTCGCTACTTCCTGGTTCGCAACTCCTCTCTCTCTGTGCGACCACGCGAACTACCTTATGTAAGACTTTTGATTCTCTCCAGCAGGATTGGGTACTTTGAATGTGTTTTTTGTGTATGATTATGTATGATTAATTGTGCATTTTGTACTGTGACGTAGCAGCACTCCTTTAATAAGTAAGGGTATTGGAGGTTCCAATTTCCCACGGCACACCTGATGATCACTCACGGCACAGTAGTGTGCCCCGGCACACTGGTTGGGAAACACTGGTATAAGCAAATACCTTTGATGTGGCAATAAATACAGTAAAAAATCAACAGCCTAGATAAAATGAAATAAAAATACTTCAGATTCTATTAAGGTGATCTTAATTCTCATAGTATCTATCTCTAGAAGGAACAAGTCAGAATGTAATTCCAATTCCACTATAAAATTAAATTTAGCACCCCAGCTTGGGTCTCCTTTCTTTTTGTCACAGAGACACATTGACATCATGATACTGTTAGCCATTCTGCCTCTGCTGTCAGTCTACTTCGGTATTATTGCTTGCTTACATTCCCAAGGTCTGCTGCATGTGAATGTGAAATAAGATTTAATTCAATTGTTATAGTGGGAAAGAAAGAAACTCCATTTCCATATATGAGCACATAAGAGCCCTGAGAGTTTCCAAGGGCCAAGCATTAACAGATGTGCGCACATCATCAGGTATTCCCAGATGCGATCTGAAGTTCAAGCGTCCATTAGTCTTGAATTTGAAGATGCAGAGAAAATGTAAAAATAAGAGTGTGAGTGCAGGAGTATCTCAGAGGGGAAATGTATATATCTTTGGGGATGGCCTCTTAGAATGGAAAATGAAGCTATGAGCTTCAGGTAAAAAAAAACTTTCGACACACTTAGCAATTCCCCTGAGTTCTACAGATTATCATTAGATATGCATCCATTTCCGTTAGAATTATTATGGGCTCCCAAATGGTACTGATGGGAAGTACAAAGCATCAGCTACCAAAGCCAACCATTAGGCAGTCATCACTACCATTATACAAAAGAAACTTCGTCCATTCTGTTTGCGTGTCTACAGAGGATGAGCAAAAACTTCCAGTTACAAATTTAGAGTTATCCAGATGCAACCTGCTAATATCATAACCCTATTTCTCTCAGTCCACTGAAAGGGTCATACAAAGTTCACCAATTGTGATTTTGACATTGGCTGAAAGCAGGGTGACCCTACAACTTAGTAGAATATGAGGATCACATCAGGATATATTATTCCATATATATATATATATATATATATATAGAGAGAGAGAGAGAGAGAGAGAGAGAGAGAGGATATATTATTCCTTGACACTCTAAACATTCCCCACTACTATACAAGGTGCTCCGTATCCCCTGAATTACCCTATAAGTCTAGAAATGTTAGTCAAAAAGCAGCCCCCCAAATCCAGGATGATTTAAGCATGGGCCAATGTGAGTAGAGTGTACAATACAGTGCCTTAACTCTTATAGAGAAACCATCACCTTCTCCAAGTAGAGTTGCAAAGGGCAAGACTTTAGTCCAGTGGTTCCCAAACTTTTTTGGCCTACCGCCCCCTTTCCAGAAAAAAAAATTACTCAGCGCCCCCTGTAAATTATTTTTTTAAAAATTTAATAGCAATTAAACAGAGCGATATATGTATTAATGCAGTGGTTCTCAACTTTTCTAATGCTGTGACCCCTAAATAAGGTTCCTCATGTTGTGGTGACCCCCAACCACATTTTCATTGCTACTTCATAAATAATTTTACTACTCTTATGAATTCTAATGCAAATATCTAATATGCAGGATGTATTTTCATTGTTACAAATTGAACATAATTAGAGCATAATGATTAATCACAAAAACAATATGTTTTGGGGAATAGGGACAACGGATGTTGGGATTTGCAGTACCTTCGACCAATTCAGCTCGGACTTCCACAGCCGAGACCCCATGAATGATGGATCTGGATCAAACTTGGCACACAGAACCCCCATGACCAACAGAAAATATGGGAGAAGGTTGGGAGGAATTGACAGTGATTTATGGGACATTTGGAGAGCACTCTGAACCCAAACAACCCTGGATCTGGACCAAATTTGGCACAAATACTCAATATACCCAAATTTGAATACTGGTGGGGTTGGGGGGGATTAATTTTGTCATTTAGGAGTTGTAGCTTCTGGGATTTATAGTTCACCTACCATCAAAGAGCATTTTGAACTCCACCAACAATGGAATTGAGCCAAACTTGGCACACAAACTCCCGTGACCAACAGAAAATACTGGAGGGCTTTGGAAGGGGCCTGAGGCAGTAAGGAATGGTGGCAGTTGAAGTCCAAATCACCTGGAGGACCCACTTTGGGAACCACTGCTTTAGTCCATCCCACTGACCTACTCTTTCTGCTGTGATGCCACATCTGGCTTTTTTTTAATAAAAAAAATGTCTGATTGGAAAATTGCAGTAGTAACCAGGGATGGCTAACCCCTTGAGTTGGCAGTGGCATTTTACACTCTCTTTGGTATGATCTTCAGCTTAAAGGTAAAGGTTTCCCCTGACATTAAGTGCAGTCATGTCCGACTCTGGGGGTTGGTGCTCATCTCTATTTTTAAGCCAAAGAGCTGGCATTATCCATAGACACCTCTAAGGTCATGTGGCCAGCATGACTGCATGGAGTGCCATTACCTTCTTGCCGGAGTGGTACATATTGATCTACTCACATTTTCATGTTTTCAAACTACTATGTTGGCAGAAGCTGGGGCTAACAGCAGAATATTACGCCACTCCCCGGATTCGAACCTGAGACCTTTCAGTAAGCAAGTTCAGCAGCTTAGTGGTTTAACCCACTGCACCATCGGGGGATCCCAATCCTTAGCTTATCCACAAGTAATATCAAAATCCATAATTTTGGCCACCAAACCTGCCCTTGACTTATACATGAAGTTAACTTTTACATGAGTATGCATGATGTGTATCCAAGGCAATGAGAATGAGTTGGGTTTTTTAAAAATAGCACATACATGCAATTACAGTTGATCCCCTTGAAAATAGACTCCTTGTGATCAAATACCATGATTCCAGCATTTCTGGCACTCATCACAGCAGTTGTTCAAAGCTCTCACTGTATCTGCCTGTGCATTTTCAACTTTCCCAAAATGTCCTTTAAGGTGGATTCTGAGGTTGGGGAATAAAAAGAAATTGCACAGAGAAATTGTATGGCGGGTGGCGAAGCATTGTGATATTATTTATAGCCAAGGATCCCCTCACAGCAAATGATATGTGACTTGGTGCATTGTCGTGATGAAGAAACTATATGCTGGCAATGTCACAGCGGACACACTCAATTCTCTCAAAAGTCCCTGCAGATAAAAAGTTTGATTCACAGTGTATGCAGGTGGCCCAAATGTCCTGTGTACAGCTCCTTTTGAATAAAGAAAAACAAAAAAATGAGCATGTATTTCAGTCTTGATTTGCTCATTTGGGCCTTCCTTGGTCAAGGTGAATGGGAACTGTGCTGCTTTGACATTTGATTGTGGGATTGTACTTTGGTCATCTACTGCTAGAGAAACTCAAGTTCACTTTGTTTAACATTATGGAATCAATGCAGTTTGACAATACTTTAATCAATGCAGTTTGACAATACTCGAAATTGAGTGAATGGGCAACAAAGTGGCAAATGCATTTTAACCTAAACAGGTGTAAAGTCATGCACATTGGGGCAAAGAACCCCAACTACACCTACCAATTGATGGGGTCAAAGCTTTCTGAGACAAACCAGGAAAGGGATCTTGGGGTTTTGGTGGACAGCTCAATGAAGATGTCAACCCAGTGCGCAGCAGCAGTGAAAAAAAGCAAATTCTATGCTAGGCATGATCAGAAAGGGAATCGAAAATAGGTCAGCAAATGTTGTATTACCTCTCTACAAATCGATGGTAAGGCCACATTTGGAGAACTGTGTACAATTCTGGTCTCCGCACCTTAAGAAGGATATAACGGAACTGGAAAAGGTACAGAAAAGGGCAACAAGAATGATCCAAGGGATGGAGCGGCTCCCTTATGAAACCAGGTTGCAAAGCCTTGGTCTTTTCAGCCTTGAAAGACGGTGTCTAAGAGGTGACTTGATCGAAGTGTATAAAATCATGCATGGGATAGAAAAGGTGAATAAAGAAAAAAAAATTTCTTTGTTACAAAACACTAGGACTAGAGGACACTCCCTGAAGCTCCAAGGTAGGAAAATTAGGACTAATAAAGGGAAATATTTCTTCACCCAGAGGGTCATTGGGTTATGGAATTTACTTCCAGAAGAGGTTGTGACAGCTGTCAGCCTGAACAACTTCAAGGCAGGATTAGACAGATTCATGGATACCAAGGTAATCAGTAGTTACTGAAAAAGACATTCAAGTGCCACCTCGGAGTTGGTTGAGGTAGGCAGGATATCCCTGGGTACTGGTTGTGGGGGGTCGGGAGCAGGTTAGGGTTTTGCCCTCCCTTCTGCTCGAGATCCCCGTGTACAACTAGGGGCCACTGTGTGATACAGAATGCTGGACTAGATGGGCTGAGGTCCGATTCAGCATGGCTCTTCTTATGTTCTTATGTTCTAACTGTCATGACTGAATGCTATGGAACCACAAGAGTTGGAATTTTATGAGGTCTTTAGCCTTCTCTGCCATAGAGTGGTGGTGCCTCACTAAACTACAAATCCCAGAATTCCATAGCACTAAGCCCCATCAGTTAAAGTGTATTCAAATTGCATTAATTCTATGATGTAGATCAGTGTTTCCCAACCTTTTTTGAGCCGCGGCACACTTTTTACATTTGCAAAATCCTGGGGCACACCACCAACCAAAATGACACAAAATGACACTCTAACACAGTAATACATATAGTTAATATGTTTTTAAAATGTATTTATACACTCAGTGTGAAACCTGGGCCTGTTTCGATGAACTCAGGAATGGCAGAAAGACACAAACTTCTCACGCAGAACTCCCATAACTAAGAGAAACTGCTATAAGAGTTTTGTGGGCATTGGCCTTGAGTTTTGGAGTTGTAGTTCACCTATATCCAGAGAGCACTGTGGACTCAAACAATGTTGGATCCGGACCAAACTTGGCATGAATTCTCAATATGCCCAAATATGAACGCAGATGGAGTTCAGGGGTAATAGACTTTGACATTTGGGAGTTGTAGTTGCTGGGATTTATAGTTCCCCTATAATCAAAGAGCATTCTGAACCCCACCAATGATAGAACTGGGCCAAACTTCCCACACAGAACCCCCAGGAGGCAAGAGGAGGTCTCTACTTGGGGAAAGGGAGGTGGGCCTTCCCAATGCATGGATAGGGAAAGACCAAGTGGTTTTTATACTTCAACACACTAGACTCCCCCCCCCCTCCTGAAGGTTCCAATTTCCCACGGCACATCCCCTGATCGCTCACGGCACACTAGTGTGCCCCGCACACTGGTTGGGAAACACTGATGTAGATCAGTGGTTCCCAAACTTATTTGGCCTACCGCCCCCTTTCCAGAAAAAATTTACTCACCACCCCCCTATAAATTCTTTTTTAAAATTTAATAGCAGTTAAACAATTAAATATATGTATTAATGCAGTGGTTTTCAACCTTTCCAATGCCATGACCCCTAAATAAGGTTCCTCATATTGTGGTGACCCCCAACCATATTTTTGTTGCTACTTCATAAATAATTTTGCTACTCTTACGAATTCTAATCCAAGTACCTAATATGCAGGTAAAAGCAAATGGGGCGGGGCCAAAGAAGAGGACCATTCGACCCCTCCTAAATAGCATATTGTTCACCGCCCCCTTAAAGGGGTTCTTCGCCCCCAAATTCCCCTGAGCCTCCCACTGCCCCCTTGGATCACCTCACCATCCACCAGGGGGTGGTACTGCCCACTTTGAGAATCAGTGGTGTAGATGCATTGTAGGAAATTCCTATGAGCTTCTGAAAAGATGATGCTGATAGTCATAGTAATGACCAATCACCGAATAAAGAACTATGAAAATCAGTTGTGTTTGATAAACAATACATTTCAAATCAGATAAACAACTCTTTACACCCCATTTTCTGATGGAGAAATTTTGGTTCAAATCTTTAAATTCTAATAATGGTTGACAAAGGTGTTTTGATCTCTGTTTCACCAGTTCTTCCTGTAGTGACCAGAGTTGAATGATGTATGCTTAGAAGTAATTAGCTCACGTTAATTTTCCATGCAGTTGAGCAGAAGCTATCATGATAAAGGAAAACTATTATTTGAGATGTAATTGGGATACCATTTATGTTTCGACAGCCAAAGATAAATCCAATCACATAGCAATTAGTACGCGATTACCAGGTTCCATGTTTAGGTTCTTACTATCTAATAAGTCACCTGAATCTTAAATCTTTTACAATAAAATCAAGTTGCGTAATTTAATAACTATTGATGCAATTAAATTAGGCATAGCTGATGATTACCCATGCATAAAAACCATGGTGCAGTTGCAGTATTAAGACCAATTATTTAAAACCATTAAGAAGAAGGATGTTAGCAATGAAAGCAGTAGCAGGAAGGAGTAGTAGAAGAAATCATCTGAAAGAAGGTGACCTTCTTAGAAGATTTCTAAAAAGATATGAACGGCATTGAAACAATAACCAATAATGAAAGCATATTTGCAATTAACTAAAGGAAGCAGCAGGAACAAAAATGACGAAGGACCTCATCACAGTGATGAGGCTGTGTACCGATATGCCATGGCAAATTGGGGGCAGTGGGGCAATCCTGCCAAGGCGTGGAGTGCTGGGACTGTCCTGCTGCCCTGTGCTCCACCTTGCTGCTAGCTGATGCTTCCCCAACACATTTGGCGAAGCATTGCTGAATGTCATCCCTCCCCTCGCTTGCACTAGCCCTGTTGCTCCAAATGGAACATGGAGAGACTCATGTGTTGGTAGTGCAGTGTCCTACGATGATTCTGCCTCAGTTGACTCATGAAGTGCTGCTGAAAGTGAGGCTATGGCATGTGATGGGTGATGTGGGGTCCCGTTTTCATCGTGTGATGAGGTCCTAAAATTTTAATAACCAATGAAGAACATGAAACCATGATAGAATTGGTTTAGCAGTGGATATCTTGAGCAACTTCTTTGTAAATATAGTAAATACATTATTTTAAGTATATAAATTATAGTTAATTAAAAGACCGTGATGAATAGAAGCCAATTTTTGCATAATTAAATTACAAAGTTTCAACAAAGCTTCATTTGTGAAGCCTCATTGAAACTTTGTAATTTAATTATGAAATGTGGCGCAGCTGGCTAGGTGTCAGCTGCATTAGATCTCTACTGACCAGAAGGTCATGAGTTCGAGGCCTGCCCGGGTCAGGGTGAGCTCTTGACCAATTAGTGTAGCTTGTTGTCAACCTTTGCAACCTGAAAGACAGCTGCATCTGTCAAGTAGGAAATTTAGGTACCACTTTGTGGGGAGGTTAAATTTAACTGATTCCTGGAATGTTAAATTGCCTCTATGTCTGTCTATATATGTTGTATGTCAATGGCATAGAATGTTTGCCTGTATATGAGTTCCCTGCAGAGTGAGAAGGGTGAAATATAAATGACGTAAATAAATGATGTAAATAAATATTATGTTCTATTTTACTAAATAAGTGCGAGATAAGATAGGCAGTTGAAAAAAGCAATGAACAACACATTTTATAGGTAGAACCTGTAAGGATAAATGTCAACGAAGAAAAAGTCACCACTTTGTTTAGATGTATTTTGGCTCCAAGTTGAGATCATTTGAATAGATATATAATAAGATAAATTCTGCAGGAGGAAAGAAAATCCTTCTGCCTGTGATCTTAAAACATTTCTATGCTAAATCTTTATATTTGATGTCCTATTCATTGTTAAGCAATCAGTCCTTCACTGCAGCAATGTATCATGGCCTCTTCTCCATCACCATCAATACAATTGCATAGGTTGCAGCTGTATCTTGCAATTCAAATGGGTATTCTGAACAGCGTTTCTAATGTCAAAACATGTCAGTTTTGATACAGTCTCATGCCAATTAACACTGTCAGAGTTTGTGTATAAATATACCTATTGATGGCAAATATTTGTGCTTGTGATTTGAACCTGCCAATGTTAAAGCTACATGACTGAAAGAACATACCATGTTCACATTAAGTGATGCCATATCTTGTCTCCTCCTCTGATAATTTTAAAGACTTCAACCTTCCAGAAAATTACGACCTTGAAATCATTCTATTTACTATTATTAATCATATTTTCCTTTTTAAAAAATTGTACGTCACTGCATAAATATTTATTTATTTCAGGATTTTACCCCGCTCTTCTCAACCCCCGAGGGGGGACTCAGAGCGGCTTACAGTACGGCACAATTCGATGCCCACATCACAACAGCATAAAACCCCAAAGCCCCACAACAATTAAAATACATTAAGATACATTAAAATACAGTTTCAACAGCATCATACACAGTCATTCCAAGTTGTTTTATTCAATCCATAAAAACATTGACCCTCTTCATCCATTCCATTAAAATCCCCATCTAACATGCTGCCTAGTGCTGGTGTGCAAACGCCTGGTCCCAAAGCCAGGATTTTACCTTTTTCCTGAATGCCAGGAGGGATGAGGTGGACTGTACCTCAATAGGGAGCGCATTCCACAGGCGGGGAGCCACCGCCGAGAAGGCCCTGTCCCTCGTCCCCACCAGCCGCATTTGAGAAGTCGGCGGGAGCGAGAACAGGGCCTCCCCGGATGATCTTAGATTGCGAGGTGGGACGCAGCGGCTGATGCGTTCGGACAAGTAAGCTGGGCCAGAACCGTATAGAGCTTTAAAGGTCAAAACCAGCACTTTGAATTGAGCTCGAATTGGACAGGCAGCCAGTGGAGCTGGCACAACAGGGGGTGGTGTGCTCCTGTATGTAGCTCCGTTAGTAATCTGGCTGCCGCCCACTGGACTAGTTGCAATTTCCGAACGGTCTTCAAAGGCAGCCCCACGTAGAGTGCGTTGCAGTAATCTATTCGGGATGTGACCAGAGTGTGGACGACCGTAGCCAGATCAGACTTCCCAAGGTACGGGCGCAGCTGGCACACGAGTCTCAACTGTGCAAAAGCTCTGTTGCTTTACCATTCCATATGGAGGGTAGGCATTAGGTGTAAGAAACGGGAAAGACAAAATAAAAAAATATGTCACAAACAAAGGAATGAATTTTGAAAGGATCTCACCAATGAGCCTTCAGCCACTGCTTGAATCATATTGGTAGACTTTACTGGAAATGATGCAAACGGAGTCAATACTTATCAAAAAATCCTCTTGATTAAAAATTCTGATTAGGAAACATTCTAGAATATGGGGGCAAAGTTCCATAGCATCCACATGGTGTACAGAGTCCATTCAGTCTACCACCCAGATCATATTTAGAACTAGATTTTCTTTCTGTTGTAGTTTCTTCTTCTTCTAAGGGGCATGCTGCTTGTAAATGATGTTATCTTTCATTATGTTGACAACCATGTAGGAAATAGAAGAAATACAAAAGCTTAGGAAGTTGGAACAGTAGGGTAATTGTTTTGATTAGTAAAATATTTCTAGTGTGGGGTGTGTGGATGTTTATGACAGTTGGCAGGAATGATGCCCTGCTGCTGATTCTATTCTATCTGACACTGTGGATAAATTAGCAGGGATATATTACGAATTTTAAGAATTTTCTAAAAAATCAGTGGATGGATGGCCCAAATGTTCTGAAACTTGGGGGAGACAGTAGTAATTGTGTTCTCCAAGTGTGACCATTTCTGTGATGTTCCAGCCTGGTGGGCATTGACAGACCCCGGGGGTGCCAAGGCAGGTGTCAGCTGACCAGGGGCAAAGTGAGGATGTACTAGATGACCAGGGGCAGAGTGAGGATGAAGATTGGCCAGATGGATATGGATCTCCAATTGAGAGTTTGCAATGGGACAATGAATGGCTGGAGGGATATGGGACTGCAGATGAGTTTAGTCAGGATTCCATGGAAGACGATTCCGGATCAGACTATGAGAGGCCTGGCGGCCTTGGTTCCCAAGAGAGAGTTTCCACTCCCTTTCCAGATGAGCATTCCGAAGAAAGGGAGTTTCCTGCTTCTCACTCTGATAGCAGTGCAACTGGGCCTGCTAACAAGGGGGAATTCAACAGGAGGGACAGTATCAGATCTTCGAGGAGTGATTGGAGAAAGGGGGTGTGGTGGACGCACAAGAGTTAGATTCCTTTATTAGATTGATCTGAAGGGGGGAGGGGGTTAGTTAGATCTGAAGCTACGTTTGGCTTGGAAAGACTTGGGTTCTGGGTCTCCAGTTCATGCCATCCGCAGGAGCAGATGGATTTGACTTTACAACCTTGCTTTTCAAGGAACTATTGCCAGCTTGTTTTGCCACTGTTTGGAACCATTTTAGATTGGCTTTTGGACTTTGAATACTTTTGGACTTTGAATTGAACTGCCTTGCTTTTGGACTTTGAATTGAACTGCTTTGCAATTATCTATCTACCTTTGGACTATTCTATATTCTAAATAAAGTACAGTTATAGCATCTGCCTGGTGTGTGTGATTTAGGGGGCCTGTCCACGGTTTGGGGTGCAACAATTTCCATCTCGATATCCCTAAAAAGACAGAAAGGAGAGCATTGGAAGTCTCTCCCCCCCCCCCCACACACAAATGGGACGTGAAAATAGATCTTCTTATAGCAAAAATGGGGGCAACTGAAATCCAAACATCAAAATGGCATGGAGTTTACCTAAAATGCACACCCCTAAATGCATAGACTCCATCCAGCTGACAAGCCGTCTTTGAGCTGAAAAATGTGAACACCCAACAGCCCCTGAAGCAGCTGGTGGTTATTTGGAGTCCCACTGTGCTGATCCAGAGTACCCTACTCTGGATCAGCTTTGCATATGTTGCTTGTATAGAGGCCCCTAAGATTCTTCTTGAAGGAAGTAACAGATAATTTCAGCCATTTTCTTGCAGTAGCAAGAAAATCTTGGAAAACTGCACTGTTTTCAAAGGCTACTCCTAATTTAGGACTTATTCTGCATAAAATTTGCATGTGGCTGGTTTCCATGACCCCCCCCCCCGGGTTTGCTACACACACACACACACACAAATTCTAATGTTTTTCAGATTTTTTTCCCACCCCTAACCTGCATAAGCCAAATGTGTATTATTTGGGAACAAGCATAGCACACCATTATTGTCCTTCACATCTACGTCTTTAATAATTTATTAAGCAAATAACAGAATAGGAATACTAAATTAGGCAAAGTGTTGGTGACAGTCCTAGCACCACTGTGAAGAAGGGTAATGGATCATGTTGGAATGCAAATTCAAGCAAATTGGAATGAAAATTCAAGTGTGTGTGTGTGTGTGTGTGTGTGTGTGTCTATCTTTTGGAATGTTTGCTTTGTGGCTTAGAGTGTGTGCAAATTATTTTGACACAAACCATCTGTACCCATTGATACAAGGGCCTCCTGCAGTAAACCTTAGTCTATAAATATGCCATTTTAATTCCTGACCCGGTGAACAGCTTGAGTCTCACAGAACTTCAGTTCTGCTAAATGCATTTTCCATTATGCTTCCCAGCTCCATATTTTGACCATATATGATTATGTAGCTCAACGAGAATGGAGAAAATTACCCAGTAATTTAGAAACATTCTACAACGAAGTCTTTAAGAATATGCTTTTCAATTTGGAAAGAAATTTCACAGAGACTAGCTGTTTGTGCTACTTGTAAGCACTGTTTAAACCCACAACGGCCTGATGTAGCTTTCAAATAAATGTTATTTTATTTCTTTGATTCTTTCTCTCTCCCTTGAGTGAATTCAAATAAGCCTGGGGAATTGCTTCTGTGACTGTGTGGTACAGAACCCCATTGCGCAGTCCATCACATATAAATCTGTAGAAAAACAAAACAAAGTATGCATAAATACAGTGATGATGGATATTATAGAAACACCACTTCCCAATATGGATCTCTTGAATAAAGAAATGATCCTGTAATTCATGGCATTATCTGGTATGCATTTGACAAGAATAAACATCACCATAGTCCATGATGTGGCTGCAGTCGATTAAATTAGTCTGGTTGGAAAGGATAAAGCTGCTAAAATGGGGAAGTTTGCTTAATCATAATGCAACCCCCACCCCCAGCCATGGAAAAAGTCAGATATTGTTATAAAGATATAGGTTTCTCACTTAGGTGCCTATTGAACTTCAGACAGGGAGCACCCCACCTAGTCACACACACAACAGACAGTCTCTTAATAAATAGGCTTTTATTGAATCAAATATAGTGTCCAACAAAAGGGTTAAAAGAAGATCAATACTAGAATATATCCAAGGTAAAACACACAGTTCAAATAGTCCCAAAATCCAAAGGCAAAGGTAAAATGCTTGATGAAAATCCCATGAATAATACAAGGCAGCTATAGGAGCAAAACGTGCACAAAGGCCTAGGCAAAATCAGGAGCTTGAAGACAAGACAAGATCTGGCATGATATTCTAAACGAAGCCTGGAATCTGAAGACAATTTCTCTAGCCAACTAATATAAAGACAATTCAGTTTCGGTTTGCAAACCGACTGCTACCTCTCAGGCTGGCAGCCTGCCTAGATTGCCGAATGTTATCTCGGCGGTCAAATTGAAGTTCGTTTAAATTCCCAGGTGTTCCGTTATCAGACAGGCAAGGCAGCTGGCCCCCTATCTATCCCACAATGACCTGGCCATGGTGATCCAAGCCACAGTCATCTCGAGACTGGATTACTGTAACGCCCACTACATTGGCCTTCCTCTGTCGGCGACCTGGAAGCTCAAGCTGGTGCAGAACACTGCCACCCGACTCCTGTCTGGAACCCCAGCAGGCTGTCATATTACACCGGTTTTGCAGGATCTGCACTGGCTTCCAATTGAGCACCGGATCAAAGTGTTGGTACTTACCTTTAAGGCCTTGCACGGCCTGGGGCCAATGTACCTGAGGGACCAGCTTACCCCATATTGCCCTACGAGATCACTGCGGTCAGAACATACCAACTTGCTGACAATCCCTTCCGCCAAGACATTCAGACTGACGGCAACTCGCAGGAGAGCGTTCTCAGTAATTGCTCCAATGCTGTGGAACGCTCTCCCGGCCGAGATACGGGCCCTTCAAGACCTCCTGCCTTTTAGGCGAGCGTGTAAGACATTTCTCTTTCTGCAAGCCTTCGGCCCATAAGATGCTCAAGTGAGTCTGCCTGTTTATCGATCTCTGCTCTGTGTGTGTGGTATTATGCTCTGTGCTTGCTCTCCGCACACCATGTCGTGTTTTTCATTTATGTTTTTAGGATGTTTGTAATATGTTTTAGAGTATATAACGTGTTTTAATTGTGCTTTATCTGACTTGTTGTGAGCCGCCGCGAGCCACCCGGGAGTGGCGGCCTAGAAGTCTGATTAATAAATAAATAATAAATAAACATCAAAACCTTCAGAGTCCTGAACACAAGAATTCTCATCTAATGAGGCCCTAAGAAGGGAACTGTTCCCAGGAAAGGAAGCCTCATCTGAAAGGTCACTTTGCATCTCAGAGTTGATTGATTGATTGATTGATTTTAATATTTGTGAGTCGCCCTCCACGTCAGTGCTCCGGGCGACTTACACATAGAACACATAAAAACAGTTCAATAGTTAAGCTAAAAAAAAAAAAATTAGAATTTGGTTAAAAGGTCTAATAACTCAGGCTAAGTCTGGAAGGTAACCTTAGCCATAGGCCTTTCGAAAGAGCCAGGTCTTCAATGCGGTCAGGAACTGGGGCATGTCCAGGATAGCTCTCTGCTCCGCCGGCATCGAGTTCCAAAGAACAGGGGCTGCGATGGAGAAGGCTCTTCGTCTTGTTCTCAATAAGCATCCCATCATCAGCATTTGCAGGAACAATTCCATCATCAACATTTTCAGAAACATTCCCATCATCCCTAGCATGCACATGAGCACCAGGCTGAAACACCACAGTGCCTCAATCTGACTAGCTTAAAATCTGCAAAGGAAAGAGAATTTTAGACCTATCCTCTATGTGCAAAGAGGGCTAAATGATATCCAAATAATGAGTGTGATAAAGGACTATTAAACCCTACCCAATTATAGCATCATGCTTCTACTTTTAACCAATGCAATTACATCCTGTTGAAAACAGGAGTCAGTAGTTAGGTTAGGTATGAGAGTGTTCTCACTAATAATTCTAAACATCTCTCTCTGAACTACAAATTTCAAGATTCTATATAGTGGGATATAGATGGAAGCTGAAGTAAGCATATTTTGCCATCTCTGTCTGGACGGGTGCCTGAATGGGTGTTTTAGGGCTGCAGCCGGAAATGCGGCTAGATCCAGCACATTGGCAGCAATGGGAGGAGGGTGTCACAAGCTCCCCTTCCCATCATTTTCAAACTATTAGGTTAAAAATTGTCACATTTGGAAGACACATCTACCCCTGGTTGCTCACCAAGTTTCATAACATTTGGGTCATCCCCTGATTCTTAGGAATCTTTATTCTCTCTAGAAATAAAATTTCCTTTAAAAAATTCCTAAAAGGTATCTCCCCATTGGCCCCATCCTGTAACTTCTGCAGGAGCAGCAGCAGGACACCATTCCTTCCAAGGGTGGACTGAAGCAGCACCACTCAGAGCCAGGATGCAAGTGAGCAATGGAAAATGCTCACCCCATTAAATAGACATAGCTTGTGCAAGACACATCATAGTGTTCTTCTACTCTGTTTGCCCCAACAGGCAGGGCTTACAGGGAAACCCCATGCAATCATGTGGCAACCTCTCTGTGTTCCACGTGATCCCAAATAGAAAAGAAGGTAGCCGCAACTGGCAGCCATGTGGACCGTTTTGGTAAAAAAAACCCATGGAGGATGAGCCCTTTTTGTTATGGCTATCTGAAGAAGCTGAAGGCAAATGGCTGAAATGAATCCATGCATAAGTCTAGTAGCTATACCATGTTTACATAAACAATTTGTCTCTTCCTTAGAGGGGCCAAGTACACTAGGCTCTTGCCTGCTTTCCATCAGAATACCTAATTCCTACAACTCAAACTATTTAAAATGGCACTTGCATTAATTTAATTAAATCAAATCAATTACCTGGTTTAGACTTCGCTATAGTGTAGCATCTGGAAATAAAAAATGGTCCAAAATCCAAAAATGTCTGCATGAGTGATAGTAACATCTTTTATTTTTGATGATTTGATGTTCACAAACCTTGTTTTTTGCACAAGGCTATGTGTAATAAGGTGTCTAATAGTCTATGAAAGATTTGTAACATACATGAATTTCATGTTTAGATGGATCTCACCTCAAAGACATCTCATTATCAATATGCAAATATTCTAAACTTTTTCAAAAGGGATACTTAACTTGTAGTTAGAACTGGTCTAAGTGATTAATAACATACACATTCATTCCAGAATACACAAAGCATTCCTAATATTTTATACCTTATAAACATACTTTAACATTTTAAATCTCAGATTCTCAAAATTATAATTCAGACCAATATTCATTTGGGAAGGATTCAAGATAAAGAGTCTATCTCATGACAGAAACTAATTCAAAAATGCACTAAATCCTCCTAAATTTATGAATGCAATTGGATAACTGGTTTTAGTTTAATGTTTCAAAATTGGAAGGGCATGAGGAGTTGCATATAAGAGGTGAATAGAGTCAGAATCAAAGAATGGTGTTGTCTTTGATGTTGTTGTGTGTCTTCAAGTCATTATGGTAACCTTATGTGTGCCGATCATAGATTTTGCTTGGCAATATTTGTTCAGAGCGTTTTTTCCTTTGCCTTCCTTTGATGTTGGGCATTAGAACCTTGGTCTAACATTCAAACTAATGCACCACACATGAACATGGAGGCATTTAGATTTTTTAAAAAAATCCAAGAAGGTTTACTAATTTAAAGAATAGGAAGATGTACATTGTGGATTTAACCCCCCCCCCCCAAAGCTATATGTCTAAATTATAATCTATTAGGTTGAAAGATGTTATTCTTGTCTCCTTCCACTTGAATAGCTAGTTGGTGCATACCTGAGTCACGGCTTTCTCTGTAGCAGCATCTCAAAGTACCTAAGGGACCGCCTTACCCCGTATATTCCCCCGAGATCACTGCGCTCGGAAGAGCAGAACCTACTGATTATTCCATCACCCCGCTCCTGCCACTTGTCCAGCACAAGACAGCGAGCCTTTTCTGTCGTGGTTCCCACGACTTGGAATTCATTGCCCAGCCATGTCCGGGTGATCCACGAACTTGGCCCTTTTCGAAGGGCCTGCAAGACTGCCCTCTTCAGACTAGCGTTCGGCTATCCTGAATGTAGATGCATATCATCGTCCGAGTTAAGATCTGAAACTTGCTGGTTACTGGCTATGCATTATGTATTGTGCGTTTTACTGAATTATACTGTATGTTTTATTGTGTATTTTACCGCTGTTGTGATCCGCCCCGAGCCTGCAGGGAGGAGCGGAATATAAAACCGAATAATAAATAAATAAATAAATAATAAAGAGAAACAGTTTCTCCAGTCAAGTTGGCAGACGTCCAAAACTCTGACTTGCAGAGAGGGGGCAACCAACAAATTTCCCAATTAATAATCAAAAATAGTCACAAAATAGCTCCAAATATGGCTTAGTACATATTTATATTAGTTGTATGAGGCACAAATATATATATACAGGTAATTACCATTGATGTCTTATTCAAAACACAAGGAATCGCAGCTTACATGCAAGTAAGCAGAGATGCAAAATCAAAGAGGAAAGTTCCTCTAAGCATACTCACAAGGACGCAGTCCCAAGGGTGCTACTAGAGCGGGAATAAGTCCATATGGTGCGGAAATGAAAAGTCTCAAAATACTTTGGAATGTAGTCCACAAATAAATCGATTTAAAGTCCCAAAAGTAGGCGTCCTCTGGTCAACGAACAGGACTAATCTTGGTGCATTATTGTTTTGCCGGGAGGCTTCATCAGGACCCGGGGCGTGGTCCACATTATACTGGGAGGCGTCTCGCAACCAATTCAGTCACACATTTATAAAGGAAACAATAGCTCCGCAAATCCGAGTGGTATCCACGGTATCCGGACTTAGTGCTTGGATATTCCCACTCTAGTAGCGCCCTTGGGACTGCGTCCTTGTGAGTATGCTTAGAGGAACTTTCCTCTTTGATTTTGCGTCTCTGCTTACTTGCATGTAAGCTGCGATTCCTTGTGTTTTGGATAAGACATCATTGGTACTTACCTGTTTATATATATTTGTGCCTCATACAACTAATATAAATATGCACTAAGTCATATTTGGAGCTATTTTGTGATTGATTATTGATTGGGGAATTTGTTGGTTGCCCCCTCTTTGCAGTCTTTGTGTATGTTGTACAGCCCCCTTACCTGTTTTAGACATCCAAAACTCTGCCAACTTGACCTTTGTTGTTTTAACACCTTCAAAAATTGCCTTTAGAATTAAAATAAATGTTTCAAATGGTTCAATATACATTCTTGCTCCCTGTTAAGAAAAAAAATTAACAAATGGTTTTAATAAACCAATTATTCTCTTTTTTTGCATCAGGCAGTTAATATACAATCTTGAGTACTGTGCTATTGACTCTTCCATTAAGAAATTAGCTATGTTTTTCATCCAGTGTTTCTATAAACTTAATATGATCTCTTAATGCTCTTTGAAGAAAATGATGGTGACATCTTGTTTTGCCCTTGTAGTTTCAGATTCAATTTTGAAAGATACATAGTGATATCTATTAGGAAATCTAGGTCACACATCCACTGTTGATCACTCAGCTGTGCTGCTGTTCTTCCCTTTGTCTCCATGATGACTTTGACTTTGTTCTATCATGTGTTTCACACCAGTAAAGCTCACACTGCTCTTTGAGGCCTCTCTATACTTCCTTGATCTGAGAGCCCTTTAATGTCCTGGTTTTGATGTAATTAATGCAGGGACATGGCTGCATTCATTGTCAAGGTCTGTGCACAATGATTCTCCTTGTAAATTGTGCAAATGCATGTCTCTAAGTAATTAGGCTCAAGTTAGAGGTAAGTCATTTCTCTCTTCAGATGGGTCATAGACTGCTCAGTGGAGGACTTCATCCTATGGTGCCTTGGAAAGTATTTCTATACACTTAAAATACAGAGCCGACCAGACGACACAAGACTGTCCTGTGGAATCCCTGTCTGAGCCCATGCAGAGTGTGTTTATTTATTTATCACATCAGGAGTGAACCAAACAGTTGTATTGTATTTTTAAAAACCCACAAAGTTTGAAAACTTGGCATTCTATTAAATGCCCTTTGACCAGTAGCTGCTCACTTGGAGTACCTCTGGTGTTGTTCTAAGAAGGTCCTCCATTGTGCATGGGTTGGGGCTCAGATTGCATTGTAATAGGTGGTCTGTGGTATGCTCTTTTACACACTTGCATGTCATGGACTCCACTTTGTTGCTTCATTTCTTAAGGTTAGCTCTGAACCTCGTGGTGCCAGAGTGCAGTCTGTTCAGCACCTTCCAAGTTGCCCACCTTTCTGTGTGCCCAGGAGGGAGTCTCTCATTCGGTATCAGCCATTGAGTGAGGTTCTGGGTTTTAGCCTGCCACTTTTGGACTCTCACTTGCTGAGGTGTTCCAGCGAGTGTCTCTGTAGATTTTAGAAAACTATTTCTTGATTTAAGTCATTGGTGTGCTGGCTGATGCCCAAACAGGGCGTGGGCTGGAGATGTCACTGCCTTGGTCCTTTCACTAATG
Organism: Anolis apletophallus; assembly: GCA_030556195.1. Lineage (NCBI taxonomy): Eukaryota > Metazoa > Chordata > Lepidosauria > Squamata > Anolidae > Anolis > Anolis apletophallus. The sequence continues at coordinate 32,355,224 of JARBWK010000014.1, read as the reverse complement.
GTTGCTACTTCCTGGTGGATGTCAGGTGGTGCAATACCGGCTAAAAAGTGTACTTTCTCCAGTGGTGTAGGACGCAGACACTCTGTGATAATGTGGCATGTCTCATTAAGAGTCACATCCACTGTTTTAGTGTGGTGAGATGTGTTCTACACTGGGCATGCATACTCAGCAGCAGAGTAGTGAAGAACAAGGGAAAATGTCTTCACTGTGTCTGGTTGTGATCCCCAGGTTGTGCCAGCTTTCGTATGATATTGTTTCTAGTGCCCACTTTTGGCTTGATATTCAGACAGTGCTTCTTGTAGGTCAGAGAACAGTCCAAGGTAACTACCAGATATTTGGATGTGCTGCAATGCTCCAGTGGGATTCTTTCCCAGGAAAACCTCAGAGCTCGAGATGCTTGTCTGTTCTTAAGATGAAAAGTCCAATCTGTGTTTTAGATAGAGTGTAGAAATGCAAGGATTTTAAAGCCACTTGGGAATCGACTTCAGATGGTTCTCTCTGCATAGGGTCCTTCCACACAGACCTATATTCCAAAATATAAAAGCAGAAAATCTCACAATATCTGCTTTGAACTGGGTTATCTGAGACCACACTCAGATAATGTGGGATTTCCTGCCTTGATATTCTGGGGTATAGTGTTGTGTGGAAGGGACCATAGATGGTTTAAAATGGTGAAATGTAGGTATTATGGAAATTGGTTTCTTTTCTCATGTTCTTTCTGTTTTTTAATGTTGTCCTATGGCAGTTCTTAAAAGCACCCCAAAGATGCAGTTATCACTATTATTCTAAGGATAGACGACAAACCTATTATTATTATTATTATTTAATTAACTGCTGTTCATCATGCTAAAGCAGGGGTGAGCAATAATTTTTTCCAGGGGGCCACACGAGAGCCAAAAAATGTTATGGAGGGCCGCACCTAAAGGCTGAACTACATTCTAATCTACATTATTTATTTATGTATTTACTATATTTACTATATATTACACATCATTAATATTAACATATTAATATATCAAGAAATATTCATATATTATTAGTATTAATATCATAATTATTATATTATAGTATATATATAGACATTATAATATATTGAAATTATAATATAATATAACATTATTATATTATATTATATTATAAAATTATTATAAAATAATAATAAAAACCACTAAAATTAAATTAAATTCAAGAAGACAAGTTACGAACCAAGATGAAGGCTGACATCCTCAAGAGAGGAAGGATCCCAAGATGGAATGGCCCAATGGCCCCAGCCCAGAGCATGGCAAAGCGGACCCAGCTGCCACCGCAGCAGAGCAGAGCAGCAGGTGATCGGAGGCTGTAGGCCTCCGCCCGCTCTCGCCCCCAGCCATTCCCCAGCTGATCGCCCTGCTGTGGAGTGCCTGCCCTCCCAGTGGAGGCGATCCGAGCCTGCAGGGGGAGCAGTCGGCGATCTGAGGTGGCTTATTCGACCTGGCAACCTGGAAGACGATCAAGTCTTCCAGGTTGCCAGGGCGATCAGCCCCCATGACCCGGTGATGTCAGGCACTCCATCCAGGGATCATCCAGGGATGTCAGGCACTCCAAAGCCGCTGCTCCTCCAGCCTGTCTGCCGACACAAGCCCCACAGAGCCCGCGATGGGATGGCGGCAGTGGCAACCCTTCCTCTTGGCCCCGCCCCCAACGCCCTTCTCCCCGGGCCAGACAGAATCGGCTGCTGGGCCGGATCTGACCCGAGGGCCGTAGGCTGACCACCCCTGTGCTAAAGTATTGGTAATTTTCTGTATTGGAAAGTTTCATTTTCAAGAAAACCTTAGATCTTCAATACACCCAAAGTTTTGCAGGGGTATCATTTTTTTAGGTTGGATAACTTGTTTAAAATATTTTTAAAATGCATTCATAGCATACTTCCACTATTGAGAAGTTTTACTTTAAATACAGTGAAAGGAGAAAAAATAGTAGGCATTTCTGCTTGTTTATGTGCTAAGTAAACAGATTATTCCTGAACAAACGGGAAAGGGAAAACACTTTTGATGGGGATAATAAAGTACACGGGATGAAGTCTGAGTTGCCATAGCATGGTCCATGATTACATCAAATGGCATATTTGTGTATTGTAACCAAAATTTTGGAAAAATATTCTTTCCTTTGATAGTAGTATGTTCCCAGAAAAGACAGCAGGCAGAACCAGAATACATCCAAAAATTCCAAAAAAGGGTGTTGCAATCTGAGTAGTAGCCTTTGACATTTGCCCCATCAACAGAGAAACAATAGAAGACAAATGCTATCCTAGTTTTTAAAGAGATAATATATGCAATAATTTCTTCAGTTTCTTGAATGTTGTGACAGACTGCCCTATGAAATAAACTGGGGTTTTCAACAAACTTCATTTTCTAAAATGTCAACGGAGATGTACTGCCACAATTTAGTCCTTTATAATCATCTTCCACTCTGTGAGGTCACCTCTGTCTTGCAATAAGTTCACTGACAATATAACTTTCCTACAGTGTATCATACTGGTTAGTTCTTGTTTTGATCTCACAGAACTATCTGGCTTTTCTTCCAAATTCTTTTTTCTGTGTTGCAAATTTATCAATTGGTATCATCTCTTGAATTTTTTCATACATATTATAGTTGGTGTTGCAGTTGTACTTGCTTTTTTCATTACTGTGACAAAATCTTCAAAAACAAGGCTAACCATCATATCTCGCACCAGACCAGGAAAGTAAGTAAGTTGTCCTTTTCTTCTTAAAATGCAATCCTTCTCTCCTTTTGCCTTCTTTCTTTTTTGAAATGTCTTATTCCGACATTTTTGTGAACCATGTTTTAATCTTGGTACAATGTAATTTGTTACATGTGTTTTGGTTGTGTTGCTCCTTGAGAAGAGGTGATTAACTAATAATAATAATTTGGGAAACTATAAGGGTCATATCACTCCTGGTTGCCCTTTAGGGTATGTTTTTATAGGGAACTCCAGGAGATTTTAAAAATGTATTAAAGTTGAAATTAAGGCAGGGGTTTAGAGTCAATTTTTCCAGGTAATACTGGAAATTGTGGAAGATAGCAGAGCAAAAGGATGAGAACCAGAACAGTAGATTAGTGTTTTTCAACCTTTTTTGAGCCGCGGCACATTTTTTACATTTACAAAATCCTGGGGCACACCACCAACCAAAATGACACAAAATGACACTCTAACACAGTAATACATATAGTTAATATGTTTTAAATGTATTCATACACTCAGTGTGAAACCTGGACCGGTTTCGATGAACACAACATAGATATCCTGGCAGGAATGGTAGAAAGACACAAACTTCCCACACAGAACTCCCATAACCAAGATAAAATACTATAAGAATTTGGTGGACATTGACCTTGAGTTTTGGAGTTGTAGTTCACCTATATCCAGAGAGCACTGTGGACTGAAACAATGTTGGATCAGGACCAAACTTGGCATGAATACTCAATATGCCCAAATGTGAACACAGATGGAGTTTGGGGAAAATAGACTTTGACATTTGGGAGTTACAGTTTCTGGGATTTATAGTTAACATACAGTCAAAGAGCATCCTGAAATCTTGCAACAATGGAATTGAACCAAACTTGGCATATTGAACTCTCATTACCAACAGAAAGTACTGAAAGGGTTTGCTTGGGAATTGACTTTGAGTTTGGAAGTTGTAGTTCACCTACACCCAGAGAGCACTGTGGACTCAAACCATGATAAAGTATGTTATGTTGTTGTTTGTTTTCTATCCAGAATCACAATGTTGGAAGGAGGCTCGGCACTTTAAGGTCCCTAAAACAGGCATGGGAAAATTCGGCCCTCTGGGTGCTTTGGACTTCAATTCCCACCATTCCTAACAGCCTGAGGTGCTTTCCTGCTTAAATGGCTGAGGGGGGGGGGGGGAACGAAAAGCGCCTGAGGCTGCTAGGAATGGTGGGAGTTGGTGTCCAAAACTCTTGGAAGGTCCAAGTTTGCCCATGCCAGCTTTCGACAGAGACCTCTTCCTCCCCTTCCTTCCTCCTCCTGCCGAACACTTACTTTTTCTTCTACACTGCCACTTCTGCTGCCATTTTGATCCGAGGGGCAGTGTGAGCGTGTTCAGGAGGGGAGGGGGGAGGGAGGAAGACGTGACCCGTGCGGGCACTACTGCACAGACTCGCCCCAGAGCAAAGCGAGGCAAAGCTAGCAGAGCGAGGCTGGGAAGAAGGGAGCCCAAGCAGAGAAGAAAAAGTGTTCGGCAGGAGGGGGAAGAAAGGGTATTGGAGGTTCAAATTTCCCATAGCACATCTGATGATTGCTCACAGCACACTAGTGTGCCATGGCACACTGGTTGGGAAACACTGCAGTAGTTGAACAAGTAGAAATTCAAGTTTGATCTCGGTAAGATAGAAACAGGGGCGGTCCCAGTAATTTCGCCACCTACGTGGCCGCGTAGGGCGTCACCGGCTGGAAGGGGCACCACCGGCTGCGAGGGCCACCGCCGTGCCCCCGCCGCACCCCCACCGCCACTGCACTGCTTTGCGCCGCCGGCCGCAAGATGCACAGAAGCACCTACAGGCGCTATAGCATCTGTAGACATTTCTGCGCATGCGCGAATGTCCACGCACTCGCTCCCAAGCGCGCCTGCCACTTTGGAGCCAGCGCACATGTGCAAAACCTGCACGCATGCACGCTGGCTCCAAAGCGGCAGGCGCGCTTGGGAGCGAGGGCGCATGTGCGTACGTTCACGCATGCGTGGAAACATCTACAGGCGCTATAGCGCCTGTAGGTGCTTCTGCGCGTGCGTGGACGGCGGCGCAGGGCAGTGCGGCGGCGGTGGGGCATGGAGGCACGCGCTGAATGGTGCACCGCGGAGGTGTGCCACGGCCGATGGGGCTGGTTGCGGTGGCGGCGGCGTGGCGGTGGTGGCGGTGTGAGCGTGGCGGCGGCGTGGGCGTGGCAGCGGCAGCATAAGCATGGCGTGGGCGTGGGCACGGCGGCGTGGGCGTGGCAGCAGCGGTGAGTGATGCGGCGGCGGGGGGCGACAAAATTTTCTTTGCGTACCCCCCCAGATTAGGTTGGACCGCCCCTGGATAGAAATATTCCTGGTCACTTGAAATCCAGGTCAAGGAGTAGGGATTTAGCACATGCTACCCTGAAAGCTCAGGAATGTATTTTGGATAAAGGCTTCTCCCATTATCTTGGTAACACAGCTGAGAAGTAACTTCTCCCTTCAAGGTAAATAAAAAGCAAATGATGTGTGGATTATATTTATTAGAATCAGCACCAGGGAGGAGTCACAGGGATCATGGGAGACAAATGTCCAATAAGGACTTGGTAGTGAAGTGGTGAAGCTTTGAGATGCATCAAAGTGAGGGGTTATAAAACCTCTGGACTATTAGGCATGAAGAGACACAAAGAATGGGTGATAAAAAGACAAGACAGACAATAACTGAACTGCTTTACATGGTCAGTGTAAACTCATATAATGCAGATTGAACTGCATTGATTTGGATTATATGAGTACACAGTGCCATATAATCCAGTTCAGTGCAGTTAATGTGCATTCTGAAACTGCTTTATATGGTACTGTGGATGGGGCCTGAGGAGCCAGCATAATTTAGGGAAAGTTTGATCTCAATCTAATCCCCACACCTCAATCATCCAGAACTCAGAACTCCATCCATATTGTAAGGGGAGGGGATGCCCTGCTCTCTATCCCACCGGCTTCACAAGCACATCTGGGTGGACAAGGGACAGGGCCTTCTCTGTGGTGACCCCACGGCTGTGGAACTCCCTGCCCAGGGATATCAGATTGGCCCCTTCCCTCACCTTTAGAAAAAAATTGAAAACTTGGCTCTTCGAGCAAGCGCTTGAAGCTTCAGCTTAAACAGACAATCTTGAATTGTAAATGACCCAGGAACAATTATAACAACGGAATGGATATGGGCTGAATATGACGACAGAGTTAAAAAAATATTTTTATTGTTCATTGTTTTGATATCTGTGATGTTTTTAGATATATTGTAATGAGATGTTTTTATTCTATTGATGTGTGTTTTATATGGCATCGAATTGTGCCGATTGTTCACTGCCCTGAGTCGCCTTCGGGCTGATATGGGCAGGGTAAAATGATGTAAAATAAAATAATTAAAATATGAATTCTTAGCTAATCACATTAGTGGCTTTTGTTGTTTTTAACCTTGTTTTAGGGCCCTTCTACACTGCCCATAAATCCTGGAGGAACTGGGATGTTTTATGCCAGTTCCTAGCAGGATTGGTGTCCCATGTGCTCCCGCAATCCCAAACTTTCCCTGGAGTGATGGCTAGCTCCCAGGTTCTCATCCTCCCCTCCCAAAAAACCTTATGTGAGGGAAATGGCTGCAGCCACAGCCCCCGCCTTGCCACAAAGAGCTCCTGGTCCTCAAAAGTGACCAGTCAGATGGTGGGGGAAGGGAAGAAGGCTCCCCACTCATGGTGCATCATTTTTGCATGCTGGGAGGTATCTCCAGAGGGTCCTGTGGCTGCAGTCCTGCCTCTCAGGCCTCTTTATTGAGAGAAAGGTGGGCTGGAAAATTTAGGCAGGTAAATGCCATCCCCACCTTCATTCCCATTGATTAATTTTTCAGCTTATGTCAAGATTTTGGCAAAGCATCTTCTTGGAAGTTTCTGAACAGCTTCAAAAGGCAGAGCTGGCTTTACACCTAGGGCAGAGAAGATGTCAAGGCATGTTCACCATAGCCAGACTTCTAGAGAAAGCACAGCCCAGCACTAGTCTTAGATAAACCCTGGGAACAAAAGTCAGGGGAGGATTCTTTTCTGTAAATGATCTTTACAATTTTCCTCTGAATAAATAAACAATCAAGTCACATGTTGGAAATTGGGGGCTGGAAAGGGAATGCCATCAGAACAGAGGAACAGCTGTGCTGGCAATCTGGACCTCCGAGCTCATGAGGATGTTCAAAACAGCTGTGAATAGATAAACTGGGAACACCCAATGTCTGAATAAATAAAGATCGGCTGTCGGAAGGTGGAATGTGATGTAATGATACAGCCAGAAGAAGAAAAAAATCCTTCAAATTGTATGTGTTGTATTGTAACTGTACGTCTTCCGGTAGGGATTGTCTGCTGTATATGTGATGTAATCTGCTCTGAGTCCCCTTCGGGGTGAGAAGAGCGGAATATAAATAAAGTGTATTATTATTATTATTATTATTTTGAGCTTTGAGAGCCAAAAGAACCAGGGTGGCAATAGGGTTTGAAGCCCTCAAGTGTGGGCGTCATCCTGTGAGTCAATCCCACAGGTCCATGAAAGAGCCAGACTTTACATTAAGGTCTGGTTCTTTCCAGGTATCGAATTAATCTGGAGTAAATTGTGAAATTCCAGTTCACTCCAGATTAATTTGGGTTTACCTGAGAAGTTGTTTGGACATTTCAGGTAAACCCATGGGTTATCGGCCTGTGTAGAAGGGCTCTTAATGTTACCTGGGAGTTTGCACCTCTGTAACTACTAATGCCTGAAAGAAGGTGCCTCATGTATGCAATTTCCTTTGCTGAAGCAGAGTGCTTGCGTAGAATACAAGTTTTTCTTTAAAGCTCTCTTCTTTTTCACACTTTCTTCATATGACTTGCTTTGTGTGTGCACTTATGCATTCAGGAAAAGGAAAATCTCTGTAAAGCAGGAGATGGAAGCATTTACAGATGCTTTCTGAACTCATACCTGACCTTTGTTGCCCAGGGTTTGCACAGCTAAGACTAGTGCTCTGACTGTGCTATCTCTAGAAGTCAGATCTGGCTATGGTGACACATGCCTTGTTTACATCTTCTCTGCCCTACTGTAACACACTCTGCCTTTTGAAGCTGTTCAGAAACTTCCAAGAATCCATGCTTTGGCCAAAATCTTGACATAAATGTGAGAAAAATAAATCAATGGGAATGAAGGTGGGGAATTGAAAAGTTGCCCATTTATTTATTTACTGACTAAATTTTTATCCCACTTTTCTCTCAATAAAGAGGCCTGAGGAAGGTTACAATGGATATAAAACAATGCAAATCAAAACCATGTGAACATAAAAATAAAAACAATTAAAATGTTTGCATCCTTAAAATCATTAGCCATTAACATATAAAAATGCATTAAAACTCCACATCCACAACACAATCCCAGCTACACCATCCCCAACAGCCCTCTTTTTAACAATCCATATATGCCTGATGGCAGAGAAATGCAGAGTTGGGACCATCCTGGGATAGAGAAAAGGTCCTCTTTAATTGATTGCAATGTTCTGATAGGTTAATAAAGAGGGATGCAGTCCTTCTCATAACCTGGACCCAAACTGTTCCAGTTGTTACTTATTTCATTCGTTTAGAGCAGTGGTTCCCAACCTGTGGGTTATGGCCCACTGATGGGCTGCAAGACCTAAAATAAGGTTTGTGACTCTAGATTATCAAATATAATAATAATAATTAAACTTTATTTCTAACCCACATCCATCTCCCCAGAGGGGACTCAGAGCGGCTTACATGGGGCTGTGCCCGAACAACACATCACAAAATATCAACAACATTGAAGAACAATAAACATAATAAAAGCAATAAACACAATAAAATACATCTGTGAAAGCACAACAGTACAGGTGAATCTAAAAACAGAACCGACAGGGTGGGCCACATGAACATATAGGATGTTTAAAAAACTCGGGGGAGATAACTGGAGTAGTGTCGAAGACAAAGGGTCACATAGGGGGGAAAGGTTTCACAGAAACTGGGGCATTTGGGGAGCCTAATCTCCAAAGGCCAGGTGGAAGAACCAGGTTTTCAATTGTTTCCTGAAGGATTCCATTGAGGGGCATTCCTAATCTCTCCCGGGAGGGAATTCCAAAGTTGGGGGGGGGGGCACAGAGGAGAAGGCTTTCTCTCTAGTGCTCACAAGCCGAGTTTGTGAGACTGGCAGGGGCGAAAGGAGGGCCTCCCCTGAGGAGCGAAGGGCTCGGGCTGGTTCATGGAAGGAGAGCCGGTCACAAAAAAAATATGGTTTTCTGTGGGTGAGCAGATGGCAACTACTGAGTGGCATATGTTCTTTATCGGAAGCTAGAGCTGATGTAGTTTATCCAATGCAAGTTTCTGAAACAATAGCCCAAATGACCAAACTGAATCTAAAGTTGACCAAAAACCGATTAGTAACCCTTTTGGTGCTAATGTTGGAGAGTGGTCCCTGATCAAAGTGGCCCCTAGTCAAAATGGGCCCTGGTCAAAGTGGACCCTGATCCAAAAAAAGATTGGGAGCCACTGGTTTGGTGTAAGTGAATATTGAAAGAATGGCCCTTTTTCATTTTGCTTTGCCACTAATACAAAAAGAGATCCATGCTCCAGGAGAAACAACATTTTCAATTTAATGTAAGGCCCAGAAGTGTGAGGATGTGCAAAGAATTCCCCGTGCTGTGCACCATGCCTACATAATATACTGGAGAAATTAACAAAATTAGTGTGACTTTTCATCAACTATTCACATCCCCATTGGATTTTTTTTTAAAAAAGAAGAAGCAAAATTAATAATAATCCTTAATGAGAACTGAAGAGTTCCTCATATATTTTTGACTATCTCTGTGGAGCAGGAATGCAGAAGTGTCCAGCTGATAAAGGGTAAATGCTTATTCAAGCGAAACTCTCACATAATTCTCCAACTAGGAGGAAGACCTGCAGCAATAAACCCAGAGAAACAGTACTGTTTTTAGGATAGTATTAATAATTTTCTCATTTAAATCAGAGACAGAGGGGAAGAGGCTTTGTTTTCTTTGCCACAGGTGATCTCAGGGGAAAGCAAGAGGGACCCTGGAAACCAACAGATAATAAATAATGTGCACCTACCACTTCTCCAAGCAATGGGGATGAGTGGGACGCAGAGGCAGTTAGGGCATAACAACTCTGGAAGTTGAGAACATTATTACTAAAACATAAAAACTTTTTAATTCAAAGAACATAGTTGAAATGTACATACTGTAATTGCAAGCTTTTGTAATCATCTCTCCATAATTTTCCACCGTTTTCTTTGCCATGAATATCTATGATTTTCCACCCCCAAATACTAAAACTACACATTCCTGATCACAGGTAACTGTTTTGGGGCTTATTTACACAATTATAGTTTTATTATTCCACTTTAATGGTTATGGAATCCTGGGATTTGCATTTTAGGGAGCGTCATTTAGAATTTTTAGTCAGAATGCTCCAGTGCCTCACCAAACCATAGCATAATGGTAATTGTGCAAGGGGGAGCTTCCGGGGCTCATTTCTCCCTCATTTGTAGAGCTATTGTGATGAACCTTGCTACAATGGTAGAACACATTTACTAGGCATGGTTTAGAACCCAAAAATAGAAAATAGAAAATCTAATGTGGGGGGGGGGGATTTTTTGATTAGTAATAGGAAGACTGACAAAAAAATTTCCAAAAATTTCTAAAATGTAACTTAATTACTAACGAAATTCGTTAGTAGTTCGTATGCCAGCGCATGCGCATTCCAGATGGTTTTGGCCTACAACTCCCAGAAATCCTAACAGCTGGTAAATTGGCTGGGATTTCTGGGAGTTGTAGGCCAAAACTTGAATAAATCACACTGAATTCTAGATGGGACTCTCCAAATAGGAAGGAGGGAGGTATTCTATTCTTGGAAGCAGCAAAAGAAAAGGAGCAGGAGCCCCCCCTCGCTCCTCGCTGCCTCTCTCTCACCCCGATCCCGAGGGAGCGAGGGCCCAAGTTTGCCCAGGCTGGTCATATACCTACATTCCATGCACATGCAATAATACAGCAGTAATAACAATGGGTATAAGAAGAGGTAAAATTCAAACCGAAGTATTCTGACTGGTCCCTGCCTCATGTGGTGCATACGGGCTATTCTCTGTGAGGCCGGGTATAGCAAGGATTTTCTGCTTGGGTGCACACAGATACATATTCTTTGGGGGGGTTTGCTGCAGAATCTTCTCTATGAGCCCGGGATTCTGCAGCAAATCCCCCAATAATATGTATGTGTGTGCTCCCAAGCAGCAAACGCTGGCTTTTCCCGCTAATTTCCTGGGGCTAATAAGAGAAGAGCCCGTTTGCACCGCATGAGGAGAGACCAGTCAGAATACTCGGTTTGAATTTTACCTCTTGTTATTGTTATTACTGCTGTATTATTGCATGTGCATGGAATGTAGGTATGACCAGTTGGATTACTTATAATATTAGGCACTTACAGTAGCATTCATTCTATTATACATTAGGTTGGTTTCTCACCCCAATACTCTTTGATGCTTTTAGATCCTGGCAGGGCAGGAGGCAGGAAGCCTGGAAAAATGTAAACAGAGAGGTTTACTCAGAAGTAAATCCAAAGGAGGGCCCTTCATCCAAAGTGCCCTCCTTTGCAGATTTACTTCTGAGTAAACCTCTCTGTTTACATTTTTCCAGGCTTCCAGCCGAAAGAAGGAGCGAGTTTAGGGCTTGCCTTGCCATAATACTTATTGGCAAGGGAGACGGAGGGTGGTGAGAGAGAAGGAGGTGCCCCCTACGACCTAATAACGACACTTAAGAAAATCCTGGCCCCGGTTCGAAAATGAAAGTCCACTTCCTGGTTGGCGTTCCAGGTGCGGAAATACTCGAAAGTAGCATTTCTTACGAATTTCTTACGAAACGAATCATTTTCATAACTTTTGTCTCATGCCTAACATTTACCACTATCACCCGCCCACATTTCAGAACGTTTCACCATTCACTCATTTGGGGTAATTTTAAAAAGTTTTTTTTATGAACAATATTTTTTAAAAGCCTACAAGAGCTATCTCCTTGAATTTCTATTTTCAATTATACAACATAACCAGGGCATCTCCACTGATTTTTAGGGAATTTAAACCAACATAAACTTAACAGTAATATTTCAAGGGAAGACCCCAGGAGCTATCCAATCGAACCCCCTTCTGCCAGGCAAAAAAAGAAGGCCCAATCAAACCACCCCAACTGATGACCATCTATCTTTTGAAATAATAAAAATAACTCTATTATGGTGTGAATGGGCTCTTGAACAAGCAATGGATTTAAGAATTTTGCCAGTCACCACACTTGTTACGGAAATGGGGAATATGTACCAACCAGGTGTCCTTTTATGTTTATATTTCATAAATATTAACGTTATAGCCAAGTAATTTTTCTCCACTGGAAAACAACTGACTATTTGCAATGTGCTAAACTGGAAGTCTCTCTCTCTCTCTCTCTCTCTCTCTCTCTCTCTCTCTGTGTGTGTGTGTGTGTTTGTATGTGTGTGTGTAAATGAACACATCTAAAACAAGGGTGTCAATAAGAAAGGTCATCAGAATATCCACATTTCTTTGTGAAGGTATTCTACCCATTCTGACTTGCTCTCATTGCAACCCAGCATATTTAATAGTGTAGCTTTGTTGTTTATTCATTCAGACATTTCCAACTCCTCGTGACCTCATGGATCAGTCCACGCCAGAGTTCCCTGTCAGCCATCACTATCCCCAGCTCCTTCAAGGTCAAGCCATCGATCCATCTTGCCCTTTGTTGGCCCCTCTTCCTTTTTCCTTCCATTTTCCCCAGCATCAATATCTTCTTCAAGCTTTCCTGTCTTCTCATGTGGCCAAAGTACTTCATCTAATATCCTTCCCTCCAGTGAGCAGTTGGGCATTATTTCCTGGAATATGGACTGGTGTGGTCTTCTTGTGGTCCGAGGCACTTTCAGAATTTTCCTCCAACTCCACAGTTCAAAAGTGCCTATCTTCATTTGCTCTGCCTTCCTTATGGTCCAGCTCTCACATCCATACGTTACTTTGGGGAATAGAATTGCTTTAACTATACAGATCTTCATTGCCAGTGTGATGCCTCTACTCTTTACTTTTTAAAATCAAGATTGGTCATTGCTCTCCTCCCAAAAAGTAAACATCTTCTGATTTCCTGGCTGTAGTCTGCATCTGCATCTGCAGTGGTATTGTAGGTATTTTGAACTAAATTTTAGATAAATATTTCTTTCTGAAGCTTGGGGGGAATGATGACCTGGTTATGCTGTATTTTTGTATCAAAATTAAAGGAGATAGCTCGTGTGTGTGTGTGTGTGTGTGTGTGTGTGTGTGTACAGTATATATATTTCATAAAAACTTTTTAAAATTCCCAAAAATCAGTGGATGTGTGAAACATTCTGAAACTTGGGGGGGAGTGGTAGAATGGTAAATGTGTGCTACAACTGTAGCCCTTTTCATCACAATAGTCCTAAAATTGAGGGAGGAAGGAGCCCTTGGAGATAATGGGCAAATAACAAATAAACTAATGATCTTTTTGGAACTCCATAAAAGTTTTGACACTGACCCTTTATGACTTTTCCAAATCATATTAGAATCAAAACCTTAGTTAAGACAATTGAAGCAGGTTTTTTAGTTGTGTACACCCTACTTGGACCTGAAGTGTCTTGCCCAAAGAAGATCTAGGGGAGACCCCTGTACCGTATTTATGTGGTCAAGTAAGCTACTGTCACAGTTCCCTCCTTTGCACATCATAAGGAGTAAAGTCTAAATTTCATGGGTTGGTCAGCAAATTGACTCTGCCTTTAGAAACATTTTCTTGATGCTGAATTACATGGAACTACACAAAAACCATAGACCTAAATCCTATTAGGCAGAAGTAGAATAGACTCATGAAATCAATTAGATTTACTTATGTGATATCTCACTGTTCAATAACTGATTCAATCGACCTACTCTGTTTGGAATTAGATAACTGGATTCCAGCTACAGTATTTTCTGCTATAATGTTAAGACAAAGAAATGTCCTACTAAAATGTATGTTTCTTCCTTCTTTATTAAAGGTGACAACTATTTACCAGCATACCAAGCTTTTTTGATGCTGTGTAACACAAACACACATCCACGTAAGAGTTATACAAACAATATAATCAGGAATTGGACTCTAGATTGCATAAGGAATAAAGACAGAGCTCAATTTTAATGGTGATCAGTAAATCAATCAACTGTAATAAATCAGCTAAATGTTAGTTAGCCCCAAGGTCTAAGTACAATAAATCTATCACAAAATTCAACTGTAATAAATCTTCCTGCAAGGTTCCAGCCACAACAGAGGATAATTACTGAAAAATAATAGACCAGTGCTCAAATTTAACAGTACAGGATTGCCAAAAGAGGATGACAATTGTTGAGATAAAAGAAGGCTCAGGATTTTTTTTTATTTTACATCCGAGTCTATCTACTGCTTGTCCCTTTTTAGGCCTTTTTCCTTTTTGCAAAGCCAGTACACCAGGGGGAAGAGAGGTCTGTAGCTGTTTCTATTTTCCACTTGTGATTTATTTCTTCCAAGATGGAGTGGCTGTCATTGTTATCCCCTGCATTCCTGTCTGGACAGGACATGAGTGGTTGCGTGTGGGGCAAGCCCACCATTGCGAACTGTAAAGGGGGATCACCACTTTGGTGGTGCTGCTTCAATGGTGCATTGCGGGCGAAGATCAGTTATTATGAAAAATAGGGTTTTCCTCCCATTTAAATTAGGCTTTAACTGTCCTACTGGCAATACCCTTTTACCCCAGCAAAGCTGGGATGAGAGGTGTTTGCCCGGTCAACCATGCTAAAGAGAAAAGTTCCTTCTGGAACTTTCTGAGGTAGGGGCGTGGTCTTCCTTGAGGCCAGCCCCGTCAGGCCATTCTGTGCCTGATTGCCTGCCCACCACTCCCACCCAATATCAATACTGGTATGGTTGCAATAGGAGCCAGGTATGGAATTTTACCTTTCATGCTGCGATTAAGCATGGGGGGGGGGGGGTGCCTACCCCCTTTACTGTTTAGGGGCTAAACGGAGGTGATGGATTTCTTTAAATAGGCTTAGCGGTAAATAGTGAGGGGAATTCCATAACTGGTGTACACCCTAGGCACCCCCTTCAGGGGTGAGGGCCATCAGGTTAAGTACTCACCTTAAAGTTCAGGTTGTTGGGTGAGGTAGAGTAAATGGCCCTGGAATGGGAAGAGGCTCATCTCAGGTTCTGGAGAATGTACCTCTTACTCATTTCCCTTAATAGGTTGTCCTGGTTGGTTAATTAGGCAATCCTGGTGTTTTGCCCGGAAATTCAATTAAATTGGTTACACCATATTCCTGACACCCCTTGAGTTAAGTTAAGTTAAGGAGATTTAAATAGGTAACAGTTAAATAAAAGATGCCCAATTTGAACCCAAAAATTGTTGTGTTGTCTCTTTATTTTGGGGGATGGGTGGGCAATGAGTATTTTTAGAAATGTGGGCTTCAAAACACTGGATGAATCTGGTGGAGCAGCATAGCTTTTTCCTGATATATTCATATCTTATTGATATTTTCTCATCTTCCCTTTTTTTGACATACTAGTCACTAGCAGAAGAAACATATTCCTTTGTTTAATTGATAGCAAAGTAGGTATAATTCTTAAAAGCAATATATATCATTTTGCAAAAGCAACAAGCATATTTCACAGTATGGACTATTTTAAGAAATACACAAAGAGAAGCTGCCATGGGAATACCCATGGCAATAGTGATCAACAAAGGGAGAAAAATCTCTCAATATTGGAGAGGGAGGAGTCACAAAGTGGTGGTGTTCCCAAATATCCCTCCCCACCCCCGTATAAACACATATAAAATACAGGCAGTCCCCGAATTACAAACATTCAATTTGTAAGAGACTCCTAGTTAAGATCAAGGGGTGAGTCAAGGGTAAATGAGAGAAATCTCACTAGGAAGGGAAATTCACTCCTGAAAGAGTTATCATATTTATTTATTTATTTATTTACTTTATTTATATTCTGCTCTTCTCACCCCAAAGGGGACTCAGAGCGGATTACAGCACACATACTTGCAGGCAATCCCTGCAGTTCAACATATGACATATAAACATGTGACATTTATCACAGTACAGTACATACATTTTGACATATTACACACATATATAGACGAACAGAGGCAAACTTTCTGGCCACCAGGGGGAGCTGATGCACTCCTAATCTCTCAGTGTTTTTCCAGCGTCCCTTTGTTGTTTCTTCCGCATTCCTCAGCGATTCCTGGGTTCTTTTTAATGGACTAATAAATCAGTCAAAATTTGCCTCCCCACTTTTAATGTGGTACCTTTATCTCCTACTTAACTAATGTAACTGTCTTTCGGTGCTATTATTATTATTTTAGGAGTTTTTAAAGTTTTTAAAGTTTTGACAAAACCTTTTTTTTAAGCCATAACAGCTATCCCTTTGAATGCTTCTACATGATACACAACACATACTTCAACTTAGGGATTTTCCGTCTAGTCCAGCACAGATTTACTATCAATCCTCTGCAGATGCAAGAATTTATTGGAATTCTAAATTGTGTTGCTGGTGCAGCCACTGCTGCTCTTCCTTATGCCTCTACGGAAGTTTCTACTCTTGTACTGCTTTGAAAAGGTGTGTTAGATGCAGACAAGAGCAGGCCCTTTAACCCTCACCCAACTAGAGTGAGGATCACATCTGGACCATTCTAGTTGGGACTACCAACCAATGAATTCAAACTATGGCTTAAACCCATTGGTTTGCAATTCCTGTTTCCCTCCTGGCCCACTCTGAACTATGAAGATCCTGCAAAGAAGGAAACAGTGATCTGTCATGAAGATAGACCGCCTTGGTTTCACTGCCACCCTGACCTTGCAGATCAGCAGCGTGGCAAGTTTTGCTGTTCTCTTTTTTGACATATTATCTTACAATGAGGCACTTATGCATTTAATATTGAGTCATTTAATTTCTTAAACTGTTACGAAAATCTTTCCACTTTACTGCAGACTCTCTCTTTGTGTTCAACCCCATTGATCTCAAGTAACTTGGGATCTGGTTCATTATTCCGTCATGCCTTTGATTCGCAAATGCTTTAAAAGCCTACATTTCAGAATCGATTATCTAATTGCCCTTGCTGTTAGCTTGGATTGATCTGTATTTTGTAAGTGAAAGATGGAGCAAAGTAAGTGCTTTCTATGGGGGGTTTTTTTTAAAGTTATTTGTTGGGATGCAGAATAAGAGATGACTGAATGTGAAAGTGAAAGCAAAATATTCTAAGAGAATCAGATATACAAAGTAATATTGAAAAGGTGGGAAATATGACTGAGAATTTGCCAGGATTCCGTCCTTGACTGACTCCTTATATCCATATATACAGCTTGAAGACTTATCCTCCATCTGCATTTTAGCTGGAATGTAATTTGGAATTTGAATGTGGAACCAGTTTGGATGGGTGGCCAGGCATGGAAGAGGCCCCTTGGACACATGGCTGGCCTAGAGAGAAACAAAGACCACACTCACATTGAGGATAAATGCAGGAAGTGAGTAGAATTTGGGAGAATGTAGTTTAGGGTGGAGCCTTTTGATTTATCTGGCACTGCTAACTTGGACACAATGCAGCACCTGCATTTTAAAAGTAACTTCTCCAACTTGGAGAGGGAAATCCCAAGCACTTTAATGTGGGAAGCAAGCAGAATTCTGGCAAATGTAGTTTAGGGCGGGGCCTTTTGAATTCTCTCCTCAATTTCCTAAACATCATTTTCCGTAATTCTTATTTATTTATTTATTATTTGAGAAATTTATGTCCCGCCTTTCTCTGAGCACAAACCCAAGCTGGATTCTTGGAAGACGCCTGTGCGTAAGTTTTTTTAAAAATACGTGGAGGTCAGTACATCAATCAATAAACTGTCTTCACAGAGCGAGGTCCCAACCAGTGGCATGGTTAATACTATGACAGTGGCTTCTCAATCTGTTGCAGCCTTCTTCTGCCTTTACATCTGTTGTAACATGTACCATGTTGTGCTCCACCTGATTCACTGTTGAGGTCTTCAGGTCATCGGATTGTGCTTGGTCTGGAACCTCCGCTGTTGCCCTTCCTGGGAGTGCATGACTCTGGTGATTATGCCCACAGGTTCAGTAGAATATGCAAGCTATCTCACCATGACAAGATGACAATCCATTGAGGGGGGATATCTTAGCACAGTTGCTCTCAACCTGTGGGTCCCCAGATGTTTTTATTTATTTATTTATTATTCAAACTTGTACGCCCCCACTTCCTGAGGGCTTGGAGCGGTTCACAGTCATATAAAACAGCACAGAGAACAGAACAACTAGTTACAAATTAACCAGCAGGGTTATAGCATACTCAACAATCAAACGCTAACCTGAAAAGATGGGTCTTGCAGGCCTTACGAAAGGATGGTAGGTCTTGTAAGGCTTGCACATCATTTAGAAGAGTATTCCAGATTGAAGGCACTACCACGGAAAAGGCTCTGCACCGGGTAGATGTTAAATGGACAGCCTTGAAACTGGGCACTTCAAGGAGGTTCAGTTGTTCAGAACGAAGTAACCTCTGGGGTTTGTAGGGGATGAGACGGTCCCTCAGATACAACGGCCCCAGACCATGCACGGCCTTGAAAGTTAACATCATCACCTTGAAGGTGATCCGATGCTCGACCGGAAGCCAATGTAGCTGCTGGAGGATGGGAGTTATATGACATCTCACCGGAGTCCTGGTTGAGAAGTCGTGCAGCGGCATTCTGGATGAGCTTAAGTTTCTGGATCACGGGCAAGGGCAGGCCAATGTACAGGGCATTACAGTAGTCCAGTCTCGAGATGACAGTGGCTTGGAGCACCGTGGCTAGATCGTCCCTGGATAGGTAGGGGGCCAGCCGCCTAGCTTGCCGCAGATGGAAAAAGGCGGTGTTGCAAACAGAAAAACCTTCAATTCCCAGAAATCTGAACAGCTGGTAAACTGGCTGGGATTTCTGGGACTTTTAGGCCAAAACACCTGGGGACCCACAGGTTGAGAGCCACTACCTTAGCTGGTGATTAGGCATGGTTTAGAATCCTAAAATGGTGATTCTTATATCAAATGGGGGATTTTTTTATTAGTAAAAGAAAAATTAGTAAAAACAAAAAATTTTCCAAAAATTTCGGAAATGTAACTTAAGTACTAACGAAATTCGTTAGTAATTCGTATGCCAGAGCATGCGCATTCCAGATGGTTTTGGCCTACAACTCCCAGAAATCCTAACAGCTGGTAAATTGGCTGGGATTTCTGGGAGTTGTAGGCCAAAACTTGAATAAACCACACTGAATTCTAGATGGGACTCTCCAAATCGGAGGGAGGGAGGGAAGGAGGAAGGGAGGGAGGGGGTTTTCTATTCTTGGAAGCAGCAAAAGAAAAGGAGGAGGAGCCCCCCCCTCGCTCCTCGCTGCCTCTCTCTCACCCCGATCCTGAGGGAGCGAGGGCCCAAGTTTGCCCAGGCTGAGAGGAAAAGGAAGAGGCCTGAGGTTGTGAGGAATGGTGGGAGTTGAAGTCCAAAACACGTACCTGGAGGGCTGAAGCTGGCCCCTGCGATGGGGCATGGCAGAGCAATGGGAAGAGAAGCATCTGAGAGAGCGCAGGGAGAGAGAGGAGGAGAAGCGCGTGTGTGTGTGTGTGTGAAGCAGGCTCCTGCGATGGGGCATGGCAGCAGCAGAGCCTGGAAGAGAGGAGGAGCGGGAAGAGGCCCCTGCGAATGGCAGGGGGAAAAGCCTGGAGGACTACACTTTCCAGAATGCATTGCCTAGCCTACCTACACTGTTCCTCATAGCTGAATGAAGGCTGATGATAGTACAATAATTAATTAATTAATACTTGAATTTCTTACGATCATAACGCTGGGCCTCAGGACAGCTGTAATGCAAAAGTCCCATTACATACGGAGATTTTTCTCATGCCTACTGGGATCACTTTGACAGATACATGTGGGTATTGTGGCTGGAGACAGCTGTAATGCAAGGGGGAGAAAGGGTCATTTCAGGCACATGCCCAGTGGCACTGAATCATGTTCAATGCAGCCAAGCAGTGGGGACTCCCTCCCTCCTGGAAGGTGGAAGCTCCTTCTTTGGGGCTGAATAGATATCTTGGGGGTACTTTGTGCTTTCCTGCATGGCAGAGATTTGACTAGATGGCTCACATGGTCTTTTCCAACTCTATGGGTCTAATGTTCCTCCGAAGCAGCTCAAGAATCCATATTGCGCCAACATGTGGGTCGAATTGGCATCTAGGAAGCTAGATTGGGTCCATATTTTCAATCTGTGTAAAAGGGTCCCAAGTTAGAGAATCGTCAAGTTCATCTCCTATCCTGTCTTTGTACGCTAAGAAAGTAGCTGGCAAATATTTTAGCTCAGTACTACTTACAAGGACCTCCATCATTGCTAGGTTTATAGATGTCATTTGCATGCCTGCTTTATAGCAGTACATTAAAAAAGAGGGAGAGAATACTCAAGTTCAGGTATGAGTCAACTAAAATTAGATAGTCCAGATAATGAAATATTATATTTTTGGAGATCTAATCATCTTCAGACACTAATGAAGAAGAGTATTTAAAAATAATATGGAAAGCACTTTAAAATTATTGTAGACTCTTGGGGGAAAATATTGGCAATCAAAATGCAAACCTCCAGAAACTGAATGGTATTTGGGTACAGCATTGCAATTGCTGTAATTTTCTCTGATAAAAAGTGGTGATATATTCCTTAATACAGAATTGAAGCCTTCTGAAATCCATTCAGGGCTAGAATATTGTTAAATAATATCAGCTAGTATTAACATAATTTTAAAAAGTATTTGAAAAGGTAGGCAGCTCATACATCGAGTGCTAACATAATTGGTTCAGGATGAGTTACTGATCTGATGCAAGAAATTCTATTTATTATAAATGGCAACAGCCTAGAGTTTTATGCAAATATGTTTTTCACAATACATAGGCACAGAGAGCAAGGAATAAGGAATGCCAAGATGAAAATTATGTCCCAGATGGGTCTTATCTATATGATAACTACCAAGGAAAAAATATATGGTGAGGCCAGAATAAGGAAATTCACTGTTCAAAGGAGAGATAGACTGGTATGAGAAAGCCTTTTTCAAATTAAGGCTGCTGTTGATAAAGCTAATCAGACTATAGACCAGGGATGGGGAAACTTAGGCCCTTCAAGTTTGCCCAACTGGCTGTTAGGAATTGTGGGAGTTGAAGTCCAAAACACCTGGAGGGCCTAAGTTTGCCCATCCCTGCTATAGACAGACCTTAAGTTACAAACAAGATAGGTTCTATAGGTTTGTTCTTAACAGGCCATTTTAAAGTGTAGCTCCATCCATAGATAGATCGATCAATTGATAGATTACCATCTATAGATAGATATTGCTGTCTGTGCCCCTTTTTAGAAGACTTCTCCTCACTTTCTATCCCTGTGATAAAGCTTCAGTTGAGACATCATGCAGCCTGAAAGACAGTTACATTTGTCAAGTAGGAGATAAAGGTACCACATTAAAATGGGGAGGCAAATTTTGACTGATT
The DNA here is from genome assembly GCA_030556195.1 of Anolis apletophallus. Lineage (NCBI taxonomy): Eukaryota > Metazoa > Chordata > Lepidosauria > Squamata > Anolidae > Anolis > Anolis apletophallus. Next base: position 32,333,865 of record JARBWK010000014.1, on the reverse strand, counting down.
TATGAGGCCATTAAAGAACTCCAGGAATCGCTGAGGAATGCTGAAGAAAACAAAAAAAGGGACCCTGGAAAACGCTGAGAGATGAGTGCGTCAGCTCCCCCTGGTGGCCAGAAGTTTGCCTCTGTTCGTCTATATGTCATATGTTCGTCTATATATGTCATATGTTGAACTGCAGTGATTGTCTGCAAGTATGTGTACTGTAATCCACTCTGAGTCGCCTTCGGGGTGAAAAGAGCGGAATGTAAATAAAGTAAATAAAATAATAATAATAATTTATTTGTATTCCACCCTATCTCCCCGAGGGCACTCAGGTCGGATTCCAGCCTAACAATGACAAACATTTATTTATTTATTTATTTAAAACTTTTGTACCCCGACTTTCTCACATTCAATAAAACACATGATACTAACATAAAATCCCAGAAAACCCCAACATATAAAAGTAACATTAAAGCCCAATATCAAATTAAGACCTAACATCAGTAAATTAAACCTGGCATCAATAAATTAAACTAAACGTAATCAGTCATAATTCTATAATAACATAAATCTAAACAAAACATCCGCATTAGTATACAACAGCCAGCAAAGGTTCACAAAACTGTGTGGGTTGGTTATGTAGTCAAATGAGGTCATTGGGTTTGTGTGGACCAGGAAAGCTCAAATACAAATGGTTCTCAACCAGAGGCCTGGTAGTGATCTCTTGAGCACCTAATCCTCCTCCTCGCCATATGCTAGTCAGCAAAAGTAGGTTTAGTGTTGTTTTTTAAAAAGAGATGAGGGAAGGGGGCAGCTACGGAGAAGGCCCTCTCTCTCTCATTCCCACTAGCTGTGTGAATTTTTCTGCAACTTGGGGAAATGATGCCCTGGTTACCATGTGTCATTGTAGACAAAATCAAGAAGTTAGCTCTTGTAGGTTGTTTTTTTTTTTTAAAAAAGAAATATTTGTAAAAACAAAAATCAGTGGATGAGTGGAACATTCTGAAACTTGAGGAGATGGGGTAACAGTGGTAAATGTGTTCTACAATTGTATTTATTTATTTATTTAAAACTTTTATACCCCGGCCTTCTCACCTCTGAGGAGGGACTCAAACCAGCAGACAGCAAGTATTCAATGCTAACATTTAAAATCTAAAAACATCATAAATGTACAATAAATTTTATAATAAAATACAATACAATAAATACATATAAAAAGCCTTTCACCAAAGTAAAATCAAGTCCAACTTAATCCATATATTTGTGATCTCCTCCTTCATTCTGCGAAGGCCTCACTGCACAGCCACATTTTCACCCATTTCCTAAAATTAAGGAGGGAGGGGGCGGATCTAATTTCATTTGGGAGTGAATTCCACAGCCAGGGGGCCATCACAGAAAAGGCCCTGTCCCTCGTCCCCACCAGACGCGCCTGCGAAGGTGGTGGGACCGAGAGCAGGGCCTCTCCAGACTATCTTAGCACTCTTGAAGGTTCATAGGGGAGAATACGTTCGGATAGGTAAACTGGACCAGGTAAATTGTAGCAAGTTTCATCCCGATAGCTCTAACAATGAAAGACGCGCCTCTGAAATTTCCCCACTGGCACAATTACTTAACAAAAAAGTAATGAAAAAACAGTTATATTTTTATAGTTACAATATGAACGCCTTACAATATTTTAGAAACACTTTAGAAATGATCCCCACCCCAATTTAGTAATGAGTATTGAAACATTCTTTCATTGATTACACGTGCCTAGAAAATATAGTGAGTGAAACCATTTACAAGTCATGTGTGTACACGGTGTTTTCACCAAGTAGGCATTGGTACAAAGCAACACTTACTATTAAGGCGAATCCTCCCCCCCCCGCCTTTTGACTATGATCTGTATAAGCAGTTCATAGTCATGTATCATGATACATATGTGGGGAGGGGAGGAATGCTTTCAGTGTCTTATGAAATCCATTGAGATGCATTAACTCTGTCACGGACACATTATCCTTTATCTGCTTTTTCAATCCATTAAAAGACTCTCTATTCCTCCTCTCTTTCTGCTGATGTTTTCAGCTGTAGAACTGATTTGATTTTCTCGTATCAGGTTCAACTTTCTACTTAACACAAAAGCATATTTAGAAGGAGGCAAGAACTGAAAATTTCATTATAAGGTCCTCCAAATACTGCAACAAAATACAAATAAAACTAATGAAATATACTGTGATTTCAAAGGGAAAATTTTAGAAATGTATCAGGCTACTCCCTTTTAATTCCAATTTTATTTTCAGTTAAGTAGCATAAATAATGAAGCCTGTTGTGCTGGTGTATTCCCAGGTGCATCGACTATGAGTAAAATGTCTAGAGTGTTGTTTTTATTTTATTCCATCATTGGTAAATGAACTAATGCATGAATAATTTAAATGATAAAATATATACTGCTTGGGAATTAAGGCTGAAGACAGCAAGTCTCTAGAATACAGAGAAAATTAAGGCTGAGGTACACATTTGCAGAATGAGGTGGTAGGATTTCTGGGATGATGGAATACACTGACTTCTGGTTGAGCATCACATTTGTGAATGCTCTGCTATGTTAAAAATATAAACTAAAAACACAAGGTGTTTCAAAATCATTATATATTTGAAATCATTATTTATTTATTTATTTATTTATTTATTTATTTGTCGCATTTCTAGGCCGCCACTCCCGGGAGGCTCGGGGTGGCTCACAACAGGGCAATACACAATAAAACACATTAAAACACATAAAGCACTCTAAAATATCCATACATTAAAAACACAATGCACTGTACAAAATACGAAATGCACAGCATAATACAGTATAAAAGATAAAATCAACAGGCAAGACTGGGACACTGATGGCATCTTATAAGCCGAAGGCCTGTTGAAAGAGGAAGGTCTTACAGGACCTCCTAAAGGACATAAGATCTTGGAGGGCTCGTGTCTCGGCTGGGAAAGCGTTCCATAAAGTTGGAGCTATCACTGAAAACGCTCTCCTTCGGGTCGCAGTTAGCCTAAGCATCTTGACAGGGGGAATTACCAATATATTGATGTTCTCTGACCGCAGTGATCTCGTAGGGCAATATGGGGTAATCCGGTCCCTCAGGTACATTGGCCCCAGGCCGTGCAAGGCCTTAAAGGTAAGCACCAGCACTTTGAAGGTGATCCAGTGCTCAATTGGAAGCCAGTGCAGATCCTGCAAGGTAGGTGTAACATGGCAACCTGCTGGGGTACCAGACAGGAGCCGGGCGGCAGTGTTCTGCACCAACTTGAGCTTCCAGGTCACCGACAGAGGAAGGCCGACGTAGAGCGCGTTACAGTAGTCTAGTCTCGAGATGACCGTGGCTTGGATCACCGTGGCCAGATTGTTCCGGGATAGATAGGGGGCCAGCCGCCTTGCCTGTCTTAGATGGAAAAAAGCTGTTTTACTGACCATGGAGATATGGGTCTCCATGGTCAATTGGGAGTCCAAATGAACTCCCAAATTCTTTACAGAAGGCAATGGGCATAACGCCACACCATCCATCGGGGTTCAGTTCTGTCCCCGATGTTATTCAACATCTACATGAAACCGCTGGGAGAGATCATTCGGAGTTTCGAAGTAAGGTGTTATCTGTACGCAGATGACGTCCAGATCTGTCACTCCTTCCCACCTGTCACCAAGGAGGCTGCCCAGACCTTGAACCGGTGCCTGGCCGCTGTGTCGGACTGGATGAGGGCTGGCAAATTGAAACTAAATCCAGACAAGACAGAGGTCCTCCTGGTCAGTGGCAAGGCCGAACAGGGCATAGGGTTACAGCCTGTGTTGGATGGGGTTACACTCCCCCTGAAGACGCAGGTTCGCAGCTTGGGAGTGATCCTGGATTCATCGCTGAGCCTGGAACCCCAGGTCTCAGCGGTGGCCGGGGGAGCTTTTGCACAGTTAAGACTCGTGCGCCAGCTGCGCCCGTACCTTGGGAAGTCTGATCTGGCTACGGTCGTCCACGCTCTGGTCACATCCCGAATAGATTGCTGCAACGCACTCTACGTGGGGCTGCCTTTGAAGACAGTTCGGAAATTGCAATTAGTCCAGCGGGCGGCAGCCAGATTGCTAACGGGAGCTACATACAGGAGCATACCACCCCCTGTTGTGTCAGCTCCACTGGCTGCCTGTCTAATTCCGGGCTCAATTCAAAGTGCTGGTTTTGACCTTTAAAGCTCTATACTGTTCTGGCCCAGTTTACTTGTCCGAACGCATCAGCCGCTATGTCCCACCTCGTAATCTAAGATCATCCGGGAGGCCCTGCTCTCGCTCCTGCCTGCGTCTCAGATGAGGCTGGTGGGGACGAGGATAGGGCCTTCTCTGTGGTGGCTCCCCGCCTGTGGAATGCGCTTCCTATTGATGTACGATCCACCACATCCCTCCTGGCCTTCAGGAAAAAAGTAAAATCCTGGCTGTGGGACCAGGCATTCGTACACCAGCACAAGGCAGCATTTTAGATTGGTTTTTAATGAAAGTGGGTGATTATGGCCAATGTTTTTATGGACTGAACATTGTTTTAATCCAGAGTAAATGTGTATGGTGCTAATGTAGTTGTATTTTAATGTATTTTTAATGTATTTTAATTGTTGAACTGTTTTGGGGTTTATATTGTTATTATGTGGGCATCGAATTGTGCCGTACTGTAAGCCGCTCTGAGTCTCCCCTTGGGGGTTGAGAAGAGCGGGGTAAAATCCCGAAATAAATAAAATCCAGGGTCGGAAGCTGGACATCCACATCGCCTGGACGGCCCAGCCACAAGATCTCCATCTTCGCTGGATTCACCTTCAACCTACTGGCTCACAGCCATCCAGTAACGGCCTTGAGGCAACGTTGGAAATTATCGGGTACAGATCCAGGCCTGCCCTCCATCCTCAGAATGAGCTGAGTGTCATCGGTGTACTGATGACACTCCAACCCAAAACTCTGCACCAGCTGTGCCAATGGCTGCATGTAGATGTTAAATAACAAGGGGGAGAGAATGACCCCCTGAGGGACTCCACTAACTAATGGGGAGCCCTCGGAGACCATCTCTCCCCTCCTCACTCGCTGAAGCCAATGGTGGAGGAAGGAGGTCAGCCATTTCAGGGCTGTCCCCCTCACTCCAGCCATGGCAAGGTGGTGGGTCAAAAGATTGTAATTGACTGTGGCAGCGGAGTTGGTCTGTGATTATATCTCTACAACCACATTCACTGGAACACCTCAGCAAGCAAGACTCCAAAAGTGGCAGGCTAAAACCCAGAACTTCAATCAATGGCTAATACCAAATGAGAGACTCTGCTCTTCAGCTTAAAAATGGAGATGAGCACCACCCGTCAGAGTTGGACACAAGTAGACTTAATGTCAGGGGAAACCTTTACTTTTACCTTTACTTGTATATTGTAACTTGTACTGTAATGCTTTCTATTGTGAGCCAATTTAAGTCTTGGTATGGAGAGAAAAGCAGGATATAAATAAACATAATAATAATAATAATACTTTATTTCTAACCCGCATCCATCTCCCCACAGGGGACTCGGAGCGGCTTACATGGGGCCGTGCCCGAACAACACATCACAAAATATCAACAACATCAAAGAACAATAAACATAATAAAAGCAATAAACACAATAAAATACATCTGTGAAAGAAGTCATCACACAGACATCAACCATGAAGGAAGTAAAGCATGAAAGCCACAGTCCCACCTGAGGCCCCGAGAAAGTTCCCAAAGGAGGTTTAGGTCAAGAGGAGAAGCTGTAATAGTTTCTAAAATGTGACACCTTGAAATAGCAAATCAGCTGAGAAAAAGAAGGGAGATTTTTCCCTGTATCAGAAAGTCTAAGGGACTCATATATTACTAATATGTCATATTAATCCTTACAGTCCTTCTGGACAACAAACTAAATAAGAGCCAACCATGTGATGCTGCAGCTAAAAAAGCCAATGGGATTTTGGCCTGCATACATAGGAGTCTAGTGTCTAGATCCAGGGAAGTCATGCTACCCATGCTCTATTCTGCCTTTGTTAGACCACACCTGGAATCACACTGTGTCCAATTCTGGGCACCACAATTGAAGAGAGATATTGACAAGCTGGAATGTGTCCAGAGGAGGGCGACTCAAATGCTCAAGGGTCTGGAGAACAAGGCCTCTGAGGAGTGGCTTAAAGAGTTGGGCATGTTTAGCCTTCAGAAGAGAAAACTGAAGACTAGGACATGGAGCAATGGCTTCAAACTACAAGAAATGAGATTCCGCCTGAACATTAGGAAGAACTTCCTAACTGGGAGAGCTGTTCAGCAGTGGAACTCTCCAACCGGAAGTGTGGTGGAAGCTCCTTTTAAGGAGACTTTTAAACAGAGGCTGGATGTGAATGTGATTGTCCTGCTTCTTGGCAGGAGGTTGGACTGGAAGGCCCACACGATCTCTTCCAACTCTATGATCCTATGATTCTGTATATTGCTAACATAAGCCCTGACTTGAGGACCCTCAGTGATTGAGATGATTTCGGAAATTACTTCCACCAGAGAGCTGCTAATTGGAATCCTGCATGTTGAAACAGAAATCTTCATCAGTGAGGGAGCCTTACCAAGAGAGTCCACCATCCCATGAATCTCCTCCATGAAGGCTTTCTGGCCAGGATTCAGGAGAGCCCACTCCTCCAAAGAGAAATGGACATCCATGTCCTCAAAGGCGATTGGGCCCTGGTTCATGTTAATGATGATGATGATTCACAGAGCTTTCTTACTTTTACTGCCTGTTTATTAGACCTATGCAATTATCCAGTCAATTCCAAGAACAAGAAGGAGCAATGGCCTACTTTTTTGACTTTTGTTTCTGCAGATGGATACCAGAAGAAAGATGGAAGTGAATGTGTAGTGTCAACTTAAAGCTCTCCAAAACATTTTATAGACACTTACATTGAGAATCAGTTATATGCTTACAAGCTCACACAACTCCTTCTCTTCAAGCTCATTCTACTCCTACTGTTGTGTGATTTCAGCTCTACTATAATGTGGGTTTGAAAATGTAGTGTTCTAGTTACTTTCAGATGGCCAAATTATAATACAGCTGGATAGAAGGGAAATGGTGAAGTATTTAATTCTCAATGGCCAAACAGAATATCGGCAGAGCTAGAGCTCAAACCACTGACATACCTCAACTGTAGACACATGGGTTATTTATAGCAGTATAGAACAATTGTAATGTTGGCGGAGATTTAAATATGGGCTTAAAGCTAATGTTAAAAACTGGCATAGACACTGAGAACTTGGAAGCCTGGCCCTTGAGTGATCTAAGTGGAGGTCAGCTGTGACCAGCAGTACTGTGGAATTCGAAGAGGCACAAATGGAGGGTGAAAGTGAAAAATGTGCCAAGAGGAAGGAGTGACAAGCCAATCCTGACCGGGACCACCTTCAACCTGGAAACTGAGAACATGCGAATTAAGAATAGTGCTCCACAGCCATCTATGGACCCACCGCCAAGACACTGCACTTGGAAGACCATCATCCTTGGGCTACAAAGGATTGCCTAAGTAAGTAAGTAAGTTAGAGTCTAAATGCTACTCCTGTTTCAAGCTGCACAACAATGCTGACCACTCGGCCATCATTCCACATTAGCTACAACACCTCAACATTATTTGAGGGTACTCTTGGGTAAAAGATGGCAGCTACCAGGAGGAGGAGGAGACTGAAGAATATTCTTCTTTCCCCAGAGTTTGTAGCAAGAGGGGATTCACAATAATTTTATCTAGAAAATGATCTCTGAGAAGAGTAGGTATGGTGAGATAAGGTATGCTTGAGGAATTCAATATTTGCACATTGTGATAAAAGCCGATTTCATCCACACCTCCCAAACTGACACCAATAAAAGCCTATCCACCAGTTTTCACATTTCCTGTATATTGTAATGCACTTCTCAGCTCAAAGAGGCAGAAAGGGGAGAGCTAATCAGAATATGTTGAAAAATATTAAACTTGAGAAACAGTACTCATTTAAATATGAAATGTCATGTCTTATGCAGTTCAAGAGGAAAAGAAATGGAGCAGATTTAGTCAGTGTGTCACATAGAATAAAAACACATTTGTGCCCTTTCACAACTCAGATACAATATGTTATGTATGTGCAATGTAAATGTGGTGTGTATCAAATATTATACGAGGGTTGAATGAAAAGTAATGCCTCCACTTTTGTTACTTGAGTTTGGATGGGAATATTTTAATAAATCAAACACAGAAATAATCCTTAGAATGTGCTCTTTAACTACCACTATTCACTTTTCCACATAATCACCAGACAATTGGATACATTTCTGCTAACAATGAACAAGTTTTCTGAAGCCGTCACAGAAGAAGTGGACACTCTCCACAAACAGTGTCTCACACTTCTCTCAATATCATCAGAAGCATAATGATGTCCCTGCACATCTTCTTTCATTATCGGGAACAGATGGAAGTCAGACAGTGCTAAATCTGGACTGGATGGAGGATGCCGTACGGTGGTGAGATCCAGTCTCTGAAGTTCTGCTGTGGTGGCATGTGAAGTGTGTGGTCACAGGATGTCCAACTCTTTGTTTGTCACGCAAGTCAGATGTTTCCACCTCAACATCTTTAAACTTACTTGCCAAACAATGCACAGTACTCACATCAACACAATTACCACAAACAACTTGTATTCTCTGATGAATCTCCTTTGGGTTGACACTTTCTGCTGTCAAGAAAAGAATTCAATGACTGCACGTTGCTTATGTCACCTTGACTGACCGTCTGTGCAGGGTTCCATACTTCACACTTTAACAACACAACCATTCAGTGCTAAGGCTTCCTGCCAAAATGGAACTGTAGAAGAGAGTCTACTGAACAAGCCAGTACCTTCCACATACCTGTACTGCCATCTGTTGAGGAGTTACGAAGGTGGAGGCATTACTTTTCATTCAATGCTCATATCTATTATATAAAGGGGTTCCCGTCATGGAACGACAGTCCCAAACAGAGAAACCTTACAACGCAGAAACACCAAACTTGCCAACAGAAATAGGTCTCAAGCTTTCCCAGCATCCTCCGGGGCTGCCAACGACTCTCCCAGCCTCTACATTCTGACAACATGATTGACTGCCAATAAGGGCGGATTTGCATAACTCCTGTACTGGCCAGCCAACATGAACATTCCAACCCATAATAAATTGTCAGAGGAGGATAAGGCAAAGGGCTGAGGCACAAACACAAACACCCAATTCACTACCCACAGAAAATTTACACCCCTACAAATCACAGACCACGCCTAAAATTGACAGTAAGGCTTCATTAACTTAATTTCCCTGACTAGGCCTCACTTAATGGAATGCTGTTTATGCTCTGAATTGACAGTAAGGCTTCATTAACTTGCTGTTCCTGACTAGGCCTCAGCTCATGGGACATTGTGTATGGCCTGAATTTACAGTAACCTACCTTGGCACACAGAGTCCCTATGACCCACACTACATTCTACTACAGTTTGGAGGAGGGTGGACCATGAATTATGGGAATTGATGTACCTCCATGGATAATGGGATTTGTACTACTTCAAAACCCATCATTCCCCACAGATCACTGTGTCCAAGAACCAAGACCGATAAAGACCAAACTTGGCACACAATGCCCCCCATGACCCACACTCCATCCAACTGCAGTTCAGAGGAAGACACACCATGGATAATGGGATTTCAAGTACCTCCACTCACTTCAAAAGTATTAAAATTCTCACAGTGATAGAAAGTGAGATGAAATCTTCTGAACAGCCACAAAGGTAATCTACGAACCAAGAAATCATGGCATACTCCCTCTATCCAGGGGTAGGGAACCTATGGCTCAAGAGCCAGGTGTGGCTCTTATCATGATTGCATCTGGCTCTCCAGAGCAGCCCGGGCCTCGGTTTCCCAGCATGCAGCTCCCTCTCTCCCCTTCCTTCTTTCCTCCATTCTCCCTCTTCCTTCCTTCCTTCCTTCCTCCCTCCCTCCCTCCCTCCCTCCCTCCCTTCCTTCCTTCCTTCCTTCCTTCCTCCCCCTTCACCCTTTTCTTCTCCTTCTCTCCTTCCTTGTCCCTCCCTCTCTCCCCTTCCTCTTCGGCGTTGAGTATTTATGTCACAGCGGATAGGCAACAGAAATATAGAAGTTTAATTCCTCATCGGCCCAAAAACTCCAGTCTCTGTTCGAGTGAATAATGAAACTCTCATTCAATTCACAAGGTAAATATATAACTTTGTATTGAAATTGTATTTAACAATAACTGGCAAAACATCGAAAAACAACAGCCATCACAGCTACCTTTCTAAACATCCTTTCCTCACAGATATTAAATCCCAACTGACAAATCCCAACTGTCACTTTGTAACTGACATTCCTCAAGGTTCCATTTAGCAGTCTTGAGACAGCGCCATCTGGTGTCAAACATGTCACACTGCAGGTCATCTCAAACTGCGAAAATATATCTTGTGCTGACTCATGAATTGCTATTCAAAATGCAATAATCTGACACTCCTCCTTCATGAGCAACACAAGTACACACATTACTTATAATAACAATATCTTCTTACAAAATACATTTAATTTACAATTAGTCAATGCTTTTGTAAACATATCAGCCATATTCTCATCTGACTGGACATACACAGGATTAATAAAACCATCCTGTACTAACTTTCTAACATTTTGGTACCTTACCCCAATATATTTTGTTCTCTGCTTTAATCCTTCAGCATTTGATATTGCTATACAAGATTGAGAATCAGTAAATAAAGATATCTTATCTTCAAAACTTTGGAACTCGTTTACTAGAGCCTTTATCCACTCTAGTTCTGTACAACAGTCAGACAAAGCAGAAAATTCGGCTTCTGCCATGGATAAACAAACGTCTGACTGTTTACGAGATTTCCATGTCACTTGTATCCCATTAAAACTAATTAGATACCCGGAACATGACAAGTTTTGTTCTTTGTCACCAAAACTTGCGTCTGCAAACCCCTTCATACCGCTTTCTTTTGGACAATTTTTTAGCTTTTTGTCACATGTTCCTTTCAAATATCTTAACACTCGTTTTACAGCTTGCCAATCAGTCAACGTTGGTTCATTCACTCTCCTGCTTAGTACATTAGTGGCATAGGCGATGTCAGGCTTAGTCCAATTTGCCAAATACAAGAGGCTCCCAACCACTGATCTATACAATGTTTGATTGTCAAACATTTCACCTCTATCAAGCTTTAAAAATCTGGTACCATTGGAGTTGCTACTGTTTTACACAGAGTCAATCTTGTTCTCTCAAGTAACTCAAAAATTTTGTCTTTTTGATCTAGACAAATATCTTTTTCAGTTCTAATTACATTTACGCCTAAGTATTTCCGGACTTCTCCAAGATCTTTTACAGTCATACTTGAGTTTAGTCCCTTAAAAACTTGTTCCACATCCCTTTCGGATGGTGCTAGTACTAAGAGATCATCGACAAACACCAAAACAAATGTTTGCTTTTTAGACTCTTTTCCTTTCTTATATAGACATGTATCTACACTGCTTCTTTCGAAGCCAAGACCCTTTAACTTTTCGTCTATACACTGGTTCCAGCATCTCGCTGCTTGCTTTAGCCCGTATAATGCTTTCCGTAGTCGATACATACCAGTTGGAGTATCTTTTTCAAAACCAGGTATTGCTCTCATATATACATTGTCAGTCAGCTCTGCGTTTAAATAAGCTGTGGCAATGTCAAAGTGCCTTATAACATACTTTCTTTGCACACCGATGCCCAAAGCAGTCCTAATTGTTTCAGGTCTAATCGTTGGAGCATATACCTCATCATAATTTTGATTGTAAATTTGACCAAAACCTTGTGCAACCAATCTTGCTTTGTACAATAATGAACCATCAACTTGTGTTTTCCTTTTAAATACCCATTTGCAACCAATTACCTTTACATCTTTGGTTACATCTGCTTGTTCTAAAACATTTAAAGAATGAAGTGAATCAAGGACTTCAACATCCCACCCACCAGAACAACCCACAACGACACAGCCTGGGGCCAGCATACTTGAGGGACCGACTCACCCCATACTGTCCCCTGAGATCACTACGCTCCGAGGATGCTAATTTGTTAGAGACACCCTCGGCGAAATCGGCTAAACTGACATCTACTCGCTGGAGGGCGTTCTCCGTTATAGCTCCTATGCTGTGGAACGCTCTCCCGGCTGGAACGCGGGCTATAAAGGACCTGCTCCCATTTAGACGCGCCTGCAAAACTTATTTGTTTAAGCAGGCCTTCGGTGAGTAGGTCCTGCCCATGTTCCGCTTTAGCCGCTGTCCTGGGGTGTCACATTGTCTAATTTCTGAACTGTACCTGGGGGTTTTGTATTTTGCTGTTTTAACTGTTTAATTGTCTTAGATGTTTTATCGCATTGCTTGTGTGTAGTTGTACCTTCGGTTCCTGTGAGCTGCCGCGAGCCTCAGGGAGTCGGCGGCATAAAAGCCCAAATAATAAATAAATAAATAAAAACTTCCAAGCATCAACCTCTACATCAACACAGCAGATGGAAAGACAAAAAACATTGTATATCCACAAGCTATGCAGAACGCCAGCAACACCACACACCAACATCTCCCCAGGACTTCAACATCCCACCTACCAGAACAACCCACAATGACACAGCCAGGGCCCCAACAACACCATAACTAACAACAATTCCAACCCTTACATACTCAGACTTTCTCACATCTCCTAAATAGGGCACAGCAACGCGTGCCGGGTACAGCTAGTATTATATAAACCTGTGGTTTCTAAAGTGGGCGGTACCACCCCCTGGTGGGTGGTGGGGATATCTAGGGGGGCGCTGGAAGGCCCAGGAGAATTTGGGGGGCACTGAATCCCTGTAAGGGGGTGGTGGGGGCGGTGGTGTGAGCCAGGTGACAGGCTACCATCCATCTCTGTGTGTGTGTCTCTCTCTTCTTCCCTCCTCCTGCTCCCTCCTCCTCCTCTCGCCAAGAAAGGGATAATAATAATAATACCTTTAGTGTTCCCTTCTAACTGGTTGAGTCTTATAACAATAATAATGTCCTTCAACATATTTAGTGGAACGTGGATTCAGGGCGGTAACCAATTTATTAACAAAAAACGAAACCAATTGCAAAATAGTCAATTGCGATGATTTGAGATTACTGCTGACGAAAATAGAACCAAGGATTACTAGATTAGTAGCAGCAGACCAGGTTCATACTTGTCATTAAGATGATTTTGAATGTTTGAACTTTTTTTGTATTACCTCTCTATTCTAAGTTCAATAAATAGTTTCATAATTTCAAACTTCAATATTTCTAATTTACAACTTTCTTTATTATATTTTACAAAAATATAAAAATATTAATACATATATCTTTCTGTTTAATTGCTAAAAAAATTTCTGGAAAATGGTGGTAGGCCAAAAACGTTTGAGAACCACTGATATAGACATTAATTTGAATAACATTTTTACTTTTTTACAATTTGAAATGACTGCAAATATATTCAAGGTTGCAGTTTAAAAAGTGATTATAATCTTGCTTCCAGGCTTGAAGAAAGCAAACCAGACAATCTCGACTATGGGTGGAGCTTAAAACCCAATGGAATGTAATCTTTCATTAAATCTATTTGGTAAGGATGACAAGTTACCAAGTAGTGATGTTGGTTCAGAGTTTTGGGGAGGTGTAATCCAAAAAAGTAACTTTTCAAAGTTTTCCCTATAATAATACAGAACTTGCTCAGACTATTTGTCAGAAACCCTTCCAGGACTCAGATCTTTCTTATCAGTCATTTAAAAGACGGAAGGGTGAGGAAGAGGAAGAAGGATCGTATATCTGGAGGGGCAAAGCATAGTAAAGCAGAATAGCAAAGACTTGCATGGTACCTGTGACAACCAGAAGCCCATACAGAGCTCTATGTCTGGCTGGGAGTAGCAACAGTGGTGTCACAGATAGGATCCATCCCCTCTTCCCTGTGCTGATGAGTGCAGGGAAAAGGCAGTGATTTCAATGTGAATTTGGATAGTGGATCCGTTCAAATTGGACCCACCCCAGCTGTCCACACTGCCCCAAAGTAGTAAGATACGTTGACATTTCATGCAAACTTTGGAGCACCCCAAGAATTCTCCTGAATTCTCCCTAGAATCCAAGATAACTAAGCTGAGCCAACCATGTTGTGTGCCTTCAAGTTGTATCCAGTGTATGGGTATGTAAGATGAACATATCATGGAGTTTTCTTGGCAAGATATATTAGATATTTTAGAGCCTCTGAGGCTGGGGGAAATGTGACTCCCCCATCCAGTGGGCTCCCATGGCTGAGTAGAGATTTGAACCCTGTTTCACTATACTGTATGTCTATTAGAAATTACTAAAATCAAATTTACATAAAAATACAATTACAAAAGCATAAGTCCTAATCAAAATGCTTGCCCCTGTAACTTAGTAACTTGTTAGTTCCAATATTTTATTTCATTTCATTTATTTTCGGATTTATTAATCGCCCATCCCAGTTGGCTCTGGGTGATTTACAGCAAAACACAAGCTGAATGCCTAACATCTAAAAACATCAAAATATCTAAATATTATTTATTTGTTTATTTATTTGCTCTATCTGTACCCCACCTTTCTCTACCCCGAAAGGGACTCAAGGCGGCTTTACATATAGCAACTATTCAATGCCTTTGGACAACAAACAGTTAAAATAACCTTAAGTTAAGAAATTAAAATTAAATGCACATTAAAACATATAAACAATTGCATTCACTGCTAAAATCATGCCATCCTCAATCATAATCCGGGGTCATTCCAAAGATCAATTGCACATGTTTTGAGGCTATTGTTGCACTATAGATTAATCTCCAAAGGGAAAAGAAGAAGGCTAAGTCTTTTTCTGCTAACTAAGCCAAAGCAAACAAATGGACCATATACAAAGTAACTGTGTAATAGTTATTACTCTCTAAATATTTCCCAAGGATTCAAACCACGGGTGTCATAAACGATATTATATAACTTTATATTATTTTGCTCAGAAGGTCTCTAATAGTTCAGGAAGTAATATATACATGCATTCATGTGGCTATTCAAATCCTGTGCATACGGACAGTTTCATTCAATGTTTACGCAAGGAGGTTTGAACCACTGATGGTGGGACAAACTTGGGTTATACAATCCAACTTATAAAATATCTGAACACTCTGGTAATCTATATGTCGGAAATAGCATACATTATAATCAGTTGTACTCACAAATACACGTTTTCACCACGTCTGCACCAAAGTATAAATCACGAGGTGTACAAAAGGTCCGGATTATATAGTCGAAACACAGTGGATGAGAATAGTCTTTAGTAAAGTATCAAAGTTTGATAGAGGATTCTTTCATGCAGTCCAATAGAATGATATAAATACATCCAAAGATCATAATTCAGTTAATATTCAAAATAAATTCATTTTGTGGTAGCGGCATTCCATATAAAGTAACAAGGGAGCCGGGTTGACAGATATTAGCATACCAGGATCCCGCTTCGTTTCGCACCGTTTGTGCTTTATCAAAACCCGAAGTATATGTTTAGGCACTATACAGGCGTCCACCAATCTGTAAATAAGCAAGTCCAAGCGGTAAAAAGACAATCCTGCCCCAGATAATTAATTAAATGAACATATATTACATTATACATACCAATCGTACACTGCAATCAGGCGCAGGCCAGACTCAGGGGGAGTAAGGCAAATAATTTAAGGTGCATGCACATTTTAAAGACAAACTCACATTGCTCTTAATTAAACACAGCGGTAAGAGGGAATACAAATTAAATTAACAATGATTGAACCGACACCACTTCATTGAGGCCAGTAGGAAATTCTGTTTGTAATAAGGAGATCCAATAATTTTCACGTCATATTAAGGCTTGATGTTAATCTCCAAAGGGGACACCACTGAGAAGACCCTGTCTCTCGCTCCCACTAGATGTGCCTGTGATGGAGATGGGACTGAGAGCAGGGCCTCCCCAGACGATCTTAATCTCTGTACACAATATAGGGTAACAGTTTGAGCTAGCACGCATGGTACTGCACTGTTTGTGAGGTCTCACAACCATACCAATAAAAGTAATTCGGTTTTGGAATTACTATATACAAAAATAGCTATCACAAAGTAAGTTTAGAACTAGGAAATTGCATTCACAAAGAATAAATACATATATGTGGAAGCGAATTTTAGTAGGCTTAGGATGATGGTGAGTAGGGGGATTTGTCCCAAAGTATCATCTGACAATGGTCTATTTATGTATAGTTTAAGGCTGTAATTACCTTCCAACCCCCAAAATAATGAGACAGACAACAGTAATTGGATCAAATTTGGGCAACCTTTATTTAAAAGTTGCTGATTTAAGATTAACCTCACTAAACTCAGGTGCCAAGGGAACAAGATGTGGCCTAGCCGAGGTAGCATCTGCGAGCGAGCGACCCCTCGGCAACACGAGGAAACTCTCCAGAGTCCCATACAACACAAAACTGGGCAACCTCTCAAGGAAAACACAAGAAAACCTCTCTGAAATACTTAACCGGAGTCTCAAAATTTCTGGACCAATGGTATTCCCCTCAGCCTTAAACAGCCCGTCCAGGAGAGTGTATTTGTGCACTGGCCCAACCAACTTTGAAGAGTGCATGAGTGAATATGGGTCTATGGATTACCCTAAACTATTTACACTGTCCTATTTATAGAACCGCTATCCCAGAAAGTCCCAGTAACAGTACAGGGTAGGCACCCCCCCCCCCCCTAGAACGTGGAAGGGGAAAAAATTCCTACCTGGCCCCTAAGGCGACCACGATACTGTCACCGGGCGGAGTGGTGGGTCAACACCTCAAATGGGAATGAAGCAGGAGGCTGCCACACCATAGGCAGCCTTTGCCCACTCCCAGAAGGTTCCATCCAGTGAACCAATCATCTCCCTTCGTTTTAGGCAGTAATAACCTTTCCCCGCCCACTGCATAGGCAGGGAAAGGGCATTATATTTATTATCTGTGTATTCAGACTTTTAAAATAACTTCCAAAGATTTGTTTAAATTACAGCCCTAGTAGTACAACTTAGTAAATTTGATTCCATTGTTATGGGGGAAAGGAAGGAATTATAAGCAACTAGCTATTTCTAATTAATTGCTATCAAGCTTTAAGAATGTGATGGCTTAGATGAGCCTCTGTTCTGACTCAGCGTGATTGCTTCTATGATTTGAGCCTATTTACTACTAGGTTTTTTTCATTTGTTCTTTTCCCAAAGCAAGTGTATTTTCAGATACACCCAACAAGAAGACAATAGCTTGTAACTACTTAAGACGTCTGCAGTACTTATTATTCAGCTCCTTAAACCTCTATCAACACCCTTTTTGATTTGTATCACCAGCTTTACAAAGAGTTTCAATTCATTTTAGATCAGTCGATCGCAAGATGATTATCAATTGCCCATATCTTCCTGTGCTAAGTATTCTCTCTTTTTTAGACTGAACACCATCATGCTGGTATAACAGGATTTGAATTTCCAATGATGAGCACATCTGCCTCTTCAAATAAAATGGAAGCTTTGATGGAGGATTATGTGAATAAGAAAAATCATTGAAATGGGCCCTTGGGGGAGGCTTAAGTAGCAAGAGATTATTATCTTCAAACAACATTCCTTTAAGAAAATAATGTAAGCCCAGAGAAAGAACCCAAAAGTATGGCTTGTTTCAGTATTCAAGGGAGAGAGGCAGATAGTCACCGTTCTGCTGAGTTAGGCTGCAATGGTCAAGGAAAGTGCTTCGGCACTGCATGATTATGTGAAGACATCTCCAAGAAATTAAAAGATTACAGAAATATATTTCCAAGAGGATTCTAGGGATTACAATGCTAATAAAAATGGCTTATTTTCTGTAAATTGGCAATTGTGTTTGGCTGCACAGATATAATTTTTATCCATATCAGGGCTCCCTGGGAAACATACCGATAAATTAATTGTAGGCTTTTAAAAATCAAAGTTTTTTTTTGTTCCCTTACTATTTCAAGTGTCCATTATCTTGATCCATTTTTTAAAGTTTTTTTAAATATATAATGCCTATGGAAAGATATTTTTTACTTCACACAAATGAGATATTTTCCTGTATTGTCAAAGGCTTTCATGGCTGGAATCGCTAAGTTGTTGTAAGTTTTCTGGGCTGTATGGCCATGTTCCAATTGTAACATTTACACCTACCTCAAACAGACAAGAGTTTTTTCTCCCACCCTGGACATTCCACAGATATATAAACCCCATTTTCCTAGTCTCCATCAGACCTCACAACCTCTGAGGATGCCTGCCATAGATGCAGGCAAAACATCAAGAGAGAATGCTTCTGGAACATGGCCCTACAGCCCAGAAAACTCACAACAACCCAGATATTTTCCTGTCTCTAAGAGGAATGGCTGACTAGCAACATGCCTTTATTTTCCTATATTTACTTTGTCTTGGTTTTGCTGGTACTGCTGTTGTGGAATCTGGACCAGTTAAGCCCAAAAATAACCTTAAAAACTCAACATGTGGCATGCAGAAATATGCTTTATTAGGGATGTGCACAATGCCATTTTTCAAAACGGGATCCAGGAACCCCAGCAGGTTCAGAATCCAAATCTCTGAAAATGGAATGGGCGTCGGGGCTTATACGAGGGCGGGTCAATAAGTCAGTGACTTTTTGAATGAAACATAGGTTTTTTGGATTAAAAAATCATTTTATTTTTCAACTTAGTCTCCTTTGAGCTCTATACACTTTGTCAAACGTTTCTCCAATTTTTTTATCCCTTCCAAAAAATAAGATTGGTCGAGGTCATCAAAATAGGTATTTGTTTGTGAGATGATTTCATTGTTGGAGTCAAATCTCTTTCCGCTGAGCCATTTCTTCAGGTATGGAAACAAGAAATAGTCACTCGGGGCTAAATACGGAGAATAGGGCAGATGAGGGAGCAATTCGTATCCAAATTCATGGACTGTTGTCATGGAAACTGCACATGTGTGCACCCTTGCATTGTCCTGCATTGTGAGCAAACGTGGCACCCATCTTGCGGAAAGCTTTCTAATACCCAAGTGATCATTTCAAATTGAAACCACTGAGCCATATGAGATGCCTATGGCTTTCACAATATCCTGCACTTTCAATCTCTGATTGGCCAACACCATATCATGATTTTTTTTCAATTGTATCGGGTGTAGAGACCTCAACTGGGCATCCAGAACGTTCGGCATCTTCCATGCTTGTACAGCCACAACAAAATTCAGTAAACCACTTTTTTACCATTGAAATTGATGGTGCAGAGTCCCCATAGTATTTATCAAGCTTAGCCTTGGTTGAGTGATGGGTTTTTTCCACAAAAAATAATGCTTAATGAGCACACGAAATTTACCTTTTTCCATTTTCTCCTCAAATCACGCGGTAGTCTGCTATCAATGGCTGTCAAACACAAACTAAATGACGCCGCTTGTTCAAATTTTGACAGGAGTCAACTGACAGATGCCTGTTGACAGGAGCAGTGTTGCCCTTTCAGTTAAGAGGCGGGAAATTCAAAAAGTCACGGACTTATTGACCCACCCTCATATTGACTTGGCTCAAATAGGCCACATGGTGGCCAAATTTGGCTGCTTTTGGTTACTTTTGGCTATGCCATGGCAGCAGCCACAGCATGCAGGGGTTTTCTCCCTCTTAGTCCTGGCTGATCCAATCAGAGCAAGAAAGTGGATTACATGTCTTTTTGCCAAGCTGGTCTTTATATACCAGGGTGAGCTCCTCCATTTTCCTTTGGCATCCTGGCTTCTGAGAGAGGGAGATTGTGTGCTAGCTAGCTCTAATTTCTATCTCAGTGCTGTTGCTGCTTAGGAGCACTTTTGGAATCAATTCTAATCTTTTCCTTTTGCAATTTTCTTAGATGAGCCACCCTGAGTCTCTTTGTTCATCAATGTTAAAATCTGGAATGGGGTAGGGCGTGAAGCGTGCTCTGCTGGCCCCACCCACAGCAAGGCCCCGGAGAGAGTATTTCTTTTCTCCCATCACTAGAAGAGAGCAAAACCCTCTTCCACCCTCATATCAAGGGTGGGGAAAGCAATTGTCAGAAAAGGCTAAAGGTACAAAATCTTTAACTTCCATGATTCCATATCATTGAGCCATAAGAGTTAGTGCTCATCCTGCTCCCAGAAACTAAAACCTTTATCCATCCCATTTCCAAATCAGATCCGGAATCTAGATAATCCTAGGACCTTGCCCAAAAATAGGGCATTGAAGACTGGCTTGCAATTCTCCATTATAATGGCATCCAGGAAGAGTTTCAGTAATAGCTTTTCTACCACCTATTTTAGGAAGAGTTGCAATGCATTTTGTCATCTGTGCACATTCAGAAGAAGACCTACAAGTCACTCTAAACACCTTCGCAGAAGCATGTGAGAAGCTCGGCCTGTCATTGAATATCGAGAAAACCAAACTTTGCTGGACTGACCACGTTGTCCGAATGCCCGACCACCACCTCCCAAAGCAGTTGCTCTATTCCAAACTCAAGAACAGACAATGGAAAGTTGGAAGACAGGAAAAGATATTCAAAGATGAGCTTAAGGCCAACCTTAAAAACTGTGGCATAGACACAGAGAATTGGGAAGCCCCCTTGAGCGCTCTAGCTGGATGTCAGCTGTGACCAGCAGTGCTGTAGAATTTGAAGAGGTACAAATGGAGGGCAAAAGGGAGAAATGTGCCAAGTGGAAGGCACATCAAGCCAACCTCGACCGGGACTACCTCCCACCTGGAAACCGTTGCCCTCACTGCAGGAGAACATGTAGGTCAAGAATAGGGCTCCACAGTCACTTACGTACTCACTGCCAGTACAGTGAACCTGGAAGTCAAACTTACTCAATCAACGAGGAGTCACATCAGTAGTAAGTAATGCACTTTGTCACAGTGAAGCATTAAATGCAAGACTGTGATTGCATATGGGGGTCATAGAGAAACAGGCAAGTTGGCCATGTACATACTGGTTATTATTTCAAACTATCATTTAGTTTCAACCATGGCAATTAAAGTTCTTTTTTTCATGTCAGGAGTGACTTGAGAAACTGCAAGTTGCATCTGGTGTGAGAGAATTAGTCATCTGCAAGGACGTTGCTCAAGGGATGCCCAGATGTTTGATGTTTTTACCATCCTGTGGGAGGCTTCTCTCATATCACCACATGGTATCATAATATTTATTTATTATTTACTTACTTTATTTATATTCCGCTCTTCTCACCCGGAAGGGGACTCAGAGCAGATTACAGTACACATACTTGCAGACAATCCCTGCAGTTCAACATATATAGACATATTTATTAGGGTTGGTTTAGAACCAAAAAATCACGGTTCTAAAAACCAATGGGGGGGGGGGTTTTTTTTGATGCTTAACGTAATGACTTACAAAAAAAATTCAAAAAAAATCTTATTTGATATGTTATTACTTACAAAATTTTGTAATTAGTTCTAAATTGTCCAAAGCAGGGAAACAGGACTGACACTGTTTTAAGCACAGGCAAATCAAGGGGCAACATTTCCCTTCTTCTCTGGAGTGCAATTCACTGGGACCTATTATTATTATTATAAAATGCCTATTATTATTGGAAATAAATATAATGAATTATTATTATTATAATTATTATTATTATTATAAAATGCCTGGGCCTGCTTGCAGGGTGTAGCAACCACGTTCTCTTTTGTGCCTGGGGGGCAGGGGGCAGCACCGGGGGTCCCACTTGCATTAGAACCAGCCGCAGCTGAGGAAGAAATGGAGGAAGGGGTTAATGAGCTAGCTGGACCTTCCTCTCCCACAGAGAGCTTGGCCTGGGATGAAGGATGGCCGGATGCCTATGAGGACTGGGAAGGTCAGGCTGATCCTGAAAGTGCTGATAGCGATGATTGTTATGAGAAACCGGGTGGGTACGGATCACAGGAGAGAATTTGGGAAAACATGGGCGATGAGGCCATGGAAGCTGAAGGGGATTTAGACTCTCATGAAGATAGTGAGCCAGGTGCTGGGAGGCAAGGTCGGAGCTTTGATAGGAGACGGAGCATCGACTCCAGCAGGAGGGATTGGCACCACAGCCTAGAGCGCCAGAGAAGCGCGAGATCCCGTAGCACAGACTACCGCCGAAACCTAGAGCGTCGGGGGTCCCGCCGTGAGGTTTAAGTATAGGATCCGTGGGAACGGATCCTCAGTAGCTGTCATGATGCAAGGACTCGGCCGGCCCCTTAATCACACACACAGAGACGGTAATCAGCTAACTATTATTTATTGAAGAATAAAACATTTAAAAAGGCAATTGTCCAAAGATAAAAGTATAGTTCAAAAGTAAAGAGTCTGTAGTATAATCCAAAGGCAAAGGTCTTGGCAAAAACTTGGCAAAAGCTCTGCAAATCCAAGCGGATCAAGAACAAGGTAAAGTTCAATGCAAGGTTCCAAGAAACTTCTTGGCAAGGAACGAGCCGCAGCTTGGCTCCGTGGTCCTTGGCTCGCTACACTTCACTAGGTTAGAAGAGGCCGAGGTACTGAGGATCCGTTCCCATGGATCCTATACTTAAACCTCACGGCGGGGCCCCGACGCCTAGGCTTCGGCGGTAATCTGTGCACGAGATCTCGCCTCTCTGGCGCTCTAGGCTGCGGTGCCATTCCCTCCTGCTGGAGTCGATGCTCCGTCTCCTATCAAAGCTCCGACCTTGCCTCCCAGCACCTGGCTCGCTATCTTCATGAGAGTCAAACTCCCCTTCGTCTTCCATGGCCTCCTCGCCCATGTTTTCCCAAATTCTCTCCTGTGATCCGTACCCACCCGGTTTCTCATAACAATCATCACTATCAGCACTTTCAGGATCAGCCTGACCTTCATAGTCCTCATAGGCATCCGGCCATCCTTCATCCCAAGCCAAGCTCTCTGTGGGAGAGGAAGGCCCAGCTAGCTCATTAACCCCTTCCTCCATTTCAACCTCAGCTGCGGCTTTCTCTAATGCAAGTGGGACCCCCGGTGCTGCCCCCTGCCCTCCAGGCACAAAAGAGAACTGGGGTGCTACAGTAGCTCGGCCACTTCTAACCTAGCGAAGTGTAGCGAGCAAAGGACCACGGAGCCAAGTTGCGGCTTGTACCTTGCCAAGAAGTTTCTTGGGGCCTTGCATTGAACTTTACCTTGTTCTTGATCCGCTTGGATTTGCAGAGCTTTTGCCAAGTTTTTGCCAAGACCTTTGCCTTTGGATTTTACTACAGACTCTTTACTTTTGGACATTACTTTCATCTCATGGACAATTGCCTTTTTATATGTTTTTATTCTTCAATAAAATAGTTAGTTGACTACCGTCTCTGTGTGTGTGATTAAGGGGCCGGCCGAGTCCTTGCATCGTGACAGAGGGAAATATAATGAATTAATATTATTAATATTATTATTATAATGAAATGCCTGGGTTGCCTTGGAAGGAAATATAATGAATTCATATATTATTATTAATATTATTATTATTATTATTATAAAAAGCCTGGGTTTCCTTGGAAGGAAATATAATGAATTCATATATTATTATTAATATTATTATTATAAAAGGCCTGGGTGTCCTTGGATGGAAATATAATGAATTCATATATTATTATTATTATTATTATAAAAGGCCTGGGTGTCCTTGGAAGGAAATATAATGAATTCATATATTATTAATATTATTATTATTATAAAAGGCCAGGGTGTTCTTGGAAGGAAATATAATGAATTCATATATTATTATTAATATTAATATTATTATAAAAGGCCTGGGTGTCCTTGGAAGGAAATATAATGAATTCATATATTATTATTAATATTATTATTATTATAAAAGGCCTGGGTGTCCTTGGAAGGAAATATAATGAATTCATATATTATTATTAATAATATTATAAAATAGTTGCCCACCTCTGGTCAAGGCCTGCTTCTCTAGTGCTCTTCTCACTCCACCTTTTCCCCCTTCAGTTTTGCAAAGACCTCTAGGAATCTCCGTTTGTCCTCTATGATTTTTCTTGATTCTGAACTTTTCCTCCTCCTCTCCGTGCTCTTTTCACTCCCTGCTCCCCTTCTCTCAGCCTTTCTTATGTCCTTCTCATCTGTCCTTCTATCTAGCCTAATTCCCTGGGGGTTTAAACGGCTTTTTTCCTCTCAGTCCTCCAAGCTACCACTCTAGGAGTAGCGCTCTGGTTCTCTATGGTTCCGGATCCTTTTTCACTTCCTGGAGGAAGGCCTTTCAGTTAAATTAGGCTCCGACCATGCAAAGGCCCTGATCTGACTGTGAGTAATGTCTGTAAAGCTATTTTGGAGGGGATAATTTTCCTGTTAGAGGGGCATCCGAAATAATTACAATAATAAAGAACTTTTGGGCCCACGAAGTGCGGAAATTAAAGTCCACTTCCGGTTTGGTGGGAAAAGTGTGGTAAAGCTTAAAATTAGCATTTTGAACAGATCTAATACAAATTATTTTAATTTCTTCATCCAAAAATCCAACCCTATTAGACATATATAGACGAACAGAGGCAAACTTCTGACCACCAGGGGGAGCTGTCACACTCCTCATCTCTCTCAGCATTTTCCGGCGTCCCTTGTTCTTCCACAATCCTCAGCGATTCCTGGAGTTCTTTATGGCCTCATAAATCAGTCAAAATTTGCCTCCCCACTTAATGTGGTACCTTTATCTCCTACTTGACAAATGAACTGTCTTTCGGGCTGCAAAGGTCAACAGCAGGCTACACTTAAGGTTGAGCACCCACCTCGACCCAGGCAGGCCTCGAACACATGACCTACTGATAAGAGAGATCTTATGCAGCTGACACTTAGCTAGCTGCGCCACTTCCCGGTGCAAATATCACTATTTCATATTATCACTGATATGGAGTGTGTGTTCAAAGTCTATCGAAATACCCTCCAACAGTTAAATAGTTAAATACTAGCATTCAAAATATTCCCAAGCCTCCTGTGAGATGTAGAAAGCTTCCTGTAATAGGAGTATCCCTGAATTGGCTTGCCTTTTAAATCCTAAGTAAAGTATTCACGTGAGCGATTATTCCCAACGGATCATTCAGAATTTCTGTTATTCAAGCCACAACAAAAACTGAAGGACTCCCCCTTTTTCCCCCTTAATTTAAATAGATTGCTGCAGATAAGCAAGTTGCTAGAGTACCATTAACATTAATTCAAAATGCATTAGTACATTGCAGTGGGTAATATCAAGTTAAGACAAGCCACTAAAGCACTGTACCTCCCATGGTGTACATGCTGCTAATTTCAATTATTATTATTCTTACATCTTTCAGCAACATGTTCACTTTTGAACGTCCTTGATGTTTCCTTTAAAGAACACTAAATAAAATTAAAATTTTTTAATGTGTTCTTAAAGCAAAAGAGCTGTGCAGAGCAAATGCACTTCACATTTACCTACCTACAGATGAAAAGGTGCAAGTTGCTTAAAAGACACAAATTGATAAGGAAAATTACCGGTAAGTGATTTTTAAAACTAAATGACTTTGCAGGCATCAGTCACATCTTCGCAAATTGGAATGCTGTGTTAAAAGAAGTATTCCTTATACAAGGTGATGCCTGCCATTGGCAAGTTCTGTTCAATGGGGTTGCCAAGGTTTAGAATAACTTGGAATATTAATTAGTATTACTTTAGAATACTAATACTTTTTGTGTTTTTCTCCTCCCCGCCTCCTTTCCAGCAACTCACATTCATGATGTTAGTTAACCATGATTCTGTAGTTCATTCTCTTTGCCTCATGTCTCTCCCTTCCATTTCATGGTCGTCCACGCCCTGGTCACATCCCGTATAGATTACTGCAACACACTCTACATGGGGCTGCCTTTGAAGACAGTTCAGAAAATGCAACTAGTCCAACCCTACATACAGGGAGCATACCACCCCCGTTGTGTCAGCTCCACTGGCTGTCTGTCCACTTCCGAGCTCAATTCAAAGAGTTGGTTTTGACCTTTAAAGCTCTATACGGTTCTGGCCCAGCTAACTTGTCCGAACGCATCAGCATCTACGTTCCACCTCATAATTTAAGATCATCCGGGGAGGCCCTGCTCTCGCTCCCGCCAACTTCTCAAACGCGGTTGGTGGGGACGAGAGATAGGGACTTCTCGGTGGTGGCTCCCCGTCTGCGGAACGCGCTTCCAACCGACATACGATCAACCCCATCCCTCCTGGCATTCAGGAAAAAAGTGAAATCTTGGCTGTGAGACCAGGCGTTTGCACATTAGCACTTTGCAGCACTTTGGATTGGATTTGTAACGGCAATTTGATGGATATGGCTCAATGCTCCTGTTATGGACGGAACACTGTTTTTAACTTAAGTGAATGTGTATGATGTGTTAATGTTAATTGTATTTTAATGTATTTTAATGCTGAATGTTTTTGGTTTTATATTGTATTTATATTGTGTTTGGCATCGAATTGTTGCCTTTTGTTAGGCCGCTCTGAGTCCCCCCAAGGGGGTTGAGAAGAGCAGGGTAGAAATGCTGGAAATAAATAAATAAATAAATGACCTGCCAAATGCATACCCCTCTTTTCCATCATAGCTACATGATGCCTCTGCCAAAATTGCAAAGACCCTCCACTTTCTTCCAAACGGAAGCCAATGTTCACAGCAGAAACAATTGCCAATTATCTTCCACTGTTTCTGAAAGCGAAGATATTGTGACCGCAGAGAGATCACAAAGCACTGCTCATGTATAAGGCTTCTCTTGCTAACATCAGCTTCAGTGTAAAGGGAAGCCACTTCACACTTGAGTGTCTACTTCCGGGCTCAATTCAAAGTGCTCGTTTTGACCTTTAGAGCTCTATATGGTTTGGCCCAGCTTACTTGTCCGAACGCATCTGCCACTATGTCTCACCTTGTAACTTAAGATCATCAGGGCAGGCCCTGCTCTCGCTTCCACCAGCAACTCAGCTGCAGCATGCGGGGATGAGAGACACTGCCTTCACAGCTGTGGCCCCCTGCCTTTGGAATGCGCTTCCAAGCTAAATAAGATCGACCCCATCCCTCCTAGCTTTCAGGAAGAAAGTAAAAACATGGTTGTGGGAGCAGGCCTTTGCACAGTAACTGCAGCACTTTACTTGGAACGGACTGATATGAAGATGGACATGAAATACGTCTTCCGCCATTGATCGAATGTTATAGATGAAATTTTAAATTAACTGGATAGCTGATGTTTTAATGTTGATGTTTTCATCCTGATGTATTAGTGTTTTATATTGTGTATTGTTGCCGGCATTTAATTGTACCTTGTAAGCCGCCCTTAGTCCGCCCCCCCCCCCCAGAAGGGGGTTGAGAAGGGTGGGGTAGAAATATAGTAAATAAATAAATAAATAATTAAAGCCTTAGGACCTCATCCCATGAATTGTGGGCTCCATTTCCATGGAAGGTAACTTCTAGTGGGACTCTGTTTCCGCAGCACATTGAAATGGAGCCCAGTATGCACTTGGAAGAGTTGGGTAGCAAATGTGAAAAAGAGGGGGAAAGATGGACCATGACAGTGAAAAGACATGAGATGGCTGGACATCCCAGAAGACAAACCTCAATGGGAGGGAATAGTGTAAGGCAGATCCCCCCCGCCAACTTCTGTTCACTCATGGGATGAGGCCTTAAGATTTCATAATCCTCCACTCACCTCTGGGCAGAACAGCTATTTCCTTTCATGTGCCTTTTTGGACAGTCCTTCATATTTTATTTTTAGATGATTATCTAAAATTACCCATAAGCAAAACTCCAGTTTCATCTGAACTTTAACTTTTGAAATATCTTCTGGCCACAAATGTATCTGAGTTGAATATTTGATATTTTCTGCAAGACCATCACATGTGACTAAATGTCCCCAAACCGTGCTTATATTTCCAAAATTAGAACTTTTCTTATATATCTAAGGCCCCATCAACACTGCTATATAATTCAGTTTCCAAATGCAGATTATCTGCATTGAACTGGATTATATGTGTAGACACATAATCTAAGACGTCCTGGTATACCTTTATTTTCATTATATAATAATAAACAACTAAAAAAGAGAACAAAGTTGTGATAACAAACTTATTAACAATAGCAAGACTGCTTATAGCAAGGAACTGGAAAAGGGAAATAAATATACAAATACAAATATGGAAATTGGCAATAAATGACAAGCTGACATGTAAATTAAAAGTTAAAAGTGGGACTTGGAAACAAAGTCATTTTGATGATGTATGAAAAAAATATTGAAAGATGATTTAAAAAGAAAGATAGAAAGTTACCCCTACAAGAGGAAATGAAATTTTGGACAGATTATATATAAAAAGAGTGGCTCAGGGGGAGGGGAACATGGTGGTGAGGGATATAAAATGTGTTTAAGCGTAAAAATAACAGTAGATGCCAAAAAGATAATGTATTGTAGATTGTACTGAATATTATGTCTGCTATAAAACAAATGATGTATAACAAATGTATTGAAATATGACAAAATAAATTAAAAATATCTTTAAAATAATCTAATTTAAAGCAGATAATCTGCATTCAGTGTCAATGGGGCCTTAGAAAGCTGTATGCTTCATAATAGTGACTAGTAGACACTTGTGTTCGGGAAAAACCTTATTTATTTATTTTTTTACTTTATTTATATTCTGCCCTTCTCACCCCGAAGGGGACTCAGGGCGGATTACAGGTACACATACAAGCAGACAATCCCTGCCGTTTATCACAATACAGTACATACACTTTGACATATTACACACATATAAACGAACATATAAACAAACAGAGACAAATCTGGCCACCAGGGGGAGCTGACGCACTCCTCATCTTTCTGCGTTTTCCAGCGTCCCTTGTTGTTCCTTCTGCATTCCTGGAGTTCTTTTTATGGCCTCATAATTCAGTCAAAATTCGCCCCCCCCCCTTTATGTGGTATCTTTATCTCCTACTTGCCCCGTTTCATGTCCCAGCTTTTGTTAGGGGCCCAAATCCATTTTTTTTGAAGCCTCCCAGAATTGGGAGGGTTGTTTTCAGTTCGGTGCCCTGAATATCGGTCCACTATGAGAGGGTCTTCCCACTCACTGGCTCCCCTTTCTGGCATGTGCTTACTTGGCACCTCTTATTTTCTAATCTAGAGTAAGAGGCTATAGGCACTGTCAGGTGTTCACACTTTCCGGACCTGCCTACACACCATGTCACACATGCACTTTGCTTGGAAAGAGAGTGCGTATGTGGTGGGTTGTGCAGGCAGGCCCAGAAAAGTGTGCAAACCTGCCAGTGCCTGCAGCCAAGCATCTCTTACTCTAGAGCAGTGGTTCCCAAAATATTTTGGCCTACCGCCCCTTTCCAGAAAAAAATTACTCACCGCCCCCCTAGAAATTATTTTTAAAATTTTAAAATAGCAATTAAACAGAAAGATATGTGTATTAATATTTCTACCTTTTTCGTAAAATATAATAAAGTTGTAAATTAGAAACATTGCAGCTTGAAATTATGAAACTATTTATTGAACTTAGAATAGAAAGGTAATACAAAAAAAGTTAAAACATTCGAAATCATCTTAATGAGAAGCATGAACCTGGTATGCGGCTACCAATCTAGTCATCCTCGGCTCTATTTTCGTCAGCAGTAATCTCAAATTGTCGTGATTGACTATTTTGCAATCGATTTCTTTTTTGTTAATAAATTGGTTACCGCATTGAATCCACGGTCCACTAAATATGTTGAAGGACATTACTATTATTATTATTATTATTATAAGACTCAACCAATTGGAAGGAAACCCCAAAGGTATTATTGTTATTATCCCTTGCTTGGCGAGAGGAGGAGGGAGCAGGAGGAGGAAAGAAGAGAGAGAGACACACACACAGATGGATGGTAGCCTGTCACCTTGCTCACGCCACCGCTCCCACCGCCCCCTTACAGGGGTTCAGCGCCCCCCAAATTCTTCTGGGCTTTCTAGCGCCCCCTAGATCATCCCACCGCCCACCAGGGGGTGGTACCGCCCACTTTGGGAACCACTGCTCTAGAGTAAGAGACAGTCAGCTGCAGACATGCTCTGGTCCTACCTGCACGCCCCGCCACACATGTACTCTCTAAGAGTGCGTGTGTAGTGGGGCATGTAGGCAGGCCCAGAGTTTGCTCACAGCCGAGCACCGGACATGCCACCCCACCACACACAAACTCTTTTTCCAAGGCAACAAGGCAAGATTGGCTGCAGACAAGCAAGCTTTCGTGTTGAGATTTTTGTGCAAGGAGGGGGCTTCCCATTTCATGCTCCCAAAGAAAAGAAAGACACAAAAGAAACTAGAAATAGTAGGAACGAATTCCGCACACAACTCTAATGACCAGACACCTATCCCGCTAGTTAGCAGTTGCTTGGTATTACTCTGCCCTCAGCTGTAGTTTGTACCCAAATCCTATTATTGTTCTGATTATGATTAGATTTAAAGCTATCAATTTATTCAATTGTGTCATATGTTGTATATGAGCCAAATGTGGTTATATTTTTAGGCACTCCGGCTTTTAATTCATGAATACTTATGGATGAATATTAAAGCAAGCGAAGCTAAAATCAAACATAAGGTAGTATTTGTTATTACTTCAATTCCCCCCCCCCCATTTCCCTCTAACGTTTGTTTTCTTTTAATTTAAACACAGCCATGATTCACACTTTGGACAGCTTAATATTTATCACCCAACTTGTAAATTAGGTTTCAGTCAATCAGAAAAACCACACATTGGCTTTTCTCCAAAAATTAGGAGGAAAGTGTGAGATTGCCATTGAACATATATTATCTACTAGGTATTACTCTCAAAATGTATTTAAAGCAATGGTGCATTTTGTACATATTCACTCTGGGCAGGATAGCAGATTTCTTACACTCTTTTTTTTGCAGAATTTCAGAGATGATTAAAAAAAGATGATTGCACAGGCCACTGAGAGAAAGCCATAGAACAGTTTTAAAATTTTAAATGATCTGCATGCTGTGAATTTTATATGCTTTCATGCTTATATTTATAACTCACATACTATCTGAAGATTGGAATAGCTGTCGAAGGCTTTCATGGACAGAATCATGGGGTTGCTGCAAGCTTTTCAGACTGTATGGCCATTGAATGTTTGCCAATTTTATGTTTTATTTATTTATTTATTTACTTTATTTATATTCCGTTCTTCTCACCCCAAAGAGGACTCAGAGCAGATTATTAGTCATGGTTTCGAACCCAAAAATCGTGATTCTAAAATCAAATTGGGGGGGGGGGGGTGATTAGTAATAGAAAGACTTACAAAAAAATTTCCAAATTTTTTTAAAAATGTAACTTAATTACTAACGAAATTCGTTAGTAGTTCGTATGCCAGCGCATGCGCATTCCAGATGGTTTTGGCCTAGAACTCCCAGAAATCCTAACAGCTGGTAAATTGGCTGGGATTTCTGGGAGTTGTAGGCCAAAACTTGAATAAATCACACTGAATTCTAGATGGGACTCTCCAAATAGGAAGGAGGGAGGGAAGGAGGGAGGGAAGGAGGGAGGGGGTATTCTATTCTTGGAAGCAGCAAAAAAAAAAGAAGGAGGAGCCCCCCCTCGCCCTCGCTGCCTCTCTCTCACCCCGATCCTGAGGGAGCGAGGCCCCAAGTTTGCCCAGGCTGAGAGGAAAAGGAAGAGGCCTGAGGCTGTGAGGAATGGTGGGAGTTGAAGTCCAAAACACCTGGAGGGCTGAAGTTGGCCCCTCATGAAGCCTCTTCAAGGCTTTAGATCCTGGCAGGCAGAAGGGGCAGGGAGAGCCGTCCACTCCTCCTGCCCTGCCAGGATCTAAAGCATCAAAGAGTATTGGGGTGAGAAACCAACCTAATGTATAATAGAATGAATGCTACTGTAAGTGCCTAATATTATAAGTAATCCAACTGGTCATATACCTACATTCCATGCACATGCAATACAGCAGTAATAACAATGGGTATAAGAAGAGGTAAAATTCAAACCGGTATTCTGACTGTGGTCCCTCCTCAAACTGCAAAAACTCTTCTCTATGAGCCGGGAAAAGCCAAAACCCCGGGCACAGTGTTTGCTGCCTGGGTGCACACACATACATATTCTTGGGGGGGGGGGGGGGATTTGCTGCAGAATCCCGGGCTCATAGAGAAGATTCTGCAGCACCCAGGCAGCAAACGCTGTGCCCGGGTTTTGGCTTTTCCCGGCTCAAAAAGAAGAGCCTTTTGCAGTTTGCACCACTTGAGGAGGGACCACAGTCAGAATACTTCGGTTTGAATTTTACCTCTTCTTATACCCATTGTTATTACTGCTGTATTATTGCATGTGCATGGAATGTAGGTATATGACCAGTTGGATTACTTATAATATTAGGCACCTACAGTAGCATTCATTCTATTATACATTAGGTTGGTTTCTCACCCCAATACTCTTTGATGCTTTAGATCCTGGCAGGCAGGAGAGGCAGGGAAGCCTGGAAAAATGTAAACAGAGAGGTTTACTCAGAAGTAAATCACAAAAAGGAGGGCACATCCAAAGTGCCCTCCTTGCAGATTTACTTCTGAGTAAACCTCTCTGTTTACATTTTTTCCAGGCTTCCAGCTGAAAGAAGGAGCGAAGTTTAGGGCTTGCCTTGCCATAATACTTATTGGCAAGGGAGGCGGGAGGGTGGTGAGAGAGAAGGAGGTGCCCCTTACAACCTAATAACGACACTTAAGAAAATCCTGGCCCCCGAAGTTCTATAAAGAAAATCCACTTCCTGGTTGGCGTTCCAGATGCGGAAATACTCAAAAGTAGCATTTCTTACGAATTTCTTCCGAATCATTTCAATTTCATAACTTTTTTCTCATGCCTACAGATTACAGTACACATACTTGCAGACAATCCCTGCAGTTCAACATATATAGACGAACATAGATGAACAGAGGCAAGCTTCTGGCCACCAGGGGGAGCCGACACATTCCTCATCTCTCAGTGTTTTCCAGCGTCCCTCTGTTGTTTCTTCCGCATTCCCCAGCGATTTCTGGAGTTCTTTTTAATGGCCTCATAAATCATTCAAAATTTGCCTCCCCACTTAATGTGGTACCTTTATCTCCTACTTGACAAATGCTACTGTATTTTGGGCTGTAAAGGTCGACAGCAGGCTACACTTAAAGGTCGAGCACCCACCTCGACCTGGGCAGGCCTCGAGCTCATGCCCTACTGGTCAGAGAGATCTTATGCAGCTGACACTTAGCCAGCTGTGCCACATTCCCGGTGCTATGTTTGAAAGCTGCCCTGAGTCCCTTCATGGTGAGAGGGTGGGTTAAAAATAAATGATTGTTGTTATTATTATTATTCCAGTAGCATTCTCTCCTGACATTTCATCTGCATCTGTGGCTGGCATCTTCAGAAGTTGTGTTGGCAGTGAAGCAAGTGGAGTGTATACTATACATATATGTAGAATGTACAGGGTGGGAGGAAGAACCATTGTCTCTTTAAAGCAAATGTGAATGTTACAATTATCTCTAGTGTGGGCTGGTTCATGAGGTCATGAAGAGTCGGAAACGACTGAACAAATAACCAACCAACACAGAGAAGTCATTGAAATCCACAAGCAAGTGAACAACTTCAACAGAAAGTAGAAAACCATGATAATGCCCTTTCCCTGCCTACGCAGTGGGCGGAAAGGTTGTGAGCTTCTTCCACGAAGGGAGATGATTGGGTCCCTGGCATGGAACTTTCCAGGGAATGGGCGGAGGCTGCCTGGCACGTTGGGGCAGCCTCCTGCGCCATTCAGGCTCCAGGCGTTGAAGAAGGAACACTGAGGAGTTCTCTTGGAAGCCAGGTCGGTAGGGACGCGGGCGGGGGAGCCAGCATAGTGAGCCTGGCCCTTGGCTCGCATGGCTCCTTGCCCCAGAACAGCCTCCGCGTAATGGGACCTGGGCACTGGGGAAATCCTTGCCAGCCTGGGGTGGTTCGGGCCCTTCTCCCTCCCAAGAGAACCCCTTCCTTACCTTGCCCTGTAGTGGATGGGCCGGGGGTGGGGATCGTGCTGCCGCTACTCCCGCCTGCTGCCTCTTTGTGTTTCCCTGGCGGCGGGCTGGGCCTCCGCGGCTTCCTCTTCAGCCCCTGGGCCAGCTGCGGCCGGCCTCCTCCGGGGGCCTGATCCGCGCGGCCGCCCTCCCTGCGCCGGGTCCGGCTCCAACTTGCTTTGCCGACGGGCGGCCTCCCGCTTGCGCCGGCTTGGCGCTACCGAGAGGTGCGGTCCTCCGGCCGGGCGCCATCGCCGACGCGCCTCCTGGCTGCTCCTGGGCCTCGGGAGGCGGGCGCTAGCGCGAGAGGCGCGCAACAGCCGGGCGGCCCCCTTGCAGGTCGGCCCCGGGCGGGCGCCACCAGCAGCATGCTCCTGGCCGCCCTGGGCCTCGTGGCATGGAGGCGGCCATTGCTGGGGGTGGGGTTTAGGGGCGCCATCTTGGGTGGGTCGCCATTAGTGGGCGTGGCCACGGCGGCCATCTTGGAGAGGTCAAAGAAAAAGGGGCGTGGCCCCGGCGGCCATTTTAAGAAGGCCAAAAGAAAAAAAGGGCGTGGCCTCGGCGGCCATTTTGGGAAGGCCGAAAAGACAAAAAGGGGCGTGGCCTCGCGGCCATTTTGAGAAGGTCAAAACAAATAAATAAATAAATAAATAAATAAATAAAAATAAAAATAAGGGGATATATATGTATATATATAAATAATTTAAAAAATAATAAAAAATAAGATAAAATAAATAAAAATATATAAAGACCACGCATGGAATGGAACTATTAGTACAGCAAAAAATCGATAAAGAGGTTAAGGAAGGCAGGGTCCTGGGTCCATTTAGTTCGCCCCAACCCCGTGATTACGTATCTCTCCTTTGGGGATTGTTCGAAAAAGGTTAAAGGGAATATCGACTCATTCACCACCTTTCTTATCCCAAAGGTGGGTCGGTGAACGATGCGATTCCCACTGACCAATGTTCAGTACACTATACGTCCTTTGATGCAGCGGTTCGCTTGATACGACGTTTCGGCCTGGGGGCGGAGCTGGCCAAATGCGACATTAAGTCTGCGTTTAGGTTGCTACCCGTACATCCACTGGACTTTGAGTTGCTCGGTTTCCAATTTCAGGGCCTTTTTTACATGGATCGAGCTCTTCCCATGGGATGCTCGGTGTCATGCGCTGCCTTTGAAAAGTTTAGTACGTTTTAGAGTGGGCAATAAAAGGAAATCGGCTTGTAGAGGGTGGTGCACTACCTCGACGATTTCCTTTTATTGGGGCGGCGGATCCGCGGAATGTGTTAAATTGCTTGAGTCCTTCCAGCAGTTGGCACATGACCTGGGGGTCCCACTAGCAGAGGAAAAGACAGAGGGCCCCCACACAACACTAACCTTTTTGGGAATAGAGCTCGATACCATCCACCAATACTCTAGGCTGCCTCCTGATAAGTTACTAGAGCTTAGAGGCAAGGTTCAGAGCTTTATGCTCCGGAAAAGGCAACATTGAGGGAGTTCCAGTCCATTATTGGGTGCCTGAACTTTGCATGCAAGGTTGTGGCCCCGGGGAGGCCTTTTCTGCGCCAGATGTGTGATGCTATATCAGGTGTAACATCACCCCATCACCACATCAGAGTTACTCGGGCCATTAGGGCGGATTTTGCAACATGGTTGGAATTTTTATCTGATTTTAACGGGGTTTCATTTTTGGCGGCAGGAGTTAATGTTAAAGGATGCACTTCAGGTGGGATCTGACGCTTCAGGCGCAGTTGGCTTCGGAGTTTTCTTCGAGGGCCACTGGTGTGCTGAAAGGTGGCCCCAGTTATGGCACACTCAGGGGCTTACTACCGATTTGACATTTCTCAAGTTTTTTTCCCATCTTGGTAGCGGTCACTTTGTGGTCTGGGAGATTTGCCAACTCGGTGGTACACTTTTGGTGTGACAATTTGTCAACGGTTCACGTCATCAATACGTTAACGTCCAAATCACCCAGGGTGATGGGGGCCCTTAGACATTTTACTCTACATTGCCTAAAGTTTAACATCATGTTTCGAGCCTTTCATATCACTGGCCTCGATAATACCATAGCTGACGCTCTATCTCGCATGCAGATGGAGCGATTCAGGCTGCTCGCACCCAACGCAGACGTTCGGCCGGAACGCATGCCAGGCCATCTTTGGCAGGTTGGAGTGACGAGGCTTTGAATGGTATGGCTTGGGCGTTGGCTCCGAGTTCTCAGAAATCATATTCGAGGGCCGTTCGGGAATTTAGAGAATTTAGGCAGCAGTACTGTTTACCCGAGGTTAGTCCGCTTCCCCACGAGCATTTAGTCCAATTTTGTGTCTACCTCCGCAGGAGTGGTTTGTCCCCAGGATCTATTAGGTCTAAATTGGCTGGGCTAGCCTATTGGTTGAAGGCGCAGGGCTTACCGGATACTACCAATGACTCCGGATCCACAAGATCGTGTTAGGATGGTCACGTCAGCGGGGCCCGTCTCAGGACGATCGAGAACCTTTGACCCCCACGATCTTGAAAGGTTTAAAACAAAGTTGGTCGGGAATTTGTCAGTCCTATTATGAACAGGTTTTGTTTCATGCTGCAGCTCTAACAGCCTTTTTTGCAGCGCTGCGGGTTAGTGAGTTAGTTGCATTTTCCAAGGAGGACAGAACCCATCGTGCATTGTTAGATTCAGATATACAGATGGGTTCAGATTGTGTCCTCATTTTGATTAGATCTTCCAAAACAGACCAGAGAGCTGTGGGCAATAGGATCAGGTTAACAAGGTGTAGCGATTTAGATTTATGTCCGGTGTCGGCTCTAACGCAATTCTTAGCAATGCGTCCCAAGTGTGCTGGATACCTCTTTTGCCATCAGAATGGGTCCCCTTTAACAAAATATCAGTTTTGGACAATAACAAAGAGGGCATTGGATCGACTAGGCTTAGGGCACCATAAATTTGGCACGCACTCATTTAGAATTGGTGCAGCTTCCTCGGCATCTCAATTGGGTCTACAACCTAATATTATAAAGAAGATAGGTAGATGGAAGTCCGATGTTTTTAAACGTTATATTCGTACCCCGATGTTTTAACAAGTTTTTCTCGTTCCAGACACATGGATGGGGGCGCGGAGACGGAGGATCCTTATATGTGGACACAGTTATATCCACTGGGCTGAAAGACATGCGTTGAGGTCCTCCTTTGGCCAAAATTTAGGTTTGGGCAGTGTTGCCACAGTCCAATGGAAGGGCATTCGTGGCCTTCATTGGGCGGGTTTGATCCCTTTGTTGTTAAGTAATGTGAGTGAGCCCCCCCCTGATGTTTTGGTCCTCCACGTGGGAGGGAATGATGTTGGCTTACTCCAGGGTAAGGCCTTGTTTTTGCAAGCTAGAAAGGATATTTTTAAGTTATGGCGGGCTTGGCCGCTAGTTCATATTGTTTGGTCGGCGATCATACCGCGCCTCAAGTGGCGAGGAGGCGGTGACGTGCGACAGATGGAGAGAGCCAGGAAGCGGGTCAACAGAGCGATGCGTTCGATGCTTCGGCGTGGTAGGGGATCCTACATTGCTCATGACCTGATTAGGGGTGAGAACCCACATTTCTATAGGGTTGATGGTGTCCATTTGTCTGACACGGCAAATGTTCAATTCCTTTCAGATTTGCAGTTGGGCATTAGGTTGGTGTTGAGGGATGTTGTGGGTGATGGAGACTGAATGGACATTCGTCTCCAATCTGTGGCGTAAATAGTTTAGGGTTAGCCATAGACCCATATTCTCACATGCACTCCTCAAGTCGGACGGGCCAGTGCACAAATACACTTACCAAGACTGCGGTCGGGGTAAAGGGGGATGCATTGGTCCTGAGACTTTGAGAGTTCTGTTGAATATTGTTTGAGATGTTTGATTGTGTTCTTCCTTGAGAGGTGACAGGTTCTGGTGTGATAGGGGAATCAGGAGAATTTCCCGTTGCTAAATATAGTTCCCTTGACACCTGAGTTTTAGTCAAGCTAAGCATAAATAGGTAACTTTAAAATAAAAGTTGCCCTAATTTGATCCAACTACTGTTGTCTGTCTCGTTATTTCGGGGGTTAGAAGATAATGCCCTTTCCCTGCCTACGCAGTGGGCGGGGAAAGGTTGTTAGCTTCTCCCACGAAGGGAGATGATTGGTTCCCTGGCGTGGAACTTTCAGGGAATGGGCGGAGGCTGCCTGGCACGTTGGGGCAGCCTCCTGCGCCATTCAGGCTCCAGGCGTTGACCCACCACTCCCGCCCGGTTACAGTATATTGGTCGCCTTAGGGGCCGGGTAGGAATTTTTTCCCCTTCTATGTTTAAAAAAAAAAAAAAAAAGACAAAATATATATACAAGGGGGGGTTTTTTGCCTACCCTGTATTGTTACTGGGACTTTTTCCAGGATGGTGGTTCTATAAATAGGATAGCGTAAATAGTTTAGGGTTAGCCATAGACCCATATTCTCACATGCACTCCTCAAGTCGGGACGGGGCCAGTGCACAAATACACTTTACCAAGACTGCGGTCGGGGGTAAAGGGGATGCATTGGTCCTGAGACTTTGAGAGTTCTGTTGAATATTGTTTGAGATGTTTGATTGTGTTCTTCCTTGAGAGGTGACAGGTTCTGGTGTGATAGGGGAATCAGGAGAATTTCCCGTTGCTAAATATAGTTCCCTTGACACCTGAGTTTTAGTCAAGCTAAGCATAAATAGGTAACTTTAAAATAAAAGTTGCCCTAATTTGATCCAACTACTGTTGTCTGTCTCGTTATTTCGGGGGTTAGAAGATAATGAACAAAACCTGGTTACCAGTATTTTAAAAAACCCAGAATCAACACAGTAAATAATGAACACTCAGAAATGGAAGAACTCCAGACATCAAGCAATCAAGTACCAGTTAACACCTCCCAGACAGAGGATGCCTCCAGGTACTTCTATGCAGATACCCCTACTGATTGACTTTGCAGCTCCATAGCTATTGAATACCATTCCAGCTTGCTAACTGCAACATTCTCACTTGAGTTGTGTGTTTTCTGGACTGTATGGCCATGTTCCAAAAGCATTCTCTTCTGACATTTCACCTGCCTCTATGGTCAGACCTCACAACCTCTGAGGATGCGTGTCATAGATGCAGGCGAAATGGCAGGTGAGAATGCTTCTGGAACATAGCCATACAGCCCGCAAAACATACAAAAACCAGTGGTTCTGACCATGAAAGCCTTCGACAATACATTCAGACTTGCTTTAAACCAGTGTTTCTCAACCAGTGTGCCATGAGCAATCATCAGGTATGCCGTGGGAAATTGGAACCTTCAAAGGGGGGGGGGGGGGAGTCTAGTGTGTTGAAGTATAAAAACCCTAAGAAACCTACCTCGATAAAGGCACAAAATTACAAACACCCCCCCCCTCCGTTGTCTACTTGGTCTCTCCCTCTCCATGCATTGGGAAGGCCCGCCTCCCTTTCCCCAAGTAGAGACCTCCTCTTGCCTCCTGGGGGTTCTGTGTGGGAAGTTTGGCCCAGTTCTGGCATTGGTGGGGTTCAGAATGCTCTTTGATTGTAGGAGAACTATAAATCCCAGCAACTACAACTCCCAAATGTTAAGGTCTATTTCCCCTGAACTCCATCTGCGTTCATATTTGGGCATATTGAGTTTTCATGCCAAGTTTAGTCATGATCCAAGATTGTTTCAGTCTACAGTGCTCTCTGGTTATAGGTGAACTACAACTCCAAAACTCAAGGTCAATGCCCACCAAACTCTTATAGCATTTTCTCTTGGTTATGGGGGTTCTGTGAGGGAAGTTTGTGTCTTTCTGCCAGGATATCTATGTCGTGTTCATCGAAACAGGCCCAAGTTTCACACTGAGTGTATAAATACATTTAAAAACATATTAACTATATGTATTACTGTGTTAAGGAATGAATGAAGGGCTTTTCTCCTCCTCCTCTGTGACCTCTTCTCTCCCTCCTTCCTTTCTTCGGCACTATTTCTGTCTAGACCTGAGGGGCCTGAGGTTATGAGGAGTTGTGGGAGTTGGAGTCCAAAACACCTAGAGAGAGGGAGGGCCCAAGTTTGCCCAGGCCGCGCTGCCTGTATTCAACCTCATTTGAACATTTTGGCTGTTTTTCTATTTACATTTACATTGTGATCCTAATTTTGGACTTATGGGAGACTCCTATGAATTATGAGTCGGGTGGTAGGTAATATATTCTGATTTTGATGCATTTACATTGCATTTCTTGTTGATTATTATATAGTTCTGCTTAATATTGCCATACAATATAATACAAATACAATATAACAATAGAATAATGATATATTTTATATTACATGTAATATTACAAACAATATTGCAGTATAGTGATATTGTACAAAGTAGTAATATATAATATTTTATTTTACTTTATTTTGGGTTATTTGAGTTTTATAGGAGTAATGAAAATATTTAGTAGAGGATGATTTTATTTAAATAAATAATTTTATTATTTTATAATAATAATATAATAGAATGTTACATTATATTATAATGTCAATATATTATAATATAATTATATTGTAATGTAGTATAATATAATTATGATATAATATAGTATGAGTATGGTATAATATATTGTATATACATTGATACAATATAATACTACTAATGGTATTGTGATATTATAATTGTATATTTGTTTTTTTACATGGGGGTGGCAAAATAATGTTTTTTTGGGGGGGGCACCAAAATAATGTTCGCCTACCATTTAAAATTACCTTAGACCGCCCCTGGTTCTGACCATGAAAGCCTTCGACAATACATTCAGACTTGCTTTAAACAGTTCTTTCTCCCACTCTGGACAACATTCTACAGATATGTATGTATACACACTCCACTTACTTCAGTCCCAACAGAATCTCTGAAGATGCCAGCCACAGATGTAGGTGAAACATCAGGAGGGAATGCTACAGGAACATGACCATACAGCCTGAAAAACTCACAACAATCCATTGTCTTCCAACCCGTCGAAATAATGAGACAGACTCATAATATGGATTTAAAATTTGGTCAACTTTATTGTTACCTATTTAACTTTTAACTCAACTAACTTTAGTTGTCAGTTCAACTTGCTGTGTCAAAGGTAGTGTCTAGTATAGTCTATCCCTCAGCTATTCAGGTGTAATACTTGGGTCCCCTGGAGATTTAAACCCGGGCGACCCGTAAGGGAAACGTCTGGAGAAATCTCTCTCAATTCTTGAGACCAGACTCTCCCCACTTCTGTGCCATTCTAAATAACCTCACCCCCTAAAATTAACCTCTAGGTGAGGGTTTGCGTAATGGCCCACACCCTTAAGGGGTGCCTTAAGTATATACTAATCTTTGTATTTCTAATCTATTTATGCTAAGTCTATTTATAAACTGACCATCACAGCTATTCCCTAAATAAAAGTATATGGTAGGCAAAAAAAACCCCGGAACATAGTAGGGGAAAAATTCCTACCCGGTCCTGATGGGCGACCAATAACTATACTGTCAATGGGCGGGAGTGGTGGGCGACACTCTCAAGCAAAATGAGGGAGAAGGGGCTGGCCTACAGCAAGGCTAGCCCGTCCCCCCTTCTGGAAGGTTCAACAGAACTAACCAATCTCTCCTCTGGGGGGAGGAGACAAATTGCTCCACGCTCCTATCTTCGTTGGAGGGTGAAGGGTATTGGAATAGTTTATTTTAGCCTAATCAACTAGGATTCAGTTGTACAAAGGAGAAGATTCAATTGTCTGGCCACAGATAT
Source organism: Anolis apletophallus (assembly GCA_030556195.1). NCBI lineage: Eukaryota > Metazoa > Chordata > Lepidosauria > Squamata > Anolidae > Anolis > Anolis apletophallus. The sequence goes on along the minus strand of JARBWK010000014.1, from coordinate 32,292,098 downwards.
AGTGATGGCTATACAAATGTAGGATGCTGGTTGTACTATGGCACAGGAAAAAAAGTTTTAATACTTGGTCTCCACTTTAACCTCCACCTCTTCACCTTGAACAAAATTGCTTCTCCCATTATCTATTTGCAGTGTGGACTCAGATAACCCAGTTCAAAGCAGGTATTGTGGGATTTTCTGCCTTGATATTCTGGGTTATATGGCTGCGTGGAACATCCCACATGCAGACAGACTACATACATGTGTTTTACTTTTTTCTCTTTCACTTACAGAAAATGGAATGAGAAAAGGTCTAAGTGCTTTAAGTGGGTGAGAATTTTGTCACTTTTTGAGTAGAAGTAAGCAAAAAACATAAAATCTAAAAGAAGAAGAAATCAATATAAACAGTTTCCCCATCTGTCACTCTGACCCAATTTTACTCACTGTTGGTGGCTGATCTGTAAGAGCTTTGAGAAAATAGTCTCATTATTTCCCCACCCATTTTGATGGACAGAGATATTTTAGGATGAGGACCAGGCTTCTCTAAAGCAAAAGAAGTTATCCATTTTTTTTCCTGAAAGATAGTTTTCAGTTTCTTGGAGGCAAGACTCAGGCCCCTTCCACGCTGCCCTATAATCCAGGATCAGATTTCAGATAATTTTATCTCAGATTATCTGGCAGTGGAGACTCATATAATCCGTATAGATTACTGCAACACTCTCTACGTGGGGTTGCCTTTGAAGACTGTTTGGAAGCTGCAACTAGTCCAGAGGACAGCAGCCAGGTTGATAATAGGAGCGGCATTCAGAGAGCGTACAACTCCCCTGTTACGCCAGCTCCACTGGCTGCCAGTTTGCTACCAGGCACAATTCAAAGTGCTGGCTTTAGCCTTTAAAGCCCTAAATGGTTCTGGTCCAACTTACCTGTCCGAACGCATCTCTCCCTATGAACCATCAAGATATTTAAGATCATCCGGAGAGGCTCTGCTCTCGATCCCGCCTTCTTCGCAGGCACGATTGGCGGGGATGAGAGACAGGGCCTTTTCAGTGGTGGCTCCTCGGCTTTGGAATGCCCTCTCTAGAGACATCAGATTGGCCCCCTCCCTCCTGACATTTTGCAAGAAGGTCAAGACCTGGCTGTTTGAGCAGGCATTTGCTGATGAAATATAACGGTTTAATTAGATATATGGAATGACGACAATGTGACGGAAAGTGATTTCAACATGATGCTGAGACTGTAATTGTATGTTTTAATTGCTAATTATGTTATATGGTTATTGTTTTGTTACTCATGTTTTGGATTGAAGGGCAGAGACTGCCTTGTGTAAACCATCCCGAGTCACCTTCGGGCTGAGTGGGGCAGTATAGAAATATGACAAATAAAATAATAAAAATCCAATTTAAATCAGATAATCTGGAATCAGATTCTGGGTTATTGGGCAATGTAGAATGGCCTCACTATTAATATCAGTAGCAGATGTATGGGTTCTTTCTATTTTTACAGCTACCATCCTTCTTGTGGAGGAAACACTGTAGATTTCAGAGAGCTGGAGGTGAAGATATTGAGATGAATCTAGATTTTAATGAGATGCCAAAACAAATAAAAATTCTTGGTCAAAGACCTATATCAGCTATTTAGTTAGATATACTCGAATAACCAATTAGAATGCTCAAGGGCCAGGACTTCCCAGTTCTCAGTGTCTATGCCAGTTTGGGGAACCCCTGAGTATAGTGGCAGACATCTACCACTACTACTAATTTGATGACAATAGGATAGGTCCAGCAGCTGTTCCAGGGTTAAGTTCAAGTTGGTGAGCCAGCTGCAAGGTTTTTATAGGATCCTGTAAAGTTGGGGCAGCCGCCTCACCAGAAAAGTCAACATTGACACTGAAATACAACACCCTCTGAGCTCTGCGAGTACAGCATTTTTCCTAATGAAGTAGAGGGTGTTTGAGGACCAGGACATCCATAGGGAGACCAAGGTGCATGTTGATAAAGCTACTGTCCTCCCAACCTTGCTGTATGCCTGTGAAACATGGACTGTCCAGGCCTGGATTACCCATAAAGTCACCCTAGGCCATGGTCTAGGGGTGCAAGCCAAGGGGGGGTGCAATTCACACGAACCCAAAAAAAACCCCCAAGACAGCAATGCAACTCTCTCTCTCTCTCTCTCTCTCTCTCTCTCTCTCTTGGGGGAGGGTGGGGAGAGCGCTGCGAGGGGGTGGGGGAGGAGGTAATGGTGCCCCCCCCCCTCACCATTGCCCCCTTGTCAAGGAAGGAGGGCGCGAGGCGCACAGCGAAGAGGAGGTAGGTGTAGGAAAGCCCCGCCCCTGGGGCGATGCCGCCTTGGGGGCGGGGCTTCCATTCCTTCCTCCTCCTCGTGCGCGCCCTCCTTCCTTGACTCAAGGAAAGAGGGCGCGCGGTGCCACGAGGAGGAGGTGGGGGGGTGCGGTAGAAGTTGCTTTGGGGGCGTAATTCCAAAGTGTGGCCTAGGGTGCCAAAAGGGGTTAATCCGGGCCTGGGACTGTCTACAGATATCACACTCAAATCCTGGAACAATTCCATCAGTATTGCCTTTGAAAAATCCTGCAAATCTCTTGGGAAGACAGACAGACAGACAAGTGTCAGCGTACTGGAGGGAGCAAAGGCCACCAGCATTGAAGTGATGCTCATACGCTATGTTATCTGAATGCCCGATCACCATCTCCCAAAGCAGTTACTATACTCCCAAGTCAAGAACAGGAAGTGTAATGTTGGTGAATAGGAAAAGAAATTTAAAGATGGGCTTAAAGCCAACCTTAAAAACTGTGGCATAGACACTGAGAACTGGGAAGCCCTGGCCATCGAGCCATCTAATCGGAGGTCAGCTGTGATCAGTAGTGCTGTAGTATTCAAAGGGGCACAAATGGAGAGCAAAAGGGAGAAACGTGTCAAGTCAACCTTGTCCACGACCACCTTCCACCTGGAAACTGATGCCCTCACTGCAGGAGAAAATGCAGATCAAGAAAAGCGCTCCACAGCTACTTACGGACCCACCACCAAGACACTACACTAAGAGGATCATCATCCTCAGGCTATGAGGGAACACCTAAGTAAAGTAAAGTTGGGGCCTTATTTTATCTGTTATTGTTCTCAAAATGCCTGCCTCCACACTTGTCCAGGAAACAAGAAGGCAATGCCTGCTGAAAACCGGGTCGCAAAGAGTCATTTGACCCAATGTAACATGTTTTAATGTGGTTTTATGTTTTTATGTTTTAATTGTAGGGTCGCATGCCGACATGCTGTGACATGCTGATCCATCAGCCTGCTGGGAGGAGCGGAATACAAAAATGAACAATAAATAAATAAATAAATAAATTTCTTGCCAGTAGCCATGCCCATCATAGGAATTGGAATGCTATGACTTTTTCCCACCTTGCTTTTAGGTTTGAGACATTTCTTTTTTACTCTTTTAATTACTTAGATGAAAAGTCAGTCAGGATGACCACCTGACTGCAAGCACTTTGGAGACCTGCCCTTTATTCGCAGTGAATTAAGTCATTAACTGGAGAGCTATCTATAAATCACCTTTGGAAGCACAGCATCTGTTGCAGTCACTCTTCATAATCTTCCTTTCCTGACTTGCTTAAGCAACTTATTCAGGGTCAATGGAAATGAAGGCCACGTCGCCACCCCCCCCCTCCCTCATCACAAAACTATTTCAATGTTTTAACAGGGTTTAACAATTAATTAATACGGAGACTGATGAGGTTTTCTTCATTATCCTAGTCTTTCCTGTAGACTTCATTTGCATTGCATTTTTACAGATTGTAATTTAGAGGTATGACAGGGTTTCCAAAGCTCACCTCAGATGGATCATTGAAACATGAACAGTTAGTTGTATGGTAATGCACAACAAGCAAAAAGAATGTGTTAATGAAAATGCCATCCCTATCTCTGAACAGTGATTCATTTTTAGTATGATTCATAGGTTTTTTCCATGTGTACAAACATAGAAAAAATTGATTGCATGTTAACCAACACTCCAGCAAGAATTATAACAGTGCATTTATTCTATGCTTTACAGCAGTGTTTTTCAACCTTTTTTGAGCCGCAGCACAGTTTTTACATTTACAAAATCCTGGGGCACACCACCAACCAAAATGACACAAAATGACACTCTAACACAGTAATACATATAGTTAATATGTTTTTAAATGTATTTATACACTCAGTGTGAAACCTGGGCCTGTTTCGATGAACACAACATATATATGACTTCCTCTCACATACTTAAACATGGCTATCATGTCTTCTCTCAGCGTTCTCTTCTTCAGGCTAAACATGCCCAGCTCTTCAAGCCGCTCCTCATAGAGCTTGTTCTCCAGACCATTGTGAAATTTCACCCTGAATGAAACTTGCTTCCAGTTAACTATGGATGTCTTGAAGCTGTTATAAGCAGTTCCTTGGGGGGAGGCAACTCTTGAAAAATCCAGTAAACTAGTAAAAAAAAACACATTTCCAAGTGGAGAGGCTCAATTTCTTTCTTGGAAACCTGTGAGGGGACTGCTAGGAGGGGGGAGAGTGCCAATTTTCCACGGCACACCTGATGATTGCTCATGGCACACTGGTTGGGAAACACTGCTTTACAGTATTCATAGAATTACATTGCGTTATCTCAGCATTATATTTACTATAGGAGAAGGAAAACTCTGATTTCAAACCCGGGCAGATGGTGTTCCTTTAACCCTGCAAGGTCAACCATCTAAGAGAAGGAAACTCGAACCAAACCGATGACCTGAGGACCTCGCTGCCACCGTCCTAAGCTTGCTAGGCCCTGGCAGATGAACCTTTGGTTTAAAGGGTGAGGCCAGTTCTGAGCATGCTGCGCTCCACCAGAAAGGTCCATTGCACAGGCTCAAAGGACACATCCAACCTCCAAATCATCAACGCGCTTGTAGAAAGCGTGGGATAGGTCCTTCCTGAATCTTTGTTCATGAAAAAAAAGCCAAGAAGATTTACTACAACCTTGTATAGAAGATTAGCATTTTCCCCTCTTCCCCTCTATTGCATATGGAGATGGGGGTAATTTGACTGTCAGTTGTTGATAGGTGAGACTTGATCTCTAGATTTTGAGATTCACACCTTCTCCCCCTTGATGATAAACCTTCTGGAGAGTGCAAGAAGCATCGTGATATTAGGCTGCATTCACACAGTACCTTAATTAACTGGCTAGGATTTCTGGGAGTTGAAGTCTAAAATACCTGGATGGCCAGTAACTGCCCACCCCTGCTGTAAACAGAGCTTTAATAAATAATCAGGGGAAGGGAGAACTCCAACATAAGTTTTTTAATTCCCTTTATTACACATTGATCTGTATATGTGCACATGCAAATATATTTGTTCATACTATTTGGATATGTGCACATGCGCATATATGGATCAGCGCATATTCATATACTTTTTTTAAAAAAGCTTCCAGAAGATGTCCCCCATCTTCCCTCCATTTTAAAGACACAGAAGGGTGGCCAGTGAAGATGACAGGGGAATAAATCCCGGGACCTACAGATCTGTGTGGGGACCTGCTCTCAGGTCCTGCTCCCGCCCGAAATCTCACTATTTAGCACTGTCTGGAAGCACCCTAAGTTGGTTTGCAGCATCTCCATCATTGATATACTGCAATATGGATTTTGAGTTGTGCCCTCAAAATCCATGGTTTCAAGTCCTCTTCTACTTGTTCAACAGAATGACAACAGACCTGGCCATGAGTCATCCCATCACTGTTATCGTGGCTGCATTGTATGGTTCAGGTTCTCCATCCATGTGTTAAATGAATATGGAAGAGATTTTCTTGGAAAGGGCTTAATGATAATTTTAAATCAGGATTGGCAAATGAATCTCTGCAGCAAAACTGATAATGCTAAAAGAAAAACAGATTTAGAAGGATGTTATGCAAAACATGCCTAGAAGTAACAAGAATGCAAAAATTGGTTAATTGTTCAAATTGCAAATAAGACATAAGATCAAAACATGTATTGTGTGAGTTAGAGAAGTGTGTAGTTTGTTTCATTTTTGGTCACAGGCCAGGGAAACATGGCAAACTTTATGTCTAGGGCTGGCCAGTGGATCAACTGCTATTGGGCTCATAAATCCAATTTTGTTTTCACTGCTGCATCTCTCCCAGTTTCTCCAAATCGAATGGGTGCTCCTGGAGTGCTGGACTCGATCTCTTCAGAGGTTTAATACTGACAGAGCTCCCACCATTTTTGGAAGTATAGAGAGAGTGGTAAACACCAAGTGGTTTTCCTTATCCCATAATAATGGTCCAAGCTGCTGCCTCTGGCTTCAGTTCACCTTGAAATTGAGAATGCATCTGCACTGTAGAATGAATGCAGTTTGAGATTGTTGCAGCTGGTATATGCAGTGTTTCTCAACCAGTGTGCCGTGAGCGATCATCAGGTGTGCCGTGGGAAATTGGCACTCTCCCCCTCCTAGCAGGTCTTTCTCCCTCTTTCCCTCCCCAAAGGTCCTCCCCGAGGCAAAGGGCGGGCTCCACCAAATGCCAGGGCCAGACCTGCCTTGAGGAAGCCTTGAGGAGCCTCGACTCAGCATGGCTCCAGCTCCTGTTCAGGGCTGCTTCAGCCTCCCGATGCTCCCAGGTTCTCTCACTGCCCAGTTCACCGATGTGGAGCTTCCGGCTTTGGCTGTTCTCGTGAGAAATCCAAGCCAACATGAAAACGCCAACTCAGTCACTTCCGCCCAGTGCTCTGCTTTTGCGGAGGGAGGCAGCGAAAGGGGCCACACAGATCTATGAAACAAATTGAGCCTCTCCGCTTGGAAATTATTATTATTATTATTATTATTATTTTACTGGATTTCTCGAGAGTCCCCCCCAAGGAACTGTTTATAACAGCTTCATAACATCCATAGTTAACTGGAAGCAAGTTTCACTCAGGGTGAAATTTCACAAAGGTCTGGAGAACAAGCCCTATGAGGAGTGGCTTGAAGAGCTGGGCATGTTTAGCCTGAAGAAGAGAAAGCTGAGAGAAGACATGATAGCCATGTATAAGTATGTGAGAGGAAGTCATATCTATGTTGTGTTCATCGAAACAGGCCCAGGTTTCAGACTGAATGTATAAATACATTAAAAAACATATTACCTATATGTATTTCTGTGTTAGAGTGTAATTTTGTGTCATTTTGGTTGGTGGTGTGCCCCAGGATTTTGTAAATTTAAAAAATGTGCTGTAGCTCAAAAAAGGTTGAAAAACACAGGCTTAATGTGATGGACTCATGGGATTTCTAGTTTGGTGGGGCACCAGCTGGCAGAGAAAGCTAAAGACCTTTTAAAACTACAGCTCCTATGATTCCATAGCATTGAGCCATAGCAGTTACAGTGGTGTCAAACTGCATTGAGTTTACACAGTAGATGCAACCCGACCCTGCTCAACTTTGTCTTGAAAAATGTCCATCTACAAGCTGAAAATTGCTTCTGTGCCTTCTACCTCAAATTGCTGACAAATCCATATTCATTCAGCTTCTCTTGCTGTTATCCAGATATTTCATTTCTTTGTCAACAATTTTAACACACACATGTATATCCACAGACTTTGCTAATCTCTTCAAAATTTACTTGGCTTCTGGTGTTCCTCCACATTTATGTATATTAAAAACTCTTGGTATATTTAACTTTTAGAGCATGGAAATAAGAGTTGACTTATATAGTCTATCCTATCATTTCCAAATGTTTCCATAACAATATTGTTATCAGTTTATTTTTTACAATTGCCAATGAGGCAGAAATATGATGATGATAATTTCCTCTGCAATAAGAGGATCATTTACTCTGGGAAAAATACACATTCATATTGTGATATTATTACGGTCTTGAATTGAGATAATCAGCAACATTTCTCCTGATCTGGTGAATGTAGATGATGATAATGATTATTATTAATAATACTCTGCTTTCTCTCTCTACAAAAGAGACTCAAAGTGGTTTACAGTAGAACCACACGTAATACAATAATAAGTCCATACAAACATTAAAATAGAATTAAATATCCATGGTATTAAACAGTAAACAGTTAAAATCCTTTAAAAAAGGATTTAAAACCTATTCAAAATTAAAACCACAGCACCCCCTTACTTGATCTTTAAAAACATTGCTTTAAAAGCCTGCCTGGATAAAAAGGTTTTAGCCTGAAGTTGGATCAACAGCAGAGAGGGGAGCATTTTGGCTTCCTTGGGAAGAAGGGAGTTTAGAATCAAGGGGCAGCACCAAGACAGAAGTCTCACTCTCTTGTTCCCACCAACCAAGCTTGAAATGGAGGTGGGACTAAGAGAAAGGTCAGTGGCAGTAAAGATTGCAACACTAGGTTTTTCCCAAGGACCAGACCCAGATTACCCATAAAGCCACTCTAAGCCATGGCCTATGGGCGTAAGCCACGGGGGGCGGCAGATTCACAGACCTTCCCCCTCCTCAAGCGCTGTCCCCATTGGCTGCCGCTGCCGCGCTAGCTTTTCCTACTGCTGCTAAGGCCTAGCAGCAGCAGGAGGACTGGTGTGGCGGCGGCAGCCAATGGGGGTTGCCCTGGGCGGCCCTTAGCAGTTAAGCACCGCCTTTGGCGCCCGATTGGCTGCCACTGCCGTGCTAGCTTTTCCTGCTTCTGCTATACCTTAGCAGAAGCAGGAGGACTGGTGCGGCGGCGACAGCCAATGGGAGTTGCCCAGGGCGGCGCTTAGCAGCTAAGCACCGCCTTGGGCGCCCTCGATTGGCTGCCGCCGCCATGCTACCTTTTCCTGCTTCTGCTAAGGCATAGCAGAAGCACGAAAAGGTAGCACAGCGGCGGCAGCCAATGGGGGTTGCCCGGGGAGGCGCTTAGCAGCTAAGCACCGCCTCAGGCGCCCCGATTGGCTGCCGCCACCATGCTACCTTTTCCTGCTTCTGCTAAGGCATAGCAGAAGCAGGAAAAGTTAGCGCAGCGGCGGCAGCCAATGGGGGTTGCCCGGGGAGGCGCTTAGCAGCTAAGCACCGCCTCAGGCGTCCCGATTGGCTGCCGCCATCATGCTACCTTTTCCTGCTTCTACTAAGGCATAGCAGAAGCAGGAAAAGGTAGCACGGCGGTGGCAGCCAATCGGGGGTGCCGGGGGCGGTGCTTAGCATCTAAGCACCGCCTCAGGCGCCCCCGATTGGCTGCCGATGCCATGCTACCTTTGTCTGCTTCTGCGAAGGCATAGCAGAAGCAGGAAAAGATATGAGCGGCGGCAGCCAATGGGGTTGCCCGGGAGGCGCTTAGCAGCTAAGCACCGCCTCAGGCGTCCCGATTGGCTGCCGCCATCATGCTACCTTTTCCAGCTTCTACTAAGGCATAGCAGAAGCAGGAAAAGGTAGCACAGCGGCGGCAGCCAATGGGGGTTGCCCGGGGAGGCGCTTAGCAGCTAAGCACCGCCTCAGGCGCCCCTGATTGGCTGCCACCACTATGCTACCTTTTCCTGCTTCTGCTATGCCTTAGCAGAAGCAGGAGGACTGGTGTGGTGGCAGCGGCTGCCAATTGGAGGGGGGGGAGGCGTAATTCTGAACTGTGGCCTAGGGTGCCAAAAGGTATTGATCCGGGCCTGCCAAGGATAATGGCTAAGCATGAGATGGGACCAAGCCAAGGATCTCATTCAGCAACAGATCATGGACATAGAGCATCAGTCGAACCTAGCCTGCTCCACAGCCTTTATTGTTAGTGATGACAATAGATACCTCACCACCTTCATGGCATGCCTAACAGACCTGGAGGTGCCCAAACACTAAAGGGCGTTTACCATGGCAAGATGCCATGCCCTCCCATCAGCTGTATTGCAGGGGAAGTATTGGAAGACCCTCTTCGAGGAGATATTATGTCCCTGTGAGTCCGGAAACGTAGAAACAACTGAGCATGTGCTTCTTCAATGCGTGTTCTACACAGAGACCTTAGAACTAATCTCAGTTCACTATGGCTTCTAAAATATCCACGGCACACTGAAAAATATTACTCCACCTTGTTGCTTTCAGACTCTTTCACTATAATAACTTACAGTGTTGCTAAGTTTTGTGCAGCCCTAAAAATTAGACGGATGATGATTGACAAGGCAACATCCTGCCAAGACCTAACGCGAATCAAGCCTTGAGTCTGCTCCTCCTCCCCTACCAGGATCTAAAGCGCATCAAGGCATGGCGAATCCCCGCCTCCTTCCCTGCTTGGGAATAAACCCTCCAAGGGTCCTGGTTTATTCTCAAGCAGGGAAGGAAGTGGGGACTCGCCTCCCCACTTTCCCCGCACCTCAGAGCCATCCCGTGTTAAATATAACGTGGGATAGCACTGAGGGGGCGGGGGAAGGAAGGTGTGTGTGTGTGTGTGTGCCTTGCATCCACACACACTTCCTTTCCCCCCACCTCAGAGCCATCCCGCGTTAAATTTATTCCCGATGCTTCTGTGCTGGGGGAAGGGAGGGAAGAGTTCAGGGCTTGCCCTCCATTTTTCCCTCCCAGCTGACGTAATGAATAATAACAAAAAATCATTATTAATTACGTTTCCATCACAAAATGTATTTAAAAAATTGTAATAATTTCTATAACGACCCAGCAATGGAAATCTCCCCCACACACACACACACACACGAGTTTAGAATCATTTTTTTAATGGATCAACCACCCCTACTCTTTACATTAACCTATGTTTTTAAACTGTGATTTTCTAATCTATTTTTAACAACTGCTTCACTGGGGAGCTGCTTTTCCTCTTTCCCAGGGTGCTTGTGCCCTGCTTTGTGCTGGACAGTGATTGTAATAAAGTTTTGCATTGTATTGTAAGAGAAAGGCCTCTCCTGAAGCTCTCAGGGTCCAGGCAAGTTCATATAAGGGGATGTGGTCCGCCAAATAGCCTGGACAGGCCCGGATTACCCATAAGGCCAGACAAGGCCATGGCCTCGGGCCGAATCCGCTGCCCCCCGAAATCAGCTTTTAAAAAAACTGCCCCCTCCCAGCGCAGTCCCCCGCCCTCTCCCGAGAGAGTCATCATACCTCAGGAGCGGGCGGGGGGGAGCGCTGCAAGGGTGGGGAGGAGGGGGTGGGAGAGGAGGGAATGGCGCCCTCCCTCGCCTGGGCCGCCCCTTGCAAAGGAAGGAGGCGGCGAGGAGGAGGAAGGAAGCTCCGCCCGCTGGTGGGCATGCATGCATGCGCCCGCCCGCCCGCCAGCGGGCTTCCCTTCCTCCTCCTCGCCGCCTCCTTCCTTTGCAAGGGGGCGGCCCAGGCGGCGAGGAGGAGGGTGGGACTTCCCTTCATCCTCCTCGTGCCTTCCTTTCAGTCACAGGAGGTGGACGGAAGGCGCGTGGCACTGTGGGGCTTCCGTCCACCGCCTCCTCCTCCTCCCGTGACCGAAAGGAAGGGTGAGGAGGATGAAGGGAACTCCCGCCCTCCTCTTCGCGCCGTCCTATTGGTTGCGGGAGGTGGAGGAGGCGGCGGACGGAAGCCCCACGGTGCTGCGCGCCTTCCGTCCACCTCCTCCTCCCGCGACCAAAAGGAAGGCGCGAGGTGGATGGAAGCCGTGTGGCCAGTGCCGCGTGGCTTCCGTCCACCTCCTCGGGCCCTCCTTCCGGTTACGGGAGGAGGCGGCGACAGAAGCCGCACAGCCGGGGCTGCTGCCACACATGCTCAGCAGTACCCTGGGGGCGTGGCTTTCCGCGCCCTGGGGGGGCCGGCACGGGGCGTCTTGGGCTCGGGCGGCCAAAGAGCTTAATCCGGGCCTGAGCCTGGACCTGAGCCATGTAGGGCTTTAAAGCTCATAACAGCACTTTGAATTGTGACCAGAAACAAACTGGCAGCCAATGGAGGTGCTGCAACAGGGGCCCCTGTCATCACCCCCAGTTAACAATCTGGCTTCAGCTCTTTGGAACAGGGGTACCCCAATATCACTCTCTAGGTGTGTCTCTCCAGTTTGAGTGCAAAAGCAAAAGAAAAGGTGGTGATGGCAGGAGTCTGAGAAACGATACAAAATGAGACAAGTCAATGTAAGATGTCATTGCAACTTGTTTAGAAAGACTATCTTGTTCTGAGTGAGCATCCTCTTAATTCATCTACCATTGACAGCTCATATGGCTGTGGTACAGGAATGAAGCCCCAGGTACAAGTCAGACTCAGTCATTACTGAGCCACGCTAATTACTGAGATAGGGATCAGCTATCTATCCAGAGCAGGAAGATAAACAGCAGTCATCAAGTAGGAATAATTTGTTTTGTGCTCTTTTGATTTATCTTAGAATCCAAAGGAACCTTATGGACAGGTAATACAAAAGTTAAAGGGAAGGGAGTGCCAGAGGGTTCTTCACTGCTGAGACAAACTCTTAGAAACTTGTGGAAATTAAGACTGTCCAAAATGGGCAGTATTTTTTCTGTTATGATTCTCATTGTTATTGCTGCTCTTATGTTGCTTCTGTAGCTGCTGCCACAATTGCTACAGCTGACAAACAACTTGTATATTGTTGCCAGAAATGTGACATACCTTTCCTTGGTATTTGTATACTAATTTATCAGAAAACAAATATTTTTGCGCTTGTAAAATTATGCGGCAAGGCAACATGACAGGAAGCTTTGTGTTATTCTCTTATTCTGATAGACTAAAGAAAGCAAATGAGCTGAAGACCATTCCTGATGTTGACTGAAAGAGGAAGAAATATAGGTATTGCATGACTCAGCTTTGTTTGTCTTAATGACATGACCCCAGTTTTGATTCTAAAGTTTTGATTCTAAAGTGTTTTGGAAAAGTTGTAAGAGGTCAATGTTGAAACTATTATGGAGTTCCAAAAAGGTCGTTAGTTTTTTGGTTAAGTTAACCATGTGAATGACCTGGTTAAGGCTGATAGATATGAAAATGTCACTCCAATTGAGCATTGGGGAAGCAAGTATGTGCAAAATACTGAAACAGCTGCAGTTTGCAAGTTGAATCCCAAGGAAGTTGGCAGATGCACACAGGGGCGGATCTTAATGGAGGCAAATTAAGCGGCCTCCTCAGGGCGCCACGTGGGCTAAGGGTGCATCCGGCCACGGCCGCCATTGCTGTGGGCCGGCGTGCGGGTGCAACTCCAGGTGGGTGGTGATGCAAAACGCACTCCAGGAGGCAGAAAAGGAGGATGTTTTGCAGCCGGGGCAGAGCCTCCCGCCTCCTTTTCGGCCTCCTGGAGTGCATTTTGCATCACCATCCACTTGGTGTCGCACCCGCACAAATGGCGCATGTGCCGAATTAGCTGGCCCTGCGCATGCACACACCGGTGAACATGCACGAAGCTGGCCCTGCACATGCGCAGAACTAGCTGGCCCGCGCATGCACACACCGGCACATCACCGGCGTGCGTGCACACGGAGAGTGAGGGGATGCCAAAAGGTTTGCGTACCATTTGAAATTACCTTCGTCTGGCTCTGGATGCACACAAGAAAACCCAAAAATCCATATACTATTTATTTATTTATGTATTTATTTTATTATTTATTTATTTATTTATTATTCGGTTTTATATTCCGCTCCTCCCTGCAGGCTCAGGGCGGATCACACAAAAAGTAAAAACATACAATAAAAACATAAGTCGTAGCAATGATTTACTATATTTCTATACCGCCCCTCTCAGCCCGCAGGTGACTCAAGGCAGTTTACGCATGGCAACGAATGCCCACAATATAAAAAACAATCAAATAATTAATACAACAATCACATAAAAAGAATACACAATTAGCAGTTAAAATTGTAAAATACAATTCTCAGTGTCTCATCGTTAAAATCATTTTCCGTCGCATATGCATATCAATCCATAGGTTTCAATTAAACAATTATACTTCATCTGCAAATACCTGCTCAAACGACCATGTCTTAACTTTCTTTTAAAATGTTAAGAGGGAGGGGGCCGATCTAATGTCCCTAGGGAGGGCGTTCCATAGCCAAGGAGCCACTGCTGAGAAGGCCCTGTCTCTCGTCCCTACCAATCAGGTCAGCGAGGAAGGCGGAACTGAGAGCAGGGGCTCTCCGGACAATTTTAAACACCTAGATGGTTCATAGGGAGAGATGCGTTTGGACAGAGAAGTTGGACCAGAATGCAACCAATTCTTGGCCCAGTACAAGAATGATGGATTTCAAATTCCTTTCAAGAATCATACTGGGAGATGAAATATGGTTACAACATTTTGAATCACAGACAAAGAGACAATCAATTGAGTGGCGACATGTGAATTCTCCCACAAAAAAGAAATTTAAAACTTTAACTGCAGCAGGAAAAGTGATGGCAACTGTCTTGGTAGTAGACATCATGTCTAAAGGGACCACCATTAATTTGGAAGCATATGTGGAAGCTCTTCAGGAATTTAAGCTTGCCTGTGTCATTTTCATCCACACCAGCAGAGACAAGATGTATTGCTGTTGCACGACAACACTCGGTCACATGCCAGTCGGAAACCCTGACTTGACTATACCTTGGTTACCTTTAGACTGGATTACTGCAATGCGCTCTATGTGGGGCTTCCCTTGAAGACGGCCCGGAAACTTCAATTGGTCCAACGCTCGGCTGCCAGATTAATAACTGGCAAACACGACTGGAAGCAAAGGGATAGCAAATATCCAATATCATATAATACACTTCTATGAATCAGTTACATACACACAATGCCTGAATACGCACATGAATGGGGCAATCCTCGTGCCGCACAAGCCAGTAGCAATATCGCAAGACAGGGTGTGTGGGAAAACAGTCCTGGGAGGGGATGAAAATAGACGGGGAGGAAAGTCTTTGAGGAAGCATATATCAAGTCCGTCCCCTTTGCAATGGGAAAATACTCATCCAGGTTCACCACATGAGTCTCAGTCCTGTACGGGGTGCACAAATGGCCAGCTTGTGGAGCAGATGGACGCCGGAGCCGCGACGGTGTAATAGCGAGCCCAATCCGTTTCGCCCCCAACGGGGCTTTCTCAAGCGGCGGTTGGTATCAATGCAGGGCAATGTAACGCAGGATACTATATATTCTGAAACAATATTATAATCACTAATACGAAAGCAACCAAATTTCCACAGTGGAAGCAATGCAAAGAGGCAAACCCTACATAGCCTTAAATACAGAAATCCTAATGAGTCTCACATGAAGGGCCCTTCTCATGTGAGACTCATTAGGATTTCTGTATTTAAGGCTCTGCCTTCGTGGCCCAACTTACCATCGGGTCCGCGGGATTTACCATGTCGGATTATAGCCAACTGCTGGTATGTAGGGTTTGCCTCTTTGCATTGCTTCCACTGTGGAAATTTGGTTGCTTTCATATTAGTGATTATAATTTATCTCCTCCGAGTTTTAAACATTTTATATGTTCATGTGGCCCGCCCTGTCGTTTTATTTCATTTTAGATTCACCTGTGCTATTGTGTTCTTTTCAGATGTATTTTATTGTGGTTATTGCTTTTATTGTGTTTATTGTTTTTTGATGTGGTTGATTTTATGATGTGTTGTTTGGGCATGTTCCCATGTAAGCCGCTCCGAGTCCCCTCCAGGGAGATGGATGCGGGTTAGAAATAAATTATTATTATTATTATTATTATTAAACCCAGTGTGAGACTGAAAAATTTGGGTGGGCACATTTGCCACACACACCTCATAGCCCTGATTTGACACTATCGGACTACCATCTATTTGGCAAATTGAAGGACTCCCTACATAGAACAACATTTGAAGATGATGACTACCTTGTGGCAGCTGTTAAACAAGGGCTCAAATGAGTTGATCCAGAGTTTCACCATGCAGGCGTACAGTTTCAAGGTTGCGTAAGGCCGTTGAAAGGAATGGGTATTATGTGGAAAAGTGGCATTTTGTTCCTAAAGCAAGAATCAATGTACTGCATAAAGATGTAGAAAAGAATTTGGATTTTTAAACAAACGTTGTGCATTACTTATGGGATGGCTATTCTAATCTCACCCCACCAGAAAATGGTATTTGCAATTGGCAGCTCTTATTACTTTGGGCACAGTGGTTAGCCTAGTAAATGTGAAATTGGCTATTCATGTAGTCCTACATTATATTTGCAGCCATACTGTTTACATGCACAAATGGGGATGGCAGTTATGGGCGCAACATATTAAGTGGACATAAAGGAACTGCTCTTGCTCCTCTCCATCTTTAGGGACAGCCCAAGAGAAAAGTAACATTGGATCCAGTCATGGAAGAAAGTCTGAAACTTAGAATCTTTCAAAACCTTTATACATTCCCTGTAGGATATATAAAAGACACATAAAAAATCAAGGTCAATCAATATTTAGGAAAATAATTTAGAAAACAATAGATAAATTGTTATGAGATTTACTTTGTTGCTTGTCTCTCCTTATAAAATTAGTTTTGCTGAAGGACCATCATATAACACACGCCTTGGGGAAATAAAGGAGAACGTTTTTTATTGTCTCCAAATCTATTTTATGCTCTGTTGGAATCAGCACTAAATTTGAAGCTGCAAACTCATAGAATAAGAACAGTCATGGTCTTGAGGTTGATATATTCCAATGAAACCTATGCAATAATATATGGAGAGACACCCTTTTATTAAAATACAAAGTCATAGGAAAATATAACAGAAAAATGTTTTGCCGTACAAAATCAGAGATCTGCCAAGGATTGGTTTTATATATTTTGGAGGGGAGGGAAGAGCATTTTGATTAGTGCTGAATTGGAAATAAGTCTCATTAAGTGTAGAAGTACATTGTTTTTATGTACTGATCCTCACTACAACTCCAGAAGTTGAAATAAAGATTCAAAAGTTAAGAGATAAATTTAAAGCAAATACCAGTAATTCAGAAGTTAGGTGCATAAAATATGTTGTACATTTAAAGCAGTCCACTGAGGCATTTAGATAACCTTATTAAAATATATTGTCTATGTTGGTCCACTGAATAGTAATGAGAGAAAGCATCAAAATATATTATTTATGCCCCATATCCTGACAACCCACAATTTTAGCCAGGAACCCCACAATACACATAGTGAATATTTATTGTAGATATGCAGGTCAAGAGGGAAGGTTCCCAAGTCTGAAATTCAATCTCTGTCGTTGGGAACTGTATAGGTAGCATGGTTATACCTAAAATCACCCAAAAATCGTTTTCAAATTTCATTCAAGGTGAGAGAACTGCCAACAATGCTAATGTGCTTCATTGCTTTCAGCTCATTGAAGCTGGAACCATGATATATCGTGTCAGTCAAATATATTGGACTTCCACTTAAACTACCTTAAATTAGACCTTACTTTGTGAAAATTGACATCCCACTTTCTCCCAAGTCTGGGGTTCAAGGTGACTTACAGTGGTTAAAATAAATTCAAGCATAACCAAATATTAACATTTAAGTTTAATATTCAGTAACATTAAAACCACTTTGAGGCATAAACATTCAAAAGAAAGCACAGACCACATGGTAGATTGCGCAAGGCTATTTTCTCATGACTAGTCAATCCCGGAAGATTAAATAAATAGAAGAGTGCTTCTTCAATGCATGTTCTACAGAGATCTTAGATCTAATCTCATTAGACCATGGCTTTCAAAATACCTGGGGTGCAGTGAAAAATATTCCACCCTGCTGCTTTAGGACTCTAACACTACAATATCTTACAGTGTTGCTAAGTTCTGTGCTGCTGCACTTAAAATCAGACGGTTGATGACTGCTACCGTTAGGCAACACCCGGCTGGGAATGCAGTTAGAGCAACATTTTACAGCTGAAATGCTACTAGACTCGCAGTGTGCCCCTCCCTTCCCCTTTGGTACACCCCACCAGTGTTTTTGACCTCTCTCATCAACCACTCCCTCCCCCTTTGGTTCCATATCTGTTACAATATCCTGTCTTTTAAAATATATTTTTATGCTGATTTCCAACCTAATTTTAAATAACTGTTTACTGGGGAGTTGTCCTTCTCTTAGGGCGTTTGTGCCCGCTTTGTGCTGGTCAGTGACCATAATAAAGTTTTGTAATAGAAGAGTCTTCATCTGCAAAGACCTCTTGCAGTTGCCCCTCTGGCAACATCATCACTTCATATCTCCAGCAGCAAAATTCTGGAAGAGAAAGTAACTTTAGAGCAGTGGTACTCAACCTGGGGTCTCCAGATGTTTTTGGCCTACAACTCCCAGAAATCCCAGCCAGTTTACCAGCTGTTAGGATTTCCGGAAGTTGAAGGCCAAAAACATCTAGGGACCCCAAGTTGAGTACCACTGCTTTAGAGGTTGTGGATTCTTAAGGTCCACAGATACTTGAGTATCTCTCATTTACTACTAATGTGCAGAAGCTGGTGTAGGCGAAGTGCCTTCCCTTCATGGAAGAATATCGCTTACAAAAAGAGAACTGGGTTGAGAACAATTTTTTCCTTCACCTCAAGCTTGGCAGAATGTGTCCAATAAAACTTTTGAAGAGTTTAGTGTCAAAGAGATCTAAAAATGATCATCCAGAGGACCTTTTCATTGGCCACTCCAAGACTGTGCAATGACTTGTCGGAATATCTCTAACAGATGAACGAGCTGTCAGAATTAAAGACAGAATTAAATATCTATCTCTTCTGGCAGACCTACCCAGTCCGTTGTGAACTATAAATTATAAATTTGTATTCTATTATTATTGTGCTTTAAGATTTGTATTACATTTCTTAATATTTGTGCTTTATGGAAATCTGTTTTATCTGGGTGTTTTAACTTTATGTGCATGCATTCCTAAATCTGAAAATATCTGAAATCCATATCACTTTTGGTTCCAAGTGTTTCAGATAAGCAAGACTCTACCTTAATATGACTGTTGTTATTGCTTTGGTGGTGGTGGTGGTGGTGAGGGTGTTAGCAAAATCTCTCTCCCCCTTTCACTCTGGAAATAAATAATATCTGGACGATATTTTAAAAAATAATATGCTCCAACAACACACCCAAGATAGGAAATATATGTGCTATTTAAAGCTGTTTCAAAATGTACTTCAAGGAAAACACATAGGCAGACACCATCTGATTAGAAATCTCAAGGGACCTGATAGCAGAGATAACTGTTAATAGGATATTGAACATTTCCTCTCAACAATGCTAGTGAAATCCAGCCCAGACATGCACCAACCAGAATATCTTGTTATCTCTTCTTAGCTGTAGTACCTCAGGCATGCATGCAAAATACATTCATAGCCTGGTTCTTTTTTTTAGTCTAGGAAGTCTGTAAGGAAGTTTAAATAATTATTGTATATATCTATGGAGGCATTCAGCCAAGTCATTGAAAGGCTAAAGGGAGAGAGGGATGATGTGGATTCACATGTAAACTCACCCTCCAAATATTTTCTCTACCAGCTTTATCCTTGACCTTCCTATAATGTTGGGGGAAGGTTGAAAGGAATAATTATCTGGCTTCACAAATTAGTGTGGCAATGGTCAAGGACACACAGATAGAAGAAACCATTTCCAATCTGCTCCACTAACAAAGGAAAAGTTGAAAAAGCTATGCACCCATGCCCTTTCCTTACATTTAGTTGTCATAGGAGCAATTGGAAAACAGACTTAGGGCTAGTGCATACTGAAAATTTGTTCTGTGATATGTGATACAAGGAGGTGTTGCTGCTGGTTTTGATTGTTTTTGGTTCTACTTGCCCACTTTATATCTAAGTTGGGAAGAAAATAATATGCGGAGTATTTTTGTTTGACCTTTGCCATCTAAAAGAGTCTAGAAATGTTATTATCCATAAAACATATATGCAGTAATAATGCCATAACATCAGCAGATCCCAGAGCCATGAGTACAGAACAGTGTCATAATAAAATTGGAATATTTCTCATAGCGCTGCAACAACATCTCTGATTCATTTTCTCACCCCTGTTCATGTGTGAGACTTTAATTAACTTTCAGAGCCTCATTATATTTCCATCTTTGGAAGGAAATGCAAGGAACACGGAAGGAAAGGAGGAATGTACTTGTCATCCTCACATCTTTCCAATCAAACCAAAGTCGCGCTAAAATTGATGAAACTGCAGTCTGTTTAATTTGCTGTTTTAGCAGTTTGCTGGCTATGAACTGATAAAAGGATTTACAGGTCAGCACTGTTGTATCTTTTCTGCTGATACAGAGGACCAGGAATCTGAGGGATGGTTACTAAATTTGCCCCTCTTGATTTCCTTAAAATGTCCCAGTTAAAGGCTGATAAAAGTATTCCCCTTTTAAATACATCAGAACAAACTGTCCCTGATCAAACAAAATGTTCTGTATTGATTTTGTAGGACATCACACCTGCTACTAGTGTCTTCACCCATGCTGCTCCCTAAGCAGATGAAGAATTCCAGAATATTCAGAGCACATCTACACTGATGCATTACGTCAAAGGGGGACATCTGTTCCGTGGTAGCTGAACGATACACAGAGCTGATTCAAAAATTCAGGGGTTTCCTGAGAATCTGGACTGAAACCTGACTTTGGGCATGTGTAAACCATGGGGTCAATTCCAAGACATAATTTGTTACAACTGTTTACATAACCATCCTATATTCCTTGAGCTTGTGTGGAGCAGGAACAAGCGATGGTATTCACTGTTCCTCTCCTGTTGTCATTATAGCAGCAGCCAGTGAGAACAATATGACTGATGTCTAATGCTTGTTGTGAGGACTCACCCAGTTGACTAGGCCGATGCCTGTGAGGTCGCCCTATGAAACAGCTTGGCATCCATGTTAAGAAGGGAGAGTCAGGAAAAGGGGGAGTGGCTTGGAACCTCCCCAGAGAGGGGGGGGAGAGAGAGAGCTGCCTGGGAGTGGCTCAGAATGAGGGGGAGGAGCCAGCTATCTTAGGAGGGGAAAAGTGTAGCTTTTTCAGTCAGTTGGGAGTGAGCAGTCAGTGAAGACAGAGGCGTCTTGGGAAGCTGACAGGAAAAGTTCTGTGAGGAGCTGACAGGCAGTCAGAACACAGGCTTTTGATCTCTAGGGGTTTAGAGATTGGCTTACATCTCTGGGAAGCCAGCTATAGAGAACTCTAGAAGAAAGTTAGGTAGCTAGGGTGTTCCTGAAGGCCTGAGTGGATTCTCAGGGAACTAACTAAGATTTAATTAGTTGGACTAGTCACTACTAGTCTGCGAATTAGAGGGAGGAGTTTTAGGTAGACAAGTTGTGCACAATACAACAACTGTCTAGTTTTGTAAGTTTACTGAATACCATCGTAACTAAGCTTTAAGGAACCAATCTTCAGAAACCAACAAGCTGTAATATCTTTTCTCACAAGTTACGCGTCTGTGCTTTTCAAGCTTTGCCTGTTAATTCAATAAACGTTCTATTTGTTAACTTTCAAAGAGAAGCTTCCAGTGTGCCTCATTACATCAAACAGAGTGTACCGGTTCCAGCGTTCCCACAGTTCCAGCCTAGGAGAAGAGATTTCGCCTCAGTAATCCTCTCAGTTCATGTTTAGCATAGGAGCCTAGCTTATCTACAACTTTAACAAAAATCCTAAAGACATTTTAGGTTGGTGGCAGCATTACCAGAACGGCCAGTAGTCAGGAAGGGCCAGGCCGTTACTTTATTTGGTGGCAGTGGTGGGATATAAATTAGGAAAGTCCACCCTGCCCCAAGTGGTTAAAGCCCAGGTTGTGACATTAAAGGCCTGCCCTGCCATTGTGGTCTGACATCCGTGTCATTACACTTGACATCGGAAGTGGTGTTGGCCAATGTGTTAGCATGATGCAGTGGGGGTCCCGATCTGTTTTTTCTGAGCCTCCCCAATTTGGGTGGACAGAAATCTGTTTTTGATCTGGGAAGCTGAAAGCTTCATTTTCTATCTGGCCCACTATGGGGGAGGGGGACTTCCCAGGCTTCCCTTTCCATCATTTTAGGCATTGTTTGTCTTTATAGTCTTCATTAATACCTGAATTAAAAAGATCAGAGTTAAGATACCACTCTTTCTGTGATTCTCTTCTGTCTTTAGAAGAGACCGGTTTTAATGCTTCATTAAAGCTGTTTCTACTCTAGAGAAGATAGGCACTGCAGGCAAGCATGCACGGCCTCTCTCCATGCAGCACACAACTTTCCAAGGCATTTTAAGGAGGCTTCCCTTACTTTCCAGGGAAGGGTGATGACCTGGAGATATCCTACCCTGGGCTTCTTTTTAAAAGCCCTCTCTTTTCTCTTGATATGAACTGCAGGCCCTGTCTAGAGTGGTGCCTTTCCCCACCTCAAACTTTAATCTCATTTCTGTTTTGGTTTAATGCTTCCTTAAAACTGTGTCTACTTTCTACTCTAGAAAAGAGATAACTAGATGGTAGTAGTTTTCTGAGATTGAGGCTTTTCTTTTTGTACTGGTGGCAACAGCCAATACTACTCCTACTTCTTCTTCTTCCAAATTAGTTCTTGAAATTCAGAAGGCAGAGAGCATATGCATGTGTATTATATACACACACACACACACACACACACACACACACACAAACAATGAGCAGGCTAGGTACAACGAAAAAACACACAGGTGTAAGTAGAAACGGGAAGACAATTTACAGTGACACAATATCAAATGTATTCAAAATGGTACCGCTTATATACATACGTTCGATGGTCGACCACCCTGTCATGGATAGGTTAAAGATATAGTCCCGGAAGTTCTTAAGTCTATTGATGCGTAAAGTCCACACTGCAGGGTTTTTGATAACCTGTTGATAACCCACATTTGCCATTGGAGACACTACATTTGTGATCTCCGCGTCCCAGGAATTTTCCTCATACGGATTCTCCTTTTGGATTATGATTTCCAGCGACTTGATAGACTGTGACCACAAACATTTACTATTTCTTTGGGGATTTCCCTTGGATATACTTACCGCTTTTTTCTGGGATTTATCATTGACCACACCTTTGGAGTTTATGGACTTTACGCATCAATGGACTTAAGAACTTCCTGGACTATATCTTTAACCTATCCATGACAGAGTGGTTGACCATCGAACGTATGTATATAAGTGGTATACATTTGATACTGTGTCACGGTAGATTGTCTACCCATTTCTACTTACACCTGTGTATAATATATATATATATATACTCTCTCTCTCTCTCTCTCTCTCTCACTCACACACACACACACACACACGTGCACACACACATGCACACAGAACTTGTTTGCGAAGGAATGAAATTATAGGTATGTAGGTAATAGGCATGATAACAAATCGAAAAATGGCGATTCTAAAATCAAAGGGGGGGGGGATTTTTTTTTGATTAGTATATCAAAGACTTACAAAAAAATTCCCAAAATTTCCGAAAATGTAACTTAAGTACTAACGAAATTCGTTAGAAATTGTATGCCAGAGCATGCGCTTTCAGATGGTTTGGCCTACAACCCCAGAAATCCTAACAGCTGGTAAATTGGCTGGGATTTCTGGGAGTTGTAGGCCAAAACTTGAATAAACCACACTGAATTCTAGATGGGACTCTCCAAATAGGAAGGAGGGAGGGAAGGAGGAAGGGAGGGAGGGAGGGGGTTTTCTATTCTTGGAAGCAGCAAAAGAAAAGGAGGAGGAGCCCCCCCTCCCTCGCTGCCTCTCTCTCACCCTGATCCTGAGGGAGCGAGGGCCCAAGTTTGCCCAGGCTGAGAGGAAAAGGAAGAGGCCTGAGGCTGTGAGGAATGGTGGGAGTTGAAGTCCAAAACACGTACCTGGAGGGCTGAAGCTGGTCCCTGCGATGGGGCAAGGCAGAGCAACGGGGAAGAGAAGCATCTGAGAGAGCCCGGAGAGAGAGAAGAAGCATGTGTGTGTGTGTGAATCAGGCCCCTGCGATGGGGCATGCATGGCAGCAGAGCAACGGGAAGAGAAGGAGGGGGGAAGCCTGGAGAGAGAGGAGAAGCGCGCGCGCGCGTGTGTGAATCAGGCCCCTGCGATGGGGCATGCCTGGCCGCAGAGCAACGGGGAAGAGAAGGAGGGGGGAAGCCTGGAGAGAGAGGAGAAGCGTGCACGCGTGTGTGTGTGTGAATCAGGCCCCTGCGATGGGGCATGCATGGCAGCAGAGCAACGGGGAAGAGAAGGAGGGGGGGGGAAGCGTGGAGAGAGGGGAGGAGAAGCGTGCGCGTGTGTGTGTGTGTGTGTGAATCACTTTCCAGAATGCATTGCTCTACCTAGCAGCAGCGTCACTTCCAGTTCCCCATAGAAATGCGGGAAAAGAAGAAGCTGAATGAAGGCGGAAGGAAATGAGGGGGAGAAGATAGGGAGAAGTGAGTAGTACAATAATTAATTAATTAAGAATTAAGAATTTCTAACGATCCTAACGCAAATTGTTGGCCTCACGGACCGTAAAAGGAAGTCTACTTCCTGGTTCGGGGCAGCGATCCGTAAAACAACAAAAGTCCCATTAATTACGGATTTCTAACGAATCAATTAGATTTCCGTTTCAATTTTAGCATGCCTAGTAGGTAACTAGGTAGTTTTCTGAGAATGAGGCTTTTCTTTTTGTTTGCTGGGATTACTATTATTAATAATAATAATTACCTTTTAGAAGTATTTTCTGAAGGAGAGAAAGGGAAGGAGCAAAGGAAACTAAAAGGGTGATTCTCCAAGCTCCCAAACATGCGAGCACACCCCACCCTCCTATCCCACACATTCCCAAATCCCAGTCAGTCCCACTAAATAAAAGGAATCAAGAAAATAAAGGAAAATATAAAAGATTCAAGAGAGAGGCCAAGCCAGAAGCCATGTCAAAAAATAAAGCTGAAAGCGAGCAGCAAGATAATTCGACTGAAGCCTGGACAAAACTGTGATGCCAAACAGGGAGGAGGAGCTGTGATTGGCTGCTATGTGGTCCCGTTATAGACAAAAAACATGATAGCTGGGCCTTTGCTGTTACGGCCATCCAACCAAGCTGACCAAGCTGGATTGGTTGAAGGGAACCAGACACTCTGAATCTGTGCAGAAGCCTACAATGTAGATACTGAAGGATAATCCATTACTCTTGTTAGAGAAGTTATTATAGTCTGAACTTTTTTCTTTTACTTCACTTTCTTCCTATATTAAAGAATGTGTATAACAATACTCTCCCTTCCTGCACACCTTTGACTTTGCAATAGGCTCATGTGTAGAACTCTTTAACTAACATGGCTCCATAACTTGCATACTATATCCTGTGATGTTCCCCATTTTCCCTCTTTTATGTTTTTTTTTCTTTTTTGAAAACAAAAAAAACTTTAAAAATAAAAAGATGTCACTTTTGAGCACCTATTATGTTAATTTCTCATGTGTGGCCTATTGATAGTTTGCTTTTCGGCTAATCGAGTGGACCTGCAAGCTTCAAAAGTCTAAAAGAGCTGTCGGAAAAAGTCTAAAAGTCCTCCACCAGCTCAGATGAATTTGCTTGTAACTGTTCTGCACACTGAGAAGTAGTAGCCTCCTCCAAAGGTTCTTCTTCCAAACTCAGCTGAGGACACTGCTGGACACTGCTGGGCTCCAACTCAAACACTGACCCTTCAAACAGCTTCTTGTCACCCTCATTATCAGAGCTAATTATGACAGTCAGGACCAATTTTTTGATCCTTATGTGATAAAATCATAAATAGTATCTCTCAATCTGACCCCATTCTGAATTACTAGTAGCCAGTATCTGATGTAAGCAATGGGAGATCTATTCTCTACTAAATTGGAAAGTAGCACACTGAAGCTTCCACCACCCTCCTGGGAGCAATTTCTATGCAACAGTTAACAGCGCTGGAGTTCATAAGAAGGAATTAATGAAGTGGGAATAGGAAGTGGGAATATTAATTTGGATCATGCTGGTCCTAGGGTGCTTCCAGACATACATGAAACCCACTTTGGAGATGGTTTAAGAAACCCACTCCAAAGTGGGTTTAAGTCTGTACAACCTGGGGGGAAATGGGCTCTCCTGTGGATTGTTTCCACTGCAGTGCGGTAACTATAACAATGCAATGGGGCCACCCCAAATCCTCATCTAAAAGTCTTAAAAATACAGGGAAACTTAATGGGCTGCCATTAATAATTTAATGTTTTAATTACTGTTTTAAATGCAATTGTTATTTATGAATCTGTTTTCTGACATCAAATGGTTGCCTGTAGCAAGCCACCCTAAGTCCCCCCTTGGGGGTGAGAAAGATAGGATAGACCGGGAAGTGGCGCAACTGGCTAAGTGTCAGCTGCTTAAGATCTCTCTGACCAGTAGGTCATGAGTTCAAGGCCTGCCCGGGTCGAGGTGGGTGCTCGACCTTAAGTGTAGCCTGCTGTCAACCTTTGCAGCCCAAAAGACAGTTCATTTGTCAAGTAGGAGATAAAGGTACCACATTTATTTATCTATTATTCAAACTTGCTAACCCGTCCTTCCCCAAGGCTCAGGGCGGTTTCCAAACACAGCAAATTGCACAAAACATCCTAAAAACATATTTAGACCATTCCTAAAAAACGATCAGATATGTCATGAGACATCACGGTTAAAACAGTTAGAACCAATCTTCAATGCAAAAGGTAACACAGTCTGGTGGCGAGGCTTGGTGTTAAAATGCCAATCAATCGCCGAACGCCTGCCGGAACAGCCAAGTCTTGCAGGCCCTGCGAAAGGCCATCAGGTCATGCAGGGCCCGCGTCTCGACCAGCAGAGAGTTCCACAAGGTCGGTGCAGCCACCAAAAACGCTCTCTGTTGGGTGCTGGCCAACCTGTAGGATTTGATACCTGGGACTTCAAGGAGAGTGTGACCCTCTGAATGCAGTGATCTTCTGGGAATAAGTGGGGATTCAAATTTTGACTGATTTATGAGGCCATAAAGAATCGCTGGGGATTGCGGAAGAACAGCAAGGGACGGTGGAAGGAAAACACTGAGAGAGATGAGTGCGTCAGTGCCCCCTGGTGGCCTGAAGTTTGCCAGAAGTTTGCCTCTGTTTGTCTATGTCCATCTATATATGTCTAAATATGTCTATATATGTCTAAATATGTCTATATATGTTGAACTGCTGGGATTGTCTGCAAGTACAGTATGTGTACTCTAATCTGCTCTGAGTCCCCTTCGGGGTGGGAAGAGCGGAATATAAATAAAGGAAAATAAATAAATACAAATATGTGAAATAAATAAAAAAATAAATAAAGCCTATTTGCCGGCTCCTGGAATGTACTCTGAGACTCATGGAGCCTTCAGAGAAGCCTAATGGTGGCCCAGTAAGGTTTTTATTTTATAGGCTTTGTTGGGGAGAGGGTTGAGAAGCGGTTGGGTGCACACTCATATCTTTGGGCTCCAGGAGACGGGTGTGTGGATGGACCCCTTGGTAGTCACCCCTGGGTCTGTCCCAACAGGGCCCATAGTCCATTAGAACTGGGTCTTTCAGAAAGGCTCAGATCCAGTGGGCTATCCAATTAATTCAGTACAAAGCAGGGGTTTCCTGCTTTGTCTTGAATTAATTCACTTTTATTGGAGGGTTTGTTTGGATGGTTCTTTTAAAAATGTGAGAGCTCTCACATTTTGAGTCCTGTCTAGAAGGTCCCCGAGTTTTAGCACACAGAACACACCACCACCCTGGCTTTCAAATTGCCAAATTGTAGGCTGGTGCATAACTCAGTTTTCCAACTTCAACTCTTGACTTTAAAATCTATCCTGGTATGCCGTCACATCAGGTGTCTTTATAACTAAAACTGCAGATGTGCTTTTCTATCTGCCTGGTGGACTGCAGAATGCTTGCTGAAGAAGCGGGGGGGGGGGGGGGTGTCCGGCAACCCAAAAATCACTCCAGGTTAAGGTTGAACAAATGGTTTATTCAGAAACAAAGTCTTTGAAGGACTTGGCACAGAGCTTAATGGTTGCAAAAATAAACTGGAAAATGCCTTGTGTTGTTAACTAAGACTAAAAGACTCCCTCTGCTTCCCTATGAATGGCAGGGAAACCCGAGGATATTCCTTACCCTGATCCTAGGCTGTTTAATTGACGGAACTACTCCTTCCCTATCTAAACCTAGGACCAGTTCAAAGGTGACCTGAAGCTGGGCTGGCAATCAGATAGCTATCCTATACAGCAAGCAGTGCAAGGTACCATTAGCCTATGTAACTCCAGCGGGCAAGCAATTGGTCAAGCAAGTAAGACAGCAGTACTTACGGTAACCTATACACAGCCAACCTGGCTGGCCAAGGCACATATGAGCTCTTTCCCTGTCTGAGAAGAACTGAAAGACTTTCAAGATGGAGATCCCATCCCCGGGGGAAAAGGGGGCGGGCTCCAAACTAAAGAGATACATTTACAGAGCTTTAGGCGGCAAATTCTGCAAAACAAGCTGCAACCCTGCTAATAATTAACAGGCAGGCTGCCAGTGTGTTTGGAACAGTCCCAGGAAGAAAATGCAAAAGGAAAATGCTGCTTTCTATAACACTAGCTGTACCCAGCACGCGTTGCTGTGCCCTATTTTGGAGATGCGAGGAAGTCTGAGTATGTAAGGGTTGGAGTTGTTGTTAGTTATGGTGTTGTTGGGGTCATGGCTGTGTTGTTGTGGGTTGTTTTGGTGGGTGGGATGTTGGAGTCCTGTGGAGTTGTTGTGTGGTGTTGCTGGCATTCTGCATTGCTTGTGGATATACAATGTTTTTTGTCTTTCCGTCTGCTGTGTTGATGTAGAGGTTGATGCGTGTGTGGGTGGGGTACTTTGGAAGTGAGTGGAGGTACTTGAAATCCCATTATCCATGGTGTGTCCTCCTCTAATCTGCAATAGGATGGAGTGTGGGTCATGGGGGGCATTGTTTGCCAAGTTTGGTCTTTATCGGTCTTGGTTCTGGGCCACAGTGGTCTGTGGGGAATGATGGGTTTTGAAGTATTACAAATCCCATTATCCATGGAGGTACTTCAAGTCCCATAATCCATGGTCCACCCTCCTCCAAACTGTAGTATAATGTAGCGTGGGTCATAGGGGCTCTGTGTACCAAGATAGGTTACTGTAAATTCAGGCCATACACAGTGTCCCATGAGCTGAGGCCTAGTCAGGAACAGCAAGTTAATGAAGCCTTACTGTCAATTCAGGCCATACACAATGTCCAATGAGCTGAGGGCTAGTCGGGATAATCAAGGTAATGAAGCCTTACTGTCAATTCAGAGCGTAAACAGCATTCCATTAAGTGAGGCCTAGTCAGGGAAATTAAGTTAATGAAGCCTTACTGTCAATTTTGGGCGTGGTCTGTGATTTGTAGGGGTGTAAATTTTCTGTGGGAAGTGAATTGGGTGTTTGTGCCTCAGCCCTTTGCCTTATCCTCCTTTGACAGTTTATTATGGGTCGGAATGTTCAGGTTGGCTGGCCAGTGCAGGAGTTATCCAAATCCGGCCTTATTGGCAACCAATCATGTTGTCAGAATGTAGAGGCTGGGAGAGTCGTTGGCAGCCCCGGAGGATGCTGGGAAATGTAGTTTTTTACTCGGTGTTTGGGGGACCTTTTAGGTTTTTTGGGGGAGTTTCTTTGCTACAAACGTACCTTGTCTGAGGCCTATTTCTGTTGGCAAGTTTGGTGTTTCTGCGTTGTAAGGTTTCTCTGTTTGGGACGGTCGTTCCATGACGACTCTTCCTTTATATAAATAGATAACTATGGGGCAATGCAAATGAAACGTCTGGAAGACGGAACATCTGGTTTTGTAACATTGCAGTTAATTCCATCTTCTATCCCTCACAAAGTTTATCTCTTTGGAAACAGTGGACTGCTATTAGAGATAGAAAGGAATTGTTTACAAAACTATATCACAGAGTCTTCTGATCATAGAAACTATTAAAGCATTATATCTGTGTTGCTACAGTGATGCACATGTTCCCAATACTGCTGGAATCACAGAGAACAAATTACTGTGCATTATTTCCAGGATGTTTAGCTTTTTATGTGCATGGAATAATTGAACACTAATGCTCATGCTGAGAACATTGTAAAGTCACAATAAAAGAAAATTGCATTTGTTAACCAACAAAGAAACATATTGACAAGTCATACTGTTCCTAAGGCTCAATGCAATTTGATATCATGTTGCAAATACTCTGCCTTCATTTTTAGTATATAGGGAAAAGGTTCATCCAATTGATAGAAATGTACACTTTTTTTAAAAAAAAGGAAGACTTCAGAAAAATTCAACTTGACTAAATTACATTGTGTTGGAGATCAATAATACATGGGAAATCAACAGGAGGAAATAGAGACATGCTGACGATTGGTTTGAGAAAATAGAAGCTGAATTGTATAGGGAAATTAATGTGGAAAAAAGTTCTGCGTTCTGCCCTTCTTCTTTAGTTCTTAAAAGGGAGCGTACAAATCCCCTATTAAAGTAGCTCCACTGGCTGCCGATAAGTTTCCGGTCCCAATCCCTAAATGGTTTGGGCCCTGTCTTTCTTTATGATCATATCGTGGGCACTAAGATCTTTCAGGGAGGTCCTCCTTTCACTTCCGCCATTGTCTCAAGTATGGCTGGTGGGGATGAGGGAGAATGCCTTCTCGACAGTGGACCCCCAACATTGGAACAACCCCCAGGGGGATTAGGCAAGCCCCCACACTGTCCTCCTTTTGTAGGGAACTGAAACCTGGATGTTACAGCAAGTTTTTGAGAATGATTAGTCCCCAGGCCCAGTCCTTAGGTCGCCAGATAATACTCTGTTCTGCACTTCATTTACATTCCCAGCCCTGTGATATGCTGTTTGCACTATCCCTTGCCCAGGCCTTTTATCGTTGGCCATGTCCATTTTGTAATCCTGGCCATTGCTTTGTTGAACCTTGCCTGATGGAACTACAATGCAATTGGTTTGAGAGAGAGAGAGAGAGAGAGAGAGAGAGAGAGAGAGAGAGAGAGAGTGTTTTAGCAGGATTTTTGTATTTTACGATACTTTTATTTTTGTTATTTTTGTTTACTAAGTTAAATCAGGTTGCTTTATATTGTCTAATGTGCTTGACTTGATGTAACTTGACTTGATGTAACATTTTCTTTTTGGTCTTATATGTTGGAAACTGCCCTAAATCCCTTCAGGGAGATGGGGCAATATACAAATAAAGTCTGTTGTTGTTGTTAATTAAAACTGACTTTTACTGGGGTTTATGTTTCCGATTACACAACAGAAATCACATAAAGAACCAAAAGTTCTGTGTTTAGGGAACGTGAGAAAATGAGTAATAATCAAAGAGTCATAAAGAAAATATAAGTAATTAAGCTTGGGAGTGTTGTGAAGGACTATATCCTTAAGATAAACACAAAGATTTTGCTTTTACTAGTAACTCATGAGGATTCAGGGAGATTGGCCAAGATTAACCTTCCAGTATATGGCTGACCAAGGAGCAACCGAAAAATGTTGATTTGTCTCAAGGTAGACATCTGGCCTGACCTGGAATCACAAATGTTTGGTTTTCCCACTTGCTCCTTTATGTCCCAAATAACTAAACAGAATATAGTCTAAATAAAGTGCCCCTTATTTAAGCCTTTATTTTGTTAGGTATTGTTCTTCCATTGTTAGTTATCAACACCTTTCACTGAAAACAGAATTATAAAGACTTTGAAAACAGACCCTTTAGCTGCATAGCAAAAACCCTTCTGCTGCCTCCCTGTTTCATGTATTTATTAGGCATGGTTTAGAACCCAAAAATAGGAAATCGGAAATCTAATGGGGGAGGGGGGATTTTTTTTGATTAGCAATAGAAAGACTTACAAAAAATTTTCCAAAATTTTCTAAAATGTAACTTAATTACTAACGAAATTCGTTAGTAGTTCGTATGCCAGCGCATGCGCATTCCAGATGGTTTTGGCCTACAACTCCCAGAAATCCTAACAGCTTACCAGCTGGTAGGATTTCTGGGAGTTGTAGGCCAAAACTTGAATAAGAACATAAGAACATAAGAAGAGCCATGCTGAATCGGACCTCAGCCCATCTCGTCCAGCATTCTGTATCACACAGTGGCCCACCAGTTGTACACAGGGATCTCGAGCAGAAGGGAGGGCAAAACCCTGACCTGCTCCCGACCCCCCACAACCAGTACCCAGGGAAATCCTGCCTACCTCAACCAACTCCGAGGTGGCACTTGAATGAATAAATCACACTGAATTCTAGATGGGACTCTCCAAATAGGAAGGAGGGAGGGAAGGAGGGAGGGGGGTATTCTATTCTTGGAAGCAGCAAAAAAAGGAGGAGGAGCCCCCCCTCACTCCTCACTGCCTCTCTCTCACCCCGATCCTGAGGGAGCGAGGGCCCAAGTTTGCCCAGGCTGAGAGGAAAAGGAAGAGGCCTGAGGCTGTGAGGAATGGTGTGAAAGTCCAAAACACCTGGAGGGCTGAAGTTGTCCCGCGCGATGGGGCAAGACAGAGCAACGGGGAAGAGAAGGGAGGGGGGTGAAGCATGTGAGAGAGTGCAGAGAGAGAAAGGAGGAGAAGCGTGTGTGTGTGTGTGTGTGTGAAGTTGGCCCCTGCGGTGGGGCAAGACAGAGCAACGGGAAGAGAAGGGAGGGGGAGAAGCGTGGAGGACTACATTTTCCAGAATGCCTAGCAGCAGCGTCACTTCCAGTTCCCCATAGAAATGCAGGAAAAAGAAGAAGAAGATGAATGAAGGCGGGAAGGAAATGAGGGGGAGAAGACAGGGAGAAGTGAGTAGTACAATAATTAAGAATTAATTACGATCATAACGCAAATTGTTGGCCTCAAGGACCGTAAAAGAAAGTCTACTTCCTGGTTAGCTGCCGTGATGCGTATAAACTAGAAAGTCCCATTACATACGAATCACTTACGATTTCTTTTAATTTTCATAACCTTTTTCTCATGCCTAGTATTTATGCTCCTTTTTAGAGTATACCATCCAGATGTCAAAAAATACAAACCTTATAGCAAGATAGGTTTTCTAATGAGGCTAACAGGAGGAGTGATTCAGTTTTTTAAAATTGAAATCCAGATCTAGAATCTGAATTATGTTGACTTGGGTTGGGTCAATACTGACCTAGAATGGAATAGTACATGGTCTGAAATACCAGACTGGACCCTGATTGAGATTGGAGAGCATGCTTTGCTATTGTATAAAATGTAAGAAAAATGCAATATAAGTTTTTAAAATGTTACCCATGCCGTTTGAATGTTTCACAGTTATCATGATATTTATTGGGAAGGTACATATACTCCCCAGTGTGCCATTAACTAGACCACAAACTGTAATTCTCATCTCCAAATATTTCCAGGAAGTAAAGCCCAAATACATACTTTAAGAAAAGAAAAAGAATTTAGAGTGGAATTGTTTCAGTGATCTGTCCAGGATTATAATCTACCAGTAGACTGAGCAAAAATGTGATTTGAGACTTTTTGCTCCCAAAGCACCAAAATAATGAGTCAACATAACAGTGTGGGTTAAACTATGGACAACTTTTCTTAATGTTACCAAGCAACCTCTATGTGACCTGCCAACCAATTTAAAGGGCATGGACTTGGTGTGTAATAAGCTGAGGCAGGGGCCATCCAAGACTTACTCCACAGCTACCATGGGCGATCAGCCGAGTCCCTGGATGCAACAATCTACTGATTCCAGAGCAATTGCTCAGGAAAACCAATGGAGAATTCTATCCCAATTCCAGAGGGTATTGAGATAAGAATTTTCACTGCTCAAGGTCCTTTCTGTTCACACTCACCTTGGTTATTTAAATCACAGGTGAGGATTCCCGTTCATGGCCTACACCACAAAGGGGTGCCTTAGATGCACACTGGCATGTAAACCTATCCTTGTTTTCCCACAATTGCCTATTTAAAACCCACACACTCAATTAGCCCTTAATGAACAGTGTGGCATGGGGGGGGGGACCTAGGACATAGGGAGGGGGGAATTTCCTACCTGACACCAGTGGTGACCCCTAAAGTATACTTTAACAGGTGGGAAAGTATGTCAGTGTCTAAAGCAGGAATGGAGAATTGGGTGGGGCCATGAGACTACGCTGACCTAGTCCCCATAAAGTCCCAGCCAGGACTATCTTTTAGTTCTTCCTTTGCTGGAAGGGAGCAAAAAGCCCTCCTCCCCCTCATCCCACCTGCTCTCGATCCCACCTTCTTCACAGGCACGTTTGGTGGGAACGGGGGACAGTGCATCTCCGTGGTTGCCCCTTGGCTGTGGAGCTCCCTCCCTAGGGATATTAGGTCAGCCCCCTTCCTTCGGACCTTCTGGAAAAAAGGAAAAACAAGGCTCTTTGAGCAAGCCTTTGGAAATAGAGTTCAGTAAACAAACACAGAATTATGTAAGTTTGAAACATGGAACGGCTTAGACGATGCTACTGGAAAGTGAGATTAACTGGAAGACATTGGTTATTATATGTTTTTAATGGCTTTTGTATTGTATTGATTTTATATTGATTTTATAATGCTGTTTTAAATGTTTTAAGTGTATGTTGTGGATTGTAATGGCATCGAATTGCTGCCAATTTGTAAGCCGCCTTGAGTCGCCTTCGGGCTTGAGAAAGGTGGGATAGAAATACCGTAAATAAATAAATGCATTTGGGGGAGGGGGGAATATAAACAATTTATTGAGCTTTTGGATATCTAATGTCTGATTACTGCTCCTAACGTCAGAACCTGGAATTTTGTATAATTTGGAAACACCAGCAAAGCAGAGAAATGATCTGTTTTCACTTGGAGCCATGCAAAGAAAATCAGTCACCTTCCCAGCCTGCAGTATATAAGGTCCTGGTACAGTTCTTTGAGGCCCCAGCAAAGTAAAAATATTATCCCTTTTGTATCAGAAAGTCTTGTATGAGTGATTGACTCATAGAAAATGGCTCACATCTTCACAGTCTGGTGTTGGGTGTCAGTCAAACTGGGTCATGAGTTCGAGGCCTGGCCGGGTCGAGGTGGGTTCTCGACCTTAAGTGTAGCCTACTGTCGACCTTTGCAGCCTGAAAGACAGTTACATTTGTCAAGTAGGAGATAAAAGTACCACATTAAAGTGTGGAGGCAAATTTTGACAGATTTATGAGGCCATTAAAAAAGAACCCAGGAATCGCTGAGGAATGAGGAATGCGGAAGGAACAACAAAGGGACGCTGGGGAAAAAAAACACTGAGAGATGAGGAGTGCGTCAGCTCCCCCTGGTGGCCAGAAAGTTTGCCTCTGTTCGTCTATATATGTGTGTAATATGTCAAAATGTATGTACTGTTCTGTGATAAATGTCACATGTTTATATGTCATATGCTGAACTGCAGGGATTGTCTGCAAGTATGTGCTCTGTAATCCGCTCTGAGTCCCCTTCGGGGTGAGAAGAGTGGAATATAAATAAAGTAAGTAAGTAAGTAAATAAATAAATAATAAAACAACAAACGCTGCAGAAAAGATGATGCATTAAAAATTGTGTGTCCATGCACACAGAATCTTCACCGATACCCAGAATCTGAAAGTCCAGGAAGAAAATATACCAACTGCTTTGTCTGTTGCCTTTATGCTTCATATACCAACTGCTTTGTGTGTTGCCTCCCAAGTTGCTCTGTTTGCAATAACTGTTTCTCCCTGCATTCCGAGAGGTGTATAAACCACTCAGCAATGCAGCTCAAGGACCATTTTGCACCTGCAGAAATTTGAGTTCTTTGTACTTGCCAGCTGTCTGGTTCTCCCTCTAGCAGTAGAACCTTTGTTACTGTTTAAGTATCCACCTCCACAAATCGCTAGGGATTTTTTTATAAGAATGGTTGAAAGGGGAGAAAGAGAGTTCAGTTGTTTGCAATTCAAAAGGCACAGACATAGCAAGAAAGAATTGCTGTTGAAAGAAGTCAAGTTAAGGGAGAAAAAGGTGAGCAATTCTTTCTAAATCTGCCTGAGATATTTCTCAGAAACAGGTATGCATACGTTACTGCTCCTCATGGACCACTGTAGTTGTCTCCTCGCTGACCTTTAAAAATACAGCTCTGTGAAATGAAGGGTAATAAGAAAAAAGTTTGGCCTTTTCTGGGGGGAGGGGGGTGTCAAATGCAGAGAAAAATGCACCATGCATTAAATATGGAGGTTCATTTAGTTGTTTCATCCAATTCAGGAGCAATATACACTAAAATAGTGACAATATGCAATTTCAAATATGTTTGCTAGACATTAGTAACACAATAATTCTCAGACTCAAATGTCATATATGTAACATTGTGATACACAGAACGTTGATGTGTACTTCCTTGGTAGATACAGCATGAAATTACAGAGCATCACTCACAATAACAAATAATCAATAAAGAAGGCCAATGCCTGTGGAAATAATCATTGTACTTTGGAGTGGGAGTAGGAGACTTGCTCACGAAGATATAGGATGGGGGCTGTTTCTGTGATGATAAGGGTTCAAAAGGAAAGTACTGCAGGAAGCTCGAAAGGGAGCTGGTAGCAAAGGGAAATCCCGCTGAGAGCGCCAGGAAGCGCTAGTAGTTTCAACACCAGGCTCCGCCCAATGGCGTATCGCTAAGGGTTCTGGTAGTTGTAGTCGCTGGTGTGGGCAAGTGCCCGTGGGAATCCGAGCTGGAAGCAAGGTGGGACTGTGTTACAGTGAACACAGACCTTTCGGACGGGGCCCTGGTAGGGGCGTTCCGTGCGAGTAGCCTGACGGCGTGAGCTCTTTCCAGGGGCCGGCAACGGGCCGTTTCATATACAGACTTCCTCAGAGGCTGTGTAAATATAGCTTCCTCACACTTAGATGAATTATCTACAGCAATGAATGAGGAAAATAATGAATAATCTATTTACCACTAGAAACGATGCTAGGAAAAGTGGGAATTAGAATAACATTTATATTTACCATATGATTTCTTCCAAGTCGCAAGGAGGACGGACCTCTCCACTCTAGGGAGATGGTAAGGATTTTTCTAATTGTGTCTGATACATACTTGTTACCCTACTCGCCTTTTTGTGTTTAACACGGTGCAGCCCACTGTTTGTTATAGTTAAATATGGAGGTGCCTATAAAGGGAATATTAATGGGAAGAAATCACAAGCTTCTGATCATCAGGCTAAAGAACTGAAAAAAATTACAAATCTTAGGACTCCTTTTGAGTTGGTAATCCCATGCATTAGAACAGTGTTTCCCAACCAGTGTGCTGTGGCACACTAGTGTGCCGTGAGCGATCATCAGGTGTGCCGTGGGAAATTGGCATTCTCCCCCCTCCTAGCAGCCCCCTCACAGGTTTCCAAGAAACAAATTGAGCCTCTCCGCTTGGAAATACGGGTTTTTTTTTAATTTTTTACTGGATTTTTCTAGAGTCCCCCCCCCCCCAAGGAACTGTTTATAACAGCTTCATGACATCCATAGTTAACTGGAAGCAAGTTTCACTCAAGGTGAAATTTCACAAAGGTCTGGAGAACAAGCTCTATGAGGAGTGGCTTGAAGAGCTGGGCATGTTTAGCCTGAAGAAGAGAATGCTGAGAGAAGACATGATAGCCATGTATAAATATGTGAGAGGAAGTCATATACATGTGTTTATCGAAACAGGCCCAGGTTTCACACTGAGTGTATAAATATATTTAAAAACATATTAACTATATGTATTATTGTGTTAGAGTGTCATTTTGGTTGGTGGTGTGCCCCAGGATTTTGTAAATGTAAAAAATGTGCAGCGGTTCGTAAAAGGTTGAAAAACACTGCATTAGAATATACAGTAGAACATAGCACACTAAATCAGCCCTGAACAATCTGTGACCTTCCCAGTGGTTTTTTTTACTTCAGCTCTTAGAATTCCTGACCATTTGATAAGTTGGCTGGAGCATTGGGGAGTTGGTGTTCCAAACACCTGGAGAGCCACAGATATACTCTCCAGGTGGCTGCATCTAAACTTTCATATTATTTATGTATTTATTTATTTCCAACATTTATATACTGCCTTTCGCACCCCAAGGGCGATTCAGGGCAGTTCACAATTGACAACAAATCAATGCCACAACATTTATAACAGTTAAAACAACCATAAAATAGCATTAAAACATTTAACATACAATATAAAATATTAAAATATTTAAAAATATTTTTTTAAAACATACAAGCCTTAAAAACATTATCGTGAACGTCTCCATGCCAAGTCATTATTCAGTTTCATCATCAAGTCGTTCCGTGAATTCGTATAGCTATGCTGTACTTGGAAAAGCCTGCTCAAAAAGCCAGGTTTTCACCTTCCTTCGAAAAGTCAGGAGGGAGAGGGCCGATCTTATATCCCTAGACAGGGCGTACCACAGTTGAGGGGCCATCAATGAGAAGGCCCTGTCTCTTGTCCCAACCAAACACATCTGTGAGGAAGGCGGGAGCGAGAGCAGGGCCTCCCCAGAAGATCTTAATGTCCTAGATCAGGGGTGTTCATTAGGTAGATCACGATCTACTGGTAGATTGCAGGCAGGGTGGTATGAAAGCTCAGTCCCACCCCACAGGCTCCCGACGCCGCCCAGGTGCAGAAGGAAGTTGGACTGGATGGCCCTTCGAGGTCTCCTCCTATTCTAGGAACCCATTGCTATTATTATTATCAGAGGCTGAATGGCCACCTGTGAGTAATGCTTTGATTGTGTTTTTCTCCTATGGCAGAAGGAGGTTGGATTGGATGGCCCTTGGAGGTTTCCTTCTACTCTAGAAACCTATTGTTGTTGTTGTTACTATTAGTAGTAGCAGCAGCAGCAGAGGCTGAATGAATATTATAATCATTATTATTATGAATAAATTCAGGGGCTTATTATACTCACATTTAGTTGAATTCAGTCTTAAAATATATTATATGGTTCTCACTGAAATAAATTTCCAAATATTTTGCTTTTATGGCTCTCTGAGTAGTGGGTAGGTAGATCATTTTGACTTGGCTGTTTTATAAGTAGCTCGCATGCTGAAAAGGTGTGAGCACCCCTGTCCTAGATGGTTCATAAGGCGAGATATGTTCGGATAGGTAAATTGGACCAAAACCATTTAGGGCTTTATAGGCTAAAGACAGAACTTTGAATTGTGCCTGGAAGCAAACTGGCAGCCAGTGGAGCTGGTGCAGCAGGGGAGTTGTGTGCTCCCTGAGTGCTGCTCCTGTAAGCAACCTGGCTGCCGCAAGTTGGACTATTTGCAGTTTCCAGACAGTCTTCAAAGGCAACCCCTCGTAGAGCGCATTGCAGTAGTCTATATGGGATGTAACCAGAGCATGGACTACCATGGCCAAGTCAGACTACCCAAGGTACAGACGCTGCTGGCACAAAAGTTTTAACTGTGCAAATGCTCCCCTGGTCACCTTATGCCCTCTCAATGGTCATAGAGATATATGCTACCTGCCAACATCATCTTGGCATTCGTACCAATCAGTATGTGAAGCTATAAGCAGTGGTAGATCTTCAAGATGTGTTCTCTTTCATTCTCTCTCTGGTTCATGTGGGGAAAATAAAGCAAATCCCAGCATGATCCTTAGACTTGTTCTCCCTTGTCCCTACATTGCCATCCAGTGAGGTTTCTCAGCTCCAGCTGCATTGCTGTGGATTGGTCTTCTGTTGAAAGACAATTCCAAGACACACAAGGGCTGAAGATACCATACATATTTTATTTATTTCATAGAATCTATAACTTGTGGTAGCAAGCTAGATCTTGGTTCCTTGTAGAGTGGGAAGTGCATAAGAATATGCGGGATGGAATCCAGTTGTCCTGTACTACATGGACAAAGCCTTTTGTTGATTGATTGATTGATTGATTGTAGATGTTAAAAAGCGTTGGTGACAAAATGGCGCCTTGGGGGGACTCCCACAGTCAGGGTGGATTTCTTGGACGCTTGGCCTCGCCACTCAACACGTTGCTCAGGCTGATTGAGCCTTCCCCACCAGGACGGTATGGAGCAGAGATTGCATAATATTAAATCTAGCCAACATATAGGGTATAGAGGGTCTCTGAATTTTCTGTATCTTGCCGCCGCTATTAAGGAGGTTATGGGGTTAGTGAGCACTGCAATATAAAGGGCTGGGTTTCTCTGAATGAATGGAATTGCCATGTTCACAGGCAAACATGATTTATTGGCCAAGCTCAGCAGTTGTTTATAGTCCAATTCTAGCAACCTGTCTTAAGGAGGGTAAAGATCTCAGTGAAAGTTAGCATATTCAAGAAGTCACTATCATAGCTCAATTCCTCGATCTTTGCTAGGACTTTTGTATACCATTTTGAGTGGTGGAGTTCACTCAAGGTGAGTGGAGTCAAAGAGTTACTAGGGCTTTGGAAGTGAATATATAATCAAAATTTGATGATCTTTAGCCGGATAGTGGCCTCTATAGGGGATTGGCCAGATTCTAGACTTGGAACTGCATACGGGATGCAGTTTGGGATTCCAAATAATTTGTGCAGGAATTTTGAGTGGAATGATCTAATTGCATTGTTATGCCCTTTCCCTGCCTACGCAGTGGGCGGGAAAAGGTTATTGCCTCCTCCCACGAAGGGAGGTGATTGGTTCCCTGGATGGTACCTTCTGGGGAATGGGCAGGGGCTGCCTAGAGCATTGGGGCAGCCTCCTGCGTTCATTCCGACTTTAGGTGTTGACCCACCACTCCCGCCCATTTGACAGTATAGTGGTCGCCTTTAGGGGGCCGGGTAGGAATTTTTCCCCCTCTATGTTCTAGGAGGGTTTTTTTGCCTACCCTATATTAGGGGCTAGCTGGGATGGCGGTTCTTTAAATAGGATAGCGTAAATAGTTTAGGGTAATCCATAGTCCCATATTCACTCATGCACTCCTCAAAGTTGGTTGGGCCAGTGCACAAATACACTTACCTGGACGGCAGTTTAAGGGTGAAAGGGATAACGTTGGTCCAGAAATTTTGAGAGTCCGGTTAAATATTTTCTGAGAGGTTTTCTTGTGTTTCCTTGAGAGGTTGCCCAGTTTTGTGTTATAGGGGACTCAGGGGAGTTTCCCAGTGCCACCCCTTGTTCCCTTGACGCCTGAGTTTAGTGAAGTTGAACTTAA
Organism: Anolis apletophallus; assembly: GCA_030556195.1. NCBI lineage: Eukaryota > Metazoa > Chordata > Lepidosauria > Squamata > Anolidae > Anolis > Anolis apletophallus. Next base: position 32,251,280 of record JARBWK010000014.1, on the reverse strand, counting down.
ATAGGTAATTTTTAAATAAAGGTTGCCCGAATTTGATCCAATTACTGTTGTCTGTCTCGTTATTTCGGGGGTTAGCCAAAGGGAAGCTGTCATGGATTCATTGGTCCATGGGTCTTTCACACAATCTCATATTTTACACCAAATTTCCAGTTTCATTTGAGATTATAGAATTAAAAATCAATTTATTGTCCATTTCAGATGATGCATATATAAAAGAGAGAAGCTTTTTTTATGGTGCTAGATCTATAAATGGTACAGATCTTATTTCTCTGCAACAGAGGCAGTTTTGTTGTTCTTTTTCAATAGCAAATTTGTGTTTATTAGTATTTGAAGAATTCAAAGAAAAAATATCTAGCACGAGGTTCAAAGACTAAATTCACTGGTGATTGAAATGGCTCATTTGGCCGAGGTAAGTTTTGTATGCAAGGGGGCTAATGGTTTACACATTTGGGACTTGGTCTGCCCAGCCTATGAAAATTAATTTTATAAGGGGAAACTGCCTACACTTCAACAGTCTATCTGCAAAAGTTTAATACTGTTCCTACTCATGCAGTTTGGCCCTGGATTTGCAATTTTATCCTTCAGTGCCTTTGATTATTCTCTCACATTTATTGATTGGTGGCAACATTTAGTAATATGAGAGAATCTTCCAAAATGCAGGTTGTCGGGATCATTTGCAAACATTTGAATTCAAATAGCCTGTTGAACAGAGCAAGTTTTTATTAAAATGTAATTAACCTTGAAGGTGCTGAAATGTAATAACAAGACTATTCCATTTTTTCCTGCACAAGTTCTTTTAGAACTGTTTCTGTGACATTCGATCTAGTTGTCAGTGCTATGACCATGAGTACCTATGCTGTAATATTGACTGAAAAATATGTATTTTCCTCAGGTTCTTGTCATTATTAGAAGGGTGTAGCTGGAGACATAGTATAGCCTAGAGTACAATGGCAAAGTCTCTTGTAAGGAGAAATAAATCTGTTTATTTGTTTATTTACTAGCTTGGACCTGGCACTGCCCACGTTATTTGAGAAAAGTATTGCTTATCTGTGCTCCAAGTTTAGTCTAGATAAATGTCAGATGGGTTCAGTGGATGTGGGTGAACTACAACTTCCATATCAGAGTCCAATAGTCCATTATCCTCGAAACTGCACCGGGATTCATAGTGGGTCATGGGTACTCTGTGTGCCAAGTTTGGGCCTGGTCTGTGATTTATAGGGGCTGCAATGTTCTGTGGGAAATGAATCGGGTGAAGGTACTGCAAATCCCATCATTTGTGAGCCATCCTGCCGTAATCCGCACCAGGTGTGTAAAGTGGGCCATTGGGCCGCTGTGTGCCAAGTTTGGTCCTGATTCGTCATTGGTGTGGGCCACAGTGCTCTAAGGAAGTGAATTAAAGTACTGCAAGTCCCATCATCCATGGTCCATCCTCCCTCAAACTGCACCAGGATGTCAGGTGCATCTTGGGGGGGGGGGGTCTATGTGCCAAGTTTGGTCTTGTTCTGTCATTGTTGGGGGCCTAGTCAGGAAAATCAAGTTGAAGAGCCCTAACAATATCCCATGAGCTGAGGCCTAGTCAGGAAAATCAAGTTAAGGAAGCCTTGCTGTCAATTTTGGGCCTGGTCTGTGATTTATAGGGACTACAGTGTTGTTTGGGAAGTGAATGAGGTGAAGGTACTGCAAATCCCATCATCCATGGCCCATCCTGCCCTAAACCACACCAGGTTGTGAAGTGGGCCATTTGGGCCCCTGTGTGCCAAGTTTGGTCCTGATCCGTCATTGCTGTGGGGCGCAGTGACTGACTGCCTGAGGCCTTTCCTGTTCCCTCTGTGTCACCTTAGAATGTTGGAATGTAGATGGCCATTCAGAGTCCTTTATGCATATACTCCCTCAGTGGCAACCAATCCCCTCTGCTGCCTTAGAATGTTGGAGTGCTGAGCCTGGTCAATCAGAGTCCTTTATACAAATACTCCCTCAGTGGCAATCAGTCCCCTTTGTCTGGTGCCTTAGAGTGTTGGAGTTATGAGGCTGGCCAATCAGAGTCCTTTATGCAAATAATCCCACAGTGGCAACCAATCGAAACGCTGCCACATATTCCTCCGCACCTCCACCCCTCCCGCCACAAACACTGACTTTTATTATATACATAGATTTATCACATTTCTATACCGCCCCTCTCAGCCCAAAGGCAACTCGGGGTGGTTTACACAAGGCAGTCTCTGCCCTCCAATCAAAACTCGAGCAAAACAAACCAAACAGTTAGGAATTAGGCAATTAGGAAAATAATGCGACAACACATTCCAACCATTTTCAAAAATTCTAGTCCATAGTGTCTGTCTAAATTTAGCCTTTGCATTAATCTGTATAGCCCCCAGTGGTGCAATGGGTTAAACTTTTGTGCCGGCAGGACTGAATATTGACAGCTAGAGGATCGAATCTGGGAATAGCGGGTTCTCTGTCAGCTCCAGTTCCCCATGCAGGGACATGACAGAAGCCTCCCACAAAGATGGTAAAACAACAAACATCTGGGCATCCCCTGGGCAACGTCCTTGCAGATGGACAATTCTCTCAAACCAGAAGTAACCTGCAGTTTCTCAAGTCGCTCCTGATATGGAAAAAAACTGTATATACTGTACCTTGCCTAGTGTATCTTCTTGTGTTTTAACAATTTTAATATTATTATTATTAATAATAGGTGCCATGCCAAAAGATCTCAGCCAATATTTAGAAACAATAAACATTGACAAAATCACGATCTGTCAACTGCAAAAGGCCACCTTACTTGGATCTGCGCACATCGTTCAAAAATACATCACACATTCCTAGATGTTTGGGAAGTGTTTGACTTGTGATTTGGTGATTTGAAATCCAGCATTAGATCTCATTTGCTGTGACATACTGTGTTTTTGTGTCAGTAAAAGAATAATAATAACAATGTGTTTGTGTGTCAGGAGCGACTTGAGAAACTGCAAAAAAAAATCTTTTCTCTTCCAATCAATCCCAGAGTGCTTAGATTTGACTACCCACTGCCATTTGGAATTCTCCTTTCTTTAACATCCACTTTTACAAAGTTTTGTGCTGCAAACCATTTGAGAATATAGTCTATCTCATTCTTCTTTAAAGTCATTGTGGTCTCTTCCTCTGGTTTTTTGTTTCCTGTGTTGCATTCAGCTTTTATTTCAATGATCTGAACCACCTGTGTCTCCTCATATATTCCAACCCTTTTTGTAGAGATTTGATTTGGCATCTTCTTCTGGCCCCAGATCTCTTCTGTAGTATCTCCCAACTTAATTTTTGGTTTCTCTTATTCCAGCTGTATGTTTTCTCTCTGGATTTCTGTCTGGGGTCCATTCTGTAATGGTTCCCTCTGGATTCCTTTTTCGTGATTTTTTTAGTTGTTTATCTTCAATTTCTCCTTCCATTGGTTCCTTCTTATTTGTCTCCCCCTGCTCATATTGCTTTTCCAATTTCAATTGTCTTTCTTTAGGGGCCACTAGAGAATTCTTCAAGGTGATATTTATTTGATCCAGCTTATTATTGGCACTATTGATTAATCCATTCTGAATTTCCAGTTGTTTCATAACTTCTAAATGTTCAGCCAATATCTTGTGATGGTTTGTGGCAAATTAATTTGGGCTTGTCCAGGATGTCATCTGGACAGCCCTCTTTTGATTGCAGTAACTACTGCATTAAAGGGGCTGTCTAGCTGCACCCTAATATAACCCAGTTCAAATAAGATAATGTGGATTTGCTGCTATGATAACCTGGATTATCTAAAGAAGCAAGTAGGGACAAACTGCTGTAGAGCCACAACTAAACAAAAAGAGCCAGTCTCAAATAGAGTATAAATTCAAATATATTCACAACGGAAATAGTATAATCAATAGTACAATGTTATAGCATTTTTAGATATACAAAAAGCATCAATATCTGTGCAATGCAAACGGAGAATTGCTGTAAATTCAGTCAGGCTGCTTGAAGTCTCTGTATTTGTAATCCACAAAGATAATAGTGTTCAATATATTTGTAATCCACAGGGATAATGAAATTATAATCCACAAAATGGGCTTTCTTTTAAGGTTTCACGCTATGCGCCAAAAATCAAAAATCAAAGAGTTGCTGCGGAGAGTTTCCAATACGCAATAGCTGAATGTGGACAGCTGGCGTGAGTAGAGAGTAACCCGATGGGAGTAAATATCGGGCCGACGAAGGTGTAGGTTCCTCAGAATTCCCCTCGTTTCGACTGCTGGGGTCTTTTTCAAGGCCGAATGATTATAACATACACAAGCAGGTGTCCCATGTAGCAAAGAGTTCCAAATGGAGATGTATCACAGCACATCGAGCAGGAAAAGTCCTTATGGCGAATGACTGAATTTACAGCAATTCCCCATTTGCATTGCACAGATATTGATGCTTTTTGTATATCCAAAAACGCTATAACATTGTAGTATTGATGATACTATTTCCGTTGTGAATATATTTGAATTTATACTCTATTTGAGTCTGGTTCTTTTTGTTTAGTTGTAACTTGGATTATCTGGCAGTGCAGAAGGGGCCTGAGAAGAGATCAGAAGGTGAACTGAGTTTTGAGTGTCACCCTTCACTCTTGAACTATGGGTAAGGTTTTTGGAAACATGGCTCGCTTGGTAACAGAGATAGCAGCCACTGGCTCCATGTAACTAACTGCTGCCTCAATCTTTGGAGTTCAGTCTCTGAGAGTCAGCATTGCCGTCATATCAGTAAGAATTATTACAGTCTGAAAGAGGTGGAAAAATAACTGTAGGGATATAAAAAGAAGGATCTGTCATTGTCTGCTGAAGTGTTTGTGCAGTGTTTGTCTTCTTGCCAGAAAACCTCACTGCACTTTTAGCAAGTGCAAATTGGCAGCTCTCTTGGAAGAGGTCAATACACTGCAGCTATGTATTGAGACTTCTCAGAGTTTCAAAGAACACGAGAATTTCCTCAGTGGAATAGAGGGAAAACTGATTGTACAGAACCAACAGAAAAACTGTCAATAAAATGAAGAAGGATATAACATTGAGGGAGTATCCTGGAGAATAGTCATTATCAGGAGTGCACAATGCACAAAGGATTTAAAACTGCTCCATCAGTTTCTTCTGAGATCTTGCTGAATCCAAGACGTAAATCAACTGCAGACCAAGAAGTATATCACTGAGCTAAAATATTTCCAGAGACTGGAGTCAAAGATTATCATAGATCTGGAAAGAAAGCTTTATTAGAAGTGACCTTCTAAGGTTGTCCTCATGGACAACAAGTTAAATATGAGCCAACAATGTGATGCGGCAGCAAAAAAAAGCCAATGGGATTTTGACCTGCATCAATAGGAGTATAGTGTCTAGATCCAGGGAAGTCATGCTACCCCTCTAGTCTTCCTTGGCTAGACCACACTTGGAATGTTGTGTCCAATTTTGGGCACCACAACTGAAGAGAGATATGGACAAGCTGGAATGTGACCAGAGGAGAGCAACTAAAATGATCAAGGGTCTGGAGAACAAGCCCTATGAGGGGCACCTTAAAGAGCTGGGCATGTTTAGCCTGAAGAAGAGAAGGCTGAGAGGAGACATGATAGCCATGTATAAATATGTGAGAGGAAGTCATAGGGAGGACGGAGCAAGCTTGTATTCTGCTACCCTGGAGTCTAGGACGTGGAGCAATGACTTCAAACTACAAGAAAGGAGATTCCACCTGAACAATCGGAAGAACTTCATAACTGCAAAAATGTAAGAGCTGTTCAGCAGTGAAACTCTCTGCCCCGGAGTGTGGTAGAGGCTCCTTCTTTGGATGCTTTTAAACAAAGTTTGGATGGCCATCTGTTGCGGGTGCTTTGAATGCAATTTTCCTGCTTCTTGGCTGGGGGTTGAACTGGATGGCCCATGAAGTCTCTTCCAACTCTATGATTCTATGATGCTATGATTCTAGGAAGAAAAGACTGAGAGGTGACAGGATGGCTATCTTTAAATATCTGAAGGGATGCTATATAGAAGACAGAAGAAAATGTAACTGTTTTCTAGTTGCTCCAAAAACTAGAACTCAAACCAATGGATCCAAATTACAAGAAAACAGTTTCCACATAAACCTCAGGAGAATAATCTGTAATATATGACTTGTTCTACAGTTGAACAGACTGGTCTTAAAGACATTAGACTTTCCAATGTTTTGGTTTTCAAATTTAAATGGACCTTGTAAAGTAGGACTTTAATTCTATACTCCTCTGTGGAAGTCTGGATGAGATCGTCCTGTGGTCCGTTCCCACAATGTGATGTCCCAGAACTCTTAGAAATCAGAATAACAAGCTTTTCATACATTTGCTAGCAGAAAGACTTTTAAAACTAGTACCTGATATGCAACAAAAGTTTCCATTTGGATTCATAGAGCAAAAATGTAGCATGGACCCAGTTTTGAGTCCACTTAATACAATTTTTTCCTCAAACACTAAAGTTAAAGCACATCTAGTATTCTCTCATGACACCTACACTGTATAAATAATGTATAGCAGTAATAGAAGCAAAGGCAGCTAACTCCAGTTTCAGAAAAAAAAGAAAGTAAAATCTTGTTGAGTTGATATAATGTCTCTTCCTTTGAGGGGAAGGGGTTGTGTATAATTCAAGAGGCTATTTGCTCTATGGTTGATCTAACTATAGACCTTCAGGTTTCAAGTGATTGTGCCATTTATGCTAGCACCAAAGTAACACATTCAATGGCATGGTGGGGACCTGCTGATAACCTTCAGGTAGAGTATGGCACATCACTGCTTGTCAATTCTGCCACCAAACCTGCTCACCTGCTGTTGCCCTTAGGCTAGCAGTGGTATCTGTTTCTTTTGGCTTTGCAGTAAGGTATGCTCTCAGCTCCAGCTCTTCACATGTTGGCTCCGAGTTGACAAACATAGCTGAAGGCTACAGCTTGCATAGAAAAACCCCCAAACATTTATTTCATGTTCAGTTCAAGGTGTGAAAAGTCAACAGTGGCTAGAGACAGATTAAAAAACCTCAATTGATTTTTGTTTATAATGGATTTTGGCCATTTTCACCTTTGCACTCAGATATGAGACCAGGTACCCGGTATATTTTTGAGATTGTGTGTATGTGCTTGCAAAAACAGTGCAGGTAAATGTATATAGATTTCTGTACCTTAAAATAAATATATGGAAAAAATAGTTAAAGAATAGGAAAAAGAGAATAGCTTCAAAGTTTTCAGACAATGCTGAGAATGGTGGACGACTCAACTACATAGGCCAGGGGTCCTCAAACTTTTTAAACAGAGGACCAGGTCACAATTCCTCAAACTGTTGGGGGGCCGGATTATAATTTTGGGGGAAAAATGAATGAATTCCTATGCACATTTCACATATCTTTTTTTTTAAAAAAAATCATCTTTATTGATTTTAAAAACAAGAAATTTGACCAAGACAACATATAACACCTCTACAACATGGTAGACATTACTAGACAAAAAACCACTTTAACTAATTAACATTAGACAGTTACACGAGTACTTCCTGCCCGCATCCCCGCCACTCTGTAACACTCTGTATTGTGTTACCTGCATAGCTCTCATTTTCGATCAAATAATTAACCGGTGTCCCAATGATTAAACATCATCACCTTTTTCAAAAGATATATATAAGTATACAATAGGAAAAAGAAAGAATTGTTCACAGGGTATCATCTAGCAACAGCTCTGTCCATGATTCGTGGTTTTTCTCCTTTAAAAACGCCGCCACTTTCGACCAGTCTGTTCTTAAGGATGTGTTTCCTTGGGATAGCTTCTGCGTCAGGATATCCATCTTCATTATTTCGAAAAGCTTTGACGACCAGTCTTTTATGTCAGGTACGATATCTTTCTTCCAGTTTTTAGCCAGGGTCAGTCTGGCTGCTGAAATGCAATATACAAAGATCTTTTCTAAATTTCTATCAATCTCAAAATCCAGTAGGCCCAATAGGAGATAATCCGGTTTTAGTTTAAATTTTAACTCCAACATACTAGACATAACTTTATGCAGCTTAAGCCAAAAGGGCTGTACTTTCTTGCAGTTCCACCATAGGTGCATGGAGGTACCTGCCTCCGTCTTACACTTCCAACAATTGGGGTTGTAATTCTTGTTGTAACATGCAATTTTTTGAGGGGTAAGGTACCACCTATGGAATATTTTTATATTATTTTCCTTTAATTCATAAGAATATGTATACCTCCAGTGAGTTTTCCAGATCCTTTCCCATAGAGCTAAAGGAACTTCATGGCCCAGGTCTTGTGCCCATCTTATCATACAAGATTTTATGACCTCCTGTTCGGTTTTTATTTCTAGGAGTTTTGCATAAAGTAATGTTATCTTTTTGGATTTTTTCAGAATTAATTTATCCCAGAATTGTTGCTTTTTCTCAAATCCCAGAATCTTATCTTTGTTAAAAATCTCTCTAAGTTGCAGATAGTGTAGCCAATTCATGGATCCATCTAGTTCCCTCAGCTCTACATAGTCTTTCAGTTGCAATTCATTGTTCTTCCCCTTGAGTAAGTCACCATATTTCAACCAGTTATTCCTGCCATACTGTCTACGGAAAAAAGCCTCTTGTGGGGAGATCCACATAGGGTCTTGGCACAAAAGTAGGCTTTGTATTTAAGCCAGATTCTTAACAGAGCCCTTCGTATGGGGTGGTTCCTAAAGTTTTTTTCTATCTTGACTCTTTCATAATACAGATAACTATGCCACCCGACCCTTAGTTTGTCTCCCTCTATCGCGAGAAGTGTTTTATTCCCCAGATTTGCCCATTCACATACCCAGTCCAGAGCACATGCTTCATGATATGTTTGTAGATCCGGTACTCCTACTCCACCTCTATTTTTGGCATCAATCATATTTGTCCATTTTATCCTAGGCTGCCTACCTCTCCAGATAAACTTTGTTAGATCCCTTTTCCACGCCGAGAAGAGTTTATCACTAGATATTATGGGCAGATTTTGGAATAGAAATAACATCTTAGGTAAGATATTCATTTTGATTAGAGATATCCTCCCAAGCATGGAAAGGTTGAGATGTTTCCATTTTTCCATGTTTTTCCTGATCTCTTTCCATGTCGTTTCATAATTGTTTTTTACCAAATTTATATTATTTGGGGTCAGTGTGATGCCTAAATACTTTATTTTATTTGTGACTTCTATGCCTGTTTTGTTTTGAATTTCTTCCTTCTCTTTTTGGGGAGATATTTTTTATCATTATTTTGGGGGTTTTTTTTTGTTTAGCTTAAAACCCATTACTTCCCCGTAAGTTTCCATTTTACTTATCCATTTATTAATATTTTCCAGGGGGTTTTCAATTATGCAGGCGAGGTCGTCCGCAAAAGCTCTAATTTTCACTGATTTTCACTTAATCCCTTAAGTTCTGCATCCTGCCTTATATCATTTATTAGTAATTCTAGGGCCAGAATAAACAGCAGAGGCGAGAGCGGGCAGCCCTGCCTGGTACCCTTTTCAATGGGGAAAGTCTTTGTTTCAGCGCCATTGATTACTAATCTAGCCTGTTGTTGGGAGTAGATTGACTGGATCGCGTTACCAAATTGGAACCCTAAGTCCAGTTCTCTGATCAGGATAGTTATGAAGTCCCAGTTGACTCGGTCGAAGGCCTTCTCCGCGTCTACGAAGAGAAAGGCTACCTTTTTTTGAATATTTCTCCTATACTATTCGACCGCGTCAACCAGGATTCTAACATTTTCCCTGCCTTGTCTCCCTGGTAGGAAACCCGCCTGTTCTTGTTCTATCCATATATTTAAAAATCCTTTGAGTCTCTCCGCTAGGATATTCACGAATATCTTATAATCTAAATTTAGTAAAGATATTGGGCGATAATTTTTCATTTCTGTATTAGGTTGACCCGGTTTTGGGATTATGGTAATGGTGGCATCTCTCCAAGTGTCTGGTATACCTTTTCCGATCATTGCATCATTCATTAATTTACATAGCTGGGGGGATAGCTCTTCTGAGAAGACTTTGTAAAATTTGGCTGTAAAGCCATCGGGGCCTGGGGCTTTGTTGTTTTTCAATTTTTCTATTGCTTTGGAAATCTCGGCTACCGTGATTGGTTTATTTATCTCTTCTCGATGAGATTCAGAAATCTTATCTAATTTTTGGTCACTAATGTATTTTTGTACTGCTTCTTTTTGAATGTCATCTGACGCGTACAGATTTTTATAAAATCTTTGGAATTGATCTCTTATTTGTGAATCTTCAAAGAAGTTTTTCCCCTCATCTATAATTTGTGTAATATGGTTTCGCTGCTTTCCGGATTTTGGCCATCAGCCATTTACCGGGTTTGTTAGCATTTAAAAAATGGTGTTGTTTTAGGAATATTAAGTTATTTTTTATGGTCTCCAAGTCTAGAATTTCTTTTTGCTTTATTAGGGAGTTTAGATTTGATTTTATCATTTTATCTTTTGAGTTCATCTTCAGATTTTGTTCTGCTACTTTGATCTTGTTTAAAAGCTCTTTTTCATTTTTAAGTTTTTCTCTGTTCCTTATTATGCTGTTCTGGATGAAGTGCCCTCTAAAGACCGCTTTTCCTGCGTCCCATACCATAGTATCCGGAACGCCGTTGTTTGAGTTAAACCTGAAATATTCCTGTATAATTTTTTTGTACCTTGTGACCTGAGTCTCATTTTTCAAGAGTGCTTCGTTCATCCTCCATTTCTTCTGTTGTTTTGTCATTTCTATTTGAAGATCAAGAAAGCAGTGATCAGAGTACAGTCTCGGGTTTATAGAGGCTTCAACCACTTTTGTTAATATATTTTTAGTCACCCAGACAGAGTCAATCCTTGACCAGGTACAGAATCTCCTCGAGAAAAAGGTGTAGTCCCTCCCATTTGGGTTCTGTTCCCTCCAGACATCTTTGACTTCCAACTCCTCTAAGACCTCCCTGGCTTCTTTTGGTAGTTGCCCTGAATTTTTGTTTTTACCCTTCCCCCTTTTTTGTTCTATCTATTTCTTTGTTGATTACTGCATTGAAATCCCCAATAATAATTAGATCATCAAATTCTTCTCTAAGGATAGCCTTTTTTAGGTGACGGAAGAATTTTACCTTTGGGTCATTTGGTGCGTAAATGTTACATAAAAGAACTTTTTTGCCATTCCACCTTATGTTTACCCCCAACATTCGTCCTTCTGTGTCTTTGAATGCTAGAGAGGAATCTAGCGAGTCTTTTACATAAGTCACTACCCCCCTTTTTTCTTTTCATCTGAGGCTATATACCCTTTTCCTAACCTATCTTGTTTTAAGTAGCCTATTTCACTATTTTTGATGTGTGTCTCTTGGATTGCCACCACATCACTTTTTTTCTTATACATATGATTGAAAACTCTCCTTCTCTTATTTGGGCTATTTAGCCCGTTTACATTGTTCGAGGTAATGCTAATTTCCATTATAGAACTTTCTTAACTCTTTTTCTTTTTGTGCTCTGGTCTGGATAATCCACTCCGTCTGGTTTGGTTGATATTTCCTTCTCTCCCTCTTTTGTTGGATTTCGCCTTCCTCTCCTCCATTTTCTTCCTCTTGGTCTGAGTTTGCCATCCCCTCACTTTCCTCTTGTAAGTCGGTTTCCTTATCGCTGTTGAGCTCCTTGTCTTCCCCATTATCTCTCGAATCTCCGTCTTCCGGTGTAAATGTGCCTTTGTTTAGGTCTTTAAGGAAAGCTTTTGCTTTCTCTTCGGACGTTATCCAATGTCTTGTTCCTTTAACATTAGTCCTTCGAACTTTTCCCAGCGGAATTTGATGTTGTGTTTTCTCAGTTCGTCTGTCAGGGTGTAGTATTTTTTCCTCTTGGCAAGAATAGAGGCGGGGATTTCTTTCATTATGATAATCTTTCTTTTATTGTAGTAGATTGGATTTCTTGCATTTTCTCGCAGTACGTCGTCCCTTTTTTTTCTGTTGAATCTCACCAGGACATCACGGATGGTTTTGTTTTTCCTTGAAAAGCTTGTGGAGATTCGAAAGGTTCTGTCAATTTCTTTATCGGTATCCTCCACCGTTAGTTGGAGAAGTTTGGCAACAATCTCAACCATTATTCCCCTCAGTTCTTGAAGCGAAGTTGGAATTCTTTCTCTTTCATATCCAGTGTCTCTTGTTGCTCCTCCAGTTTTTTATTTAGGGATTCCAGGTGGCTGATTTTTTCCCTGAGATTCATTTCCAGTTGGTCCTGTTTGGCACTAAGATTTGTTTGTTTTTGCTGGATTGTTTTCATCTCTTCTTGCATCCCATCCATCTTTCTCTCGATGTTTGCAATGTCACCCCTTAGATCTTTTTTTAAGTCGGCCATTTCTCCTTTTATTAATTTCTCTTGGTCCCGTAGAAGCCTCTCTTGTTCTGCCTGACTAGATGCAGCCTCATCCTGTTTCTTAGAGAGTCTTTGCATCTCGATGAAAAGGTCTTCTAGGGTGAATTCTTTGGGGTGTGATTCCCTTCTGACGGGGGGCTTTTTATTTGCCATTGTCTCTTTGTGTGGATCTTTCAGTTTCAGAGAGAACGTTTGATTGTACATTTGGGATGGAAAGGTTCTGGGTTCTGGGTATTTCCTCTTCTCCCTAATTGTAGGTGTAGTATATCTAATCACCTCTGGAGTGCCAACCCCCGGGTGATTGGATTTCGGAGACAATCTTCGTTATCCCTTGTTTCTCCCGGGCTTAAGTTATTTGAATTGCCCTTTGTTGGGCACTAGAGGGAGATCTGTCTTTCTCTTGCCCCTTACCGCCTAGGTTTACTAATTTCCTTTTCTTCCCGTTTCTTCGGATGGGTTCTATCCTCCTCTTTGTTATTTGTTAATTGTGTCTATAGGGTGGGCATCCAGGTATTTCAGGAGAGTCAGGTATTTCAGGGTTTAGTCTGATGCCAAGTTTCGCTTCCCCTCTTTATCCCTAGGTCGCTTTATTTGGTGTTGTCGGTCCCCTCTCGGTTTTTTTTGTAAAAGTCTATCAACCAGCCCCGTCAACAGCCTGCGGTCCCGTCAGGCGTGCTGGGCGGGCCAGTCACCTTTACTCCTCCCCTTCTTTCCCCGTCAGGATTCTCCTCTTCTGATGCCAAGTATGGCGGCGGCGACAGTGTTTTCAAGGTCACTGAACAGTCGCTGGGCAGATATCAGCCTTCTTGGGCTGCGCCTTCGTGGCGCTTCGGTGGTTCGGGGGGGGGGGGTTTCGGGGTCTGATCGTCTAATCGTCAACAGCGTCAACAGCGATTTTCATTTTCACGGTTCCCCCGAGTTTCCCAAACGGGCCCCCTCGCACACCCCGTATCCTCTTCCACCCGATCACAGCTTGCCCAATGTCTTTATTGTTGGTCCCCCACCGGTTCTGGGGCGGTCTGCCGGGCTCTGTTTAAGGGCTTTGTTGGGTACTCACACAGAAATTTTAAAAGATCGGCGGCTGCAGGCGTGATCAGGCTTCGGGCCTGATTGGCAGGCTCGGAGCTGTATACCCCCTGGCGTCTTTCTCGGGCCGCTGGCGGCTCTCCCCCGCTGTGTGGAGGTGAACCTCGCGGCTCGTTGGAAAGTCCGGGGTTTCAGCTTCACAGAGATCTAGACCCGATCTCTGAGGGGGGGGGGGTAAATCGCCCCCCCAAGCTCCAAGTCAAACTGTCACCCTCAGAGCAGCTGAGGGTGCGACCGCTTCGCAGCAAAACGCCGACCGGAAGTCCCACATTTCACATATCTGTAGTGTAAAAATACTTTAAAACAATACAATAATTAAAATGAAGAACAATTTTAACAAATATAAACATTAGTATTTCAATGGGAAGTGTGGGCCTACTTTTGGCTGATGAGATAGGATTGTTGTTGTTGTTGTTGTTGTTGTTGTTGTTGTTGTGTGCTTTCAAGTTGTTTCAGACTTAGGTTGACCCTGAGCGAGGGCCAGGTAAATGACCTTGGAGGGCCCTATCTGGGCCTTGGTTTGAGGACCCCTGACATAGACCAAATGTATTTTAAGTGCTCATTGGTAAAACAATACTGTTTCTCTCAACATACCACAAAAAGCTGATGGTAGCCCTGAAAAGGAATTTTGCTATATTAGCTTTATTCAATTCACAGGAGTCCCTGGTGGCGCAGTGGGTTAAACCCTTGTGCTAGCAGGACTGATGACCGACAGGTTGGAGGTTGAAATCTGGGGAGAGTGCAGATGAGCTCCCTCTGTCAGCTCCAGCTCCCTATGCGAAGACATGAGAGAAGCCTCTTGCAAAAATGATAAAACATCAAAACTTCCGGCTGTCCCCTGGGCAATGTCCTTGCAGATGGCCAATTCTCTCACACTAGAAGTGACTTGCAATTTCTCAAGTCGCTCCAGACATTTAAAAAATTCAATTCACAGCCTTTGTCAAGAATAAATGTGCCTGTTTTTCTCAGTGACAGTACTTTCTGTACGAAAAATAATATTTCAAGGCAGAAATATTAATTCCTGCATAGAGGTTGTTTTCTACACAGAAAATATTGTATTCTGCATAGAAAATACTGGCGTTTCAGTTTTATTCTGTATCAAATTTGCACATGGTTGATCTGCATCGAACACAGCAAATTCTGCATGGAAAGGGTTTTCTACTTTATGAATATCTATTTCCGTGTACAACATGTCTTTTCCTGCACATAAAATGCTGGGGGTTTTGAAAGAAAACAATACTGCTTTCTATTCTGAAGAGTCAGGTGCATATTTTGGGGAGAATAAGTTCTGGATAGAGACTAGCCTTCAAAACCTGCATGGTGTTTGAAGATTTTCTCATGGTGCAGAAAATTCCTTAACTCAATTGTTGCTAACTTTGAATACAAAATTAGTGAAAAATTACATCTTTACTAAAAATCAGCCTGCTTGGGTAAGGTAAATACTATTCACTCACTGGAAGTGACAACTATCTGCAGAAAGGACACCCAAGTCATCTTTCTGGACCCTTGGAACTGAATCCTGACTCCTCTATAAAAGTTTACCTGCTATTCACTGATCCTTCTGCCTGAATTTAGTGATTGTATGGCTTGTCTGCTTTCCAAGTGAGTTATGACAGAATGGTAAATTCCTTGTAGTGGAACTTCTATATTGCATTTTCATCTGTTTGGGAATATTTAGGGCATTAAGGATGCATTCTGATGTAGCAATAGCAGTGAGCATCAGAGGCCAAAGAATTCTGCATTCAAGTCCTATAACTGGCACTTCATTGACTGTATGGGGCATTAGAGTGAGTGAATATATGTTACACTTAATATATATATAATGTGTTGTATTTTGGCAAAAATTTATTTGGACTTAAACTGTGGTTCTGTTTGCAATATTGGATTACAGTTGCCCCCACAGAAGCCAGGAAAATGGTACAAACCATATAGCTGAATATAAATCTTGCTGGTCAATTTCCCACAGGCAACCATTATAACGGTTGGATAAGATAGGCTTTTGATCTGATCTATTGCTCTTCTCATAGTCGTAATGTGCTTCATTTTGGTTTTATGCCATTTAGATGTTGTTCTTGATGCTGTGCTTCTGTATGTTTCTAATTTACGACAAGCCTAAAGTGAACAACTCTTCTCCGGCTCCTTTTATTTACTTTTTCCTTCAGTTTACAACAAATAAAAAGACATTAAAATCTACACGATCCAAAGACTTAAAAAAACCCTTAAAATCAAATTGAAACAATGGCATGAATTGTTCAGAGATGTGATTTATCCATTGCCTTCTTCCAAGACATGGGGAGATGTGACTTCCTAAAGTCACTCATGGGTTTCTATAGCCAAGCAGGCAGGTTAACTCTGGTTTCCAAATTCCAAGATCCCTTCCATACAGCTGAATAAAGGCCCACATTTTCTGCTTTGAACTGGAATACGTAGCAGTGTGGACTCAGATAACCCAGTTCAAAGCAGATATTCTGAGATTCTCTACCTTGATATCCTGATTTATGTGGCTGTGTGGAAGAGCCCTTCGTTCAAAACGTATTCCACTATACCAGTGTTTCCCAACCGCTGTGATGCGGCACAGTAGTGTGCCATGATGGACCTCCTGCTGTGCCATGAGAAAAGCTCTCTGCCCCCCTTCCTTCCCCATTCCTCCTGCCGAACTCCTGCTGCTTGGGGGAGGAGGAGGAAGGGCCGGGTGACGGCAAAGAAAAAGAAGGGGATGGTGCACTGCCTCCTTCGGCCATTTCCCCAGCCAGCCTCCAATCTGCCATGACTCCCCCATGACTCTCACTTGCACTGCCCCCTCAAGGCTGGAGAAGCTGTGGGACAGCTGAAGCTGGGGGGAGGGGGCGGAGCCAGGCCACACCATGCCCCTCCCGCTCCCCCTGCTTCAGTTGTCCCACAGCTTCTCCAGCCTTGAGGGGGCATTGCCAAGCCAGCATTGTGCTTGCTCTGCCACCGCTGGCTTGGCAGTGCCCCTCAAGGCTGGAGAAGCTGTGGGACAGCTGAAGCTGGGGGAAGGGGGCGGGCATGGCGTGGCTTGGCTCCTCCCCCAGCTTTGGCACTCCCAGCAGCTGCTCCCAGCAGACCACCATCCCCCAGCCGTTCTTTACTGTGTCAGAGCGTCATTTTGTGTCATTTTGGTTGGTGGTGTGCCCCCGGATTTTTTTAATGTTAAAAGTGTGCTGCGGCTCAAAAAAGGTTGGGAAACACTGCACTATACCACACTCTCTCAACCTTCTTACATCATGTGGTCATATCTTACTAGGAAGTTTTGAAATACTCTTGATAATTGTATATAGGCTGAATACCCCTGATCTAAATTATTTGGGACCAGAAGATTTTTTTTCCAGACTTTGGAATACCTCTATTTGCAGAGTGACTGAGAGGTAGGGTAGAAAGGACTTTCGGTTTTTCCTCATGAGCTTTCCACCCTTGAGCAGCCAATGGAACAGCTCTACACTCATCATTTCCTCCATTTTCAAGGGGCCCTTCCCACTGTGCATTACTATTGACTGGGAGGAAGGCACATATGAAACATCTGGATTTTCTGTTTTTTTTCAGGGGTTTTGTGTAAATGAAGATTTCCCCCTCCCCTTTCCCCCTAATCTTTTCTCCATCAGAACTTCTTGAGGAAAAACTCAAAGGTCACTGGATGTCTGACTAGCCCCTTTTCCTCAAAGGCAGAAGTGGACAGCTGGTGGTGAAACGTTTCAGTTTTTGAAACGTTTTGTATTTTCAATCAACTTTCCCCAGATAGATTTGTGTGATGCTCTCCTCGCTCACTGTTTTGCCGTCTCCCTGAGAGCTGGAGTGAATCCAGAACATTTTCTCCATAAAGCAGACCAGCTTTTCTTCTCAGTGGGAGGGCCTTGCATCACTAATCATGTAAAGGGCATTTACATTTATCAGGCTTCCTACCACCTGGGCTGAAACCATTGACTGTGGCTTTGTTGACTCCAGAGGGGACGCAGGAAAAGTGGTTTTTGTTTGTTTATCATGAAGCAGCAGTTTGAAATTCAATAGATAACAACTTATAGATTAGAATAAGAGTGACATCTTTCAAAGGCACCCTGGATGCTTAAAAAAACCCATAGATATATCTTTCATGGAACTAGAAGTCCTGGATCTAAATGAACACATGAAGGCAGATAATGAACTCCCAAGGCATTTGCGTAAAGATGTGAAAAGCTGTCACTCATATTTATTATCATCTTTCTCAGGCTCTATCAACATTTTCATTCCACTCTTGCTTCCATTCCAACACTGCCATCCCTTATGCCTGCATTTAAATTTGCACATATTTTGTGTGCATTATAAAAGGTAAGCATTTTCAGTGCTCAGCATTGTGTATGTTTTATTTCTCTGCTAAGTGCTACAAACCTATTGATTCCTAAAGCAAAATGTGCTTCATTCCATTACCAGTATCAGTAGGTAAGAAAACAATATTTTCATTGGTATCTACTTCCTGTCCCCATCTCCAAATATTCTATTCTAACCCTTGGCAGACATCCACACACACAAACACAAGTCCCTGATGGTCTGAATCTTGCTTGGTATAACGACACTCCACCCCCGGTGGCGCAGTGGGTTAAACCACTGAGCTATTGAACTTGCTGATTGTAAGGTCACAGGTTCGAATCTGGAGAGTGGCATGAGCTCCCGTTGTTAGCCCCAGCTTCTGCCAACCTAGTAGTTCAAAAAAAATGCAAATGTGAGTAGATCAATACGTACCACTCCAGCTGGAAGGTAACAGCACTCCATGCAGTCATGCTGGGCACATGAGCTTGGAAGTGTCTATGGACAACAATGGCTCTTCAGCTTAGAAATGGAGATGAGCACCAACATCCAGAGTTGGACACAACTGGACTTAATGTCAAGGGAAAACCTTTACCTTTACTATAATGACACCAGAGTGGTTTTTAGTGTTTTACAAAGATATACCCAGCATTTTCTGATACAACACCTTTGACAGCAACAAGTGCAATTGATGCTGCATAGCACCTGGATCCAACTCTACTTTCCACTCACTAACTGGGTGCAAATTTGTCTCCGGGTTATGTATGATTTCTGTTACATGGACAGGGAAGGAGTAACTTCTTCCCACTGCCCCATAACTAGCAATGTGAATACATTGATGGAATTTCACCTTATACCATATAGAAGATCTTCTCTACCCTCTTCTCTTGGCTTTTCTTCGCGAATGAAGATTCAGGAAGGAGGATGTGTCCTTCGAGCCTGTGCAATGGATTTTTCTGGTGGAGCGCAGCGTGCACAGAACTGGCATCACCCATTAAAAACCAAAGGTTCATCTGCCGGGGCCTAGCAAGCTTGGACGGTGACAGCGAGGTCCTCAGGTCGTAGGTTTGAATTTAGAGTTTTCCTTCTCTTAGGATGGTTACCAAAAGGCTACAGAGCCCATCCTGCCTATTGACGCTCTTTGTCAGACCTTGTCTGGCATGGGAGGTCTTACTGGTGACTATTATGCCACCGCCAGCATACCTCACAACTTCATTAGGGTACGCAAGCCTCTCCCTCATGACAAGGGGGTGCCAATAGGCAAATTAAGGAAAATGCTTCATCTAATGATTAATTTTTATACTTCTATCCAATTATTTTCTTGGGAACTCAATCAGTTATTATCACTGAGCCACATGATCAATATTAGATATGTCAATGCCTTTACTCTATGTCTTTTTTCTTGTCCCTGCAACCTTACATTTATTAGAGCTTGAATTTGTCCAGCAGAAAATAAAAATGCAAAGAATATCCATCTATTTTCCATCCATCTTGAGACATTTCACTATGAGTGGCAATTTTTCCACATTTGCACAATAAAGTTCAAAAACATGCAAATGTGAGTAGATCAATAGGTACTGCTCTGGCGGGAAGGTAACAGTGCACCATGCAGTCATGCAGGCCACATGACCTTGGAGATGTCTACGGACAACGCCGACTCTTTGGCTTAGACATGGAGGTGAGCACCACCCCTCAGAGTCGAACACGACTAAACTTAATGTCAGGAGAAACCTTTCCCTTTATGCCTTTTAATGATTTTATACTGTTTTAATGTGACAATTTTAATTTTTTTTTTAAAAAAAACTTTATTGTGATACATCTTGTGCCTTGAACACAAGTGGTTGGATGAAAATGGCCACAACTCATTTATTGAAAACAAGAACAAAGGATTGGCAGCCAGGCATGGGTCCTGGATCAGGGGTCGAACAGCCCCACGAATCTCCACAGGCACTTGCAAGCCTGGGTGAGAGCGGCCCAATGCCTGTCCACGGAAACTCAGCACCCCAGGGGGCAGGGCGTTATCCCCCTTACAACCAAGGGGCAATAAGCCAGCCTGATCCAGGGGCCATGTCACACGCCAAACACGGAGTTGTGACAAAGAGCATAATCATACATAACCATAACAACTGCAACAATGAAACAAGATAAATGAACAAAATGTACAGAACAAACAATGCAAGAAGTAGGGAGGATGGGAGGAAAAACAGTAACAGGCCCCTGCGTACTGCAGGGGAAGTCCCGGGCAGCCGTAAATAAGCTGCCCGGGCAGAAGGAGGGGCCGGCCGGCTGCCAAGAGGAGGAAGGGCGGAGACAGCCCCGTTATTGGCTGGCCGGCGTTGGTGGCGGGAAAAACATCCCGCCACCCCAGGGGCTTCTGGGAAGGAGAAGCCCCTTCTTCTTACAAGATGGCAACGAGGACAGCCCCGTGTCGCAACCTGCTCGGACAGTAATTAGGCCAAGCTCATTTTCAATTATTCCTGTTGTGAGCCATCTTAATTTCCATTCCAAAAGAAAGGCAGCAGAGAAATGAAAGAAAAGGAAATGCTATGATTCAATGAAAGGCATATCATTTCATGTTTCATTTGGAACCAGCAATTATAGATAATTGGGAGTGGGAGGAAACAGCTTAAATCAATAGATTGCCTGACAATCAATCAAACAGCCAACATCATCATAACTACAATTTACTACACAGGCCACATAACTCAAAGCTGATCCAGAATGGAGTACCATGGACCAGCATTGCAGGAGTCCACATGGCAAGCTACCAAACCTACTTCGGTAGTCGGTGGGTGTCTCTATTGAGTGGTACCAACCTGGCAAAACAGTTGGGTAGAACCCACATGGCCCAGCGGTAGCAAATCTGGCATGGTTGAAGCTGAAGCCACAAGGCTGAAATTTTAACTTCCTCCTCTTGTCCCTGGTTCAGCAGCAACTTCCCAGGGGTGAGAAAGGCGGTATATAAGTACTATAAATAAATAATAAATAGGTGCAAAACTGCTAGAGGTCATTGCTGTCACATAAGGGCCGTAGCCAGGATTTTGATTTGGGAAGGGCTGAGTTTGATTCGGGGGGGACTGAGTCTGAGTAAGAGAGGGACTACCCCAGTGTTTCCCAACCAGTGTGCTGTGGCACACTAGTGTGCCGTGAGCGATCATCAGGTGTGCCGTGGGAAATTGGAATCTCCAATACCCTTTCTTCCTCCTCCTGCCAAACACTTTTTCTTCTCCACTTGAGCTCCCTTCTTCCCAGCCTCCCTCTGCTTGCTTTGCTTCGCTTTGCTCATGCTGCCGCTTCTGCGGGAGGTGGGAAAGGAGGAAGACATGACCCATGCGGGCGCTACTGGGCAGACTTGCCCCACTTCTTCCTCCCTCCCCTCCACAGTGCTCTCTGGATATAGGTGAACTACAACTCCAAAACTCAAGGTCAATGCCCACCAAACTCTTATAGTATTTTCCCTTGGTTATGGTAGTTCTGTGTGGAAAGTTTGATTCCATTCCATCATTGGTGGAGTTCAGAATGCTCTTTGATTGCGGGTGAACTATAACTCCCAGCTGTTGAGCAAGACCTTCGTGTGTGTCTTTCTGCCATTCCTGCCAGGATATCTATGTTGTGTTCATCAAAACAGGCCCAGGTTTCACACTGAGTGTATAAATACATTTAAAAACATATTAACTATATGTATTACTGTGTTAGAGTGTCATTTTGTGTCATTTTGGTTGGTGGTGTGCCCCAGGATTTTGTAAATGTAAAAAATGTGCCGCGGCTCAAAAAAGGTTGAAAAACACTGGGCTACCCTTCCAAACCTTTTGTATTGTTACCCCAATAACCCCATGAATGTGGGCTCTAATGAGCATGTTGATGAGATCATGATATGAATAAACATAACAGTTTAAATAATGCACCAGTAAGGCCTTCTCACGGACCACCCTGAGAATTTCGGGGGGAGGGGGCTGAAGCCCCCTAAGCGCCCCCCCCCCCAGGCTACATGCCTGTGTCACATCTACCATTGCTGACCAGTGCACCAGAGTGATGTGAGAGAATGGAGCAGGAAAAGAAGAATCAGAAGAAGACAAACAAATGGGAATAGACGCAACCCCCCACCCCCACCCCAGAAACGTCAGCCTGAGTAGGCAGAAGGTGACGGCATCACTGAGATTGAGACGGAACAATCTAAAATGCACAATAACACAAGTTGCTACTGCTGATTTGTCTTTGTTCCCCATTTTAATGTCTTCAGTTTATACCACAACTTACCATCTGAGCTGGAAAATCCAAACTCCCAGCTATATTTGAAGATACCCATCATTTCACTGATGGTACGCTGCTTCCTCTCAATGGAATGTAGTTAGCTTCTTTTTTTCCTCATAATATCTCCTTCCTATTTTAGATCAATCAGATGTTAAATAGAGATGTAATATATTCTATCTGGATGAGGAAAAGAACAGTGCAGATTATGTGTATCAGCATAAAAATGATATCTAATAATGACAGCAATAAGAGAGGCAGAAGCATGTAGATATCAGGAGATCAATCACAGTTTTGAATAGATATCTGAAGATTATTTTAAAGAATGAGAAACATGTGTTTCATTAAGGTTTCCCTCCCTTTGTCTTGTGACTTTAATTTTACTGAGAAGACGTGATTGAATCTATAACCGAAACAATAATAGGAAGTCATTTATTTTAAACCTAGTTTCCCTGACTGAGGAAATTACTAAATTTCATTTACAGCAGGGACTTGGGAAAGATGCATTTTAATGAAGCTTTTTATTATTAAAACATTTTTTTGTTTTCAAATGGCAGCATGTTCATGCTCTAAAGGGTTTTTTAAAAAGAAAATATTGGTAACAACAACTAGAGTTACTGAAGGAATTCATCCTTTGCAATTTGAAAGTCTTTACACATTCTGATGTGTATTGGCCTTTTGGTGGAAGATTAAAGCACAATTGTATATATAGTAAAAGTAATGGTTTTCCCCTGACATTAAGTCCAGTCGTGTCCCACTCTGGGGATTGGTGCTCATCTCCATTTCTAAGCCGAAGAACTAGCATTGTCCGTAGACACCTTCAAGGTCATGTGGCCAGCATGACTGCATGTAGAACTGTTACCTTCCCACCAGAGCATTACCTATTATTCTACTCACATTTGCATATTTTAACTGCTAGGCTGGCAGAAGCTGGGGCTAACAGTGGGAGCTCATGGTATTCCCTAGATTCGAACCTGCAACCTTCTGATCAACAATATCAGCAGCTCAGAGCTTTAACCTACTGTGCCACGAGGGACTCTCTCTCTCTCTCTCTCTCTCTCTCTCTCTCTCTCTCTCTATATATATATATATATATATATACTGTGTGTGTGTGTGTGTGTGTGTGTGTGTGTGTGTGTGTCTGCTTTTCAGACTTTAGAACCAATTTAGAATTTCGTTAGTAGTTACGTTACATTTTAGAACTTTTGGAAATTTTTTGTAAGTCTTTCTATTACTAATAAAAAAAATCCCCCCCCCCATTTGATTTTAGAATCACGATTTTTGGGTTCTAAACCATGCCTTATATATATATATATATATATATATATATATATATATATATATACAGTATATATATATATATATATTGTGTGTGTGTGTGTGTATATATATATATATATATATATATATATATATATATATAAGGCATGGATTAGAACCAAAAAATCGTGATTCTAAAATCAAATGGGGGGGGGATTTTTTTATTAGTAATAGAAAGACTTACAAAAAAATTTCCAAAAAGTTCTAAAATGTAACGTAACTACTAACGAAATTTAAATTGGTTCTAAAGTCTGAAAAGCAGGGAAACAGGACTGACACTGTTTTAAGCACAGGCAAATCAAGGGGCAACATTTCCCTTGGTTTCCTTGCAGGAAGATATAAAGCATTAATTTCCCTGCAGTTTAAAGCGCTTTTTTCCTGAGTCCTCCAGCCGCCCTAGGACTTCCGGTTTCGATCTCTCTATGGTTCTGGCTGGTTTTTCTCTTCCTGGAGGCAAGGCCTTTCAGTTAAAGTAGGCCTCGAGCATGGAAAGGCCCCATCTGACTGTGAGTAATGTCTGGGATTTTGGATTTTGGATTTTGGAGGGGGTAATAGGGAGCCTTCCGAAATATTTAGAATTCTAACGAAATTTTGGGCCCAGGGGGTTCAAAAAAGAAAGTCCACTTCCGGGATTGGCCTTGCGATCCGTAAAAGCTCAAAAGTCCCATTACATACGAATCACTTACGAATTCTTTTGATTTCCGTTACTTTTTTCTCATGCCTAATATATATATATATCTGAATCCGTACCTGATAATTTCCATCGTTGCCTTGAGGCTGTTACTGGATGGCTGCGAGTCAGTAGGTTGAAGGCGAATCCGGCAAAGACAGAGATCCTGTGGCTTGGTTGTCCGGGCGATGGGGATGTTCAGCTTCCAACCCTGGATGGCGTGACATTCTGTCCATCGTCATCCGTAAAGAGCCTTGGGGTTACTTTAGACCCTCTGCTGTCGATGGAGTCCCATGTCTCCACCGTCAGCAGAGTGGCATTCTTCCATCTTCGCCAGGTGAGGAAGCTGGCCCCCTACTTGTCCCAACACGACCTGGCCACAGTGGTCCAAGCCACGGTCATCTCGAGGTTAGACTACTGTAACGCTCTTTACATTGGCCTTCCTTTGTCGGTGATCCGAAAACTTAAGCTGGTGCAGATCGCTGCAGCTCGACTCCTTGCTGGAGTCTTGACGAGCTGTCACATCACGCCAATCCAGCGCGAGCTACACTGGCTTCCTGTGGAATGCCGAATTACCTTCAAAGTGTTAGTTCTGGCTTTTAAGGCCTTAAATGGTCTGGGGCCAGTGTACTTAAGGGACCGCCTTATCCCATATTGTCCCACCAGATCCCTTCGCTCCAAAGAGCAGAATCTCCTGGTCATTCCAAGCTCTAAGACGTTTCATTTGACTGCAACCCGGCGAAGGGCTTTTTCGATTATAGCTCCAGTTCTCTGGAATGCGCTGCCCACTGGCATTCGATCTCTTCAGAGCCTCCTTCCATTTTGGAAAGCCTGCAAGACCTTGTTGTTTCGGCAAGCTTTTGGGACCTGAATGGCTGTGGTCTCTCCTTTTGTTGTAAACGCTACCTTGTATGGTATTGCTTGTCTTTTCGAAGTGATTTTAATGTGATGTTTTAATCATGATATTTTTAGCTGTGCTTTGTAACTATATGTAAGCCTCCCCGAGCCACTGGGAGTAGCGGCGAATAAATCCGAATAAATAAAAAATAAAATTATATATACACACACACACACACACACACACACACACACGCGCACACACGTACACCCACAATTTGGATTTTTCCAAGAAAGAGGAAAATGTCTAAAATACTATAGGGCAAAAGTAGAGGATTTTTTAAAAATGGGAAGAAAAAGGGCAAAAAGTAGGGATTTTTTTAAACTTCCATTCTTCATCTTCGTTTTCTATATTTTTTGTCTTCCGTTAGTCAGTCTTAATTGTCCTGTCCTCTTTTCTTTTCTTTTCTTCAATTACACAACCAATTTTTGTTCTACTCTTAAGTCTATTTGGGTGTATTATCTCTTTTCTCCCCCTACATATTCCTTGAAGAGTCGCCAGTCGGTGGATATTTTTGGCTTTCCTGATTTTCATTAAAAATGTCAATGTATCCATATCCTTAATTTCCATCACTTTATCTAACCACTGTTCTGTTGTTGGGATTTCATCCATTTCCCCAAATTTTGTGTAGGCCAATCTTTCTGCTACTGTCAGATATACAAACAGTGTATCTTTATTTTTATTCATTTGGATTTCGGTATCCATCATGCTCAATAAGAAAATATTCAGGCTTCATTTGTTTGTTTGTATAAATATCTTTTGACAGCACAATTTTCTTTTGCCAAATTTATCACTTTTGTTCTTGGCTGAAAAATCATACAAAAATGTGCATTTTACTACTACTAATAATAATAACAACAACAACAACAACAACAACTCTATTTTTATAGCCTGCCTCCATCTCCCTGAAGGGACTTGGGGCAGCTTACATGGGGACAAGCTAACATGGGGACATTCAATACACCTTTGGGTCATTATTCCCAGCGCTTGCTGGATATCTGTGATGTAATTGTTTCTATTCGTAATGAACCACAACCTGGCATATGTCCTGGCTCTCTTGGGTTTCCGCCTGAGAAAGCCTCCTCCAAGGCGAAACGGTCCTGGCCAGTATTTCTGTACCGTCGCGGCCCATCCTTGATATATCACCAGTGTTTCTATATCTTTTATGGGCTTCCCAGCTTCAAGATTTTCCATGTGGAATATGATGCTTCCGTATTGTGGATTACAGTTCTGATGTGTTTGTTTCCGCAAAAGATTCATCTTCTCCAGATAGGAGACTTTTCACTGCCGCCCAAACGCTCCTCCATTGCTTAAGGACGCCTGCTACATTGTGGCATCTCAGATTATCCACTTGGTTGTGTACTATTCCCTAACCCAATATCGACGAACATTGGACTTTCCACATGGACACTCCCTGCGTATATGTATGTATAATCCGATTTATTATTGATCTTGTAGCAACCCAGTTCCCTTTCGTGCCTGGGGGGCAGGGGGCAGCCCCGGGGGTCCCACTTGCATTAGGGCCAATTGCAGCTGATGAGGACATGGAGGAAGGGGATGATGAGGCAGCTGGGCCTTCCTCTCCTACAGAAAGCTTAGCATGGGATGATGGCTGGCCAGATGGCTATGATAGCTGGGAAAATCAGGCTGACTCTGAAAGTGCTGATTCAGATAATCTGTATGAGAAACCAGGTGGTTTCGGGTCGCAGGAAAGGGTCAGGGAGATAGCGGAGGATGAGCCCATGGAAGCTGAAAGGGAGTCTGGCTCTCATGAAGATAGCGACCCAGGTGCTGGGAGGCAAGGACGGGGCTTTGATAGGAGACAGAGCATTGAGTCCAGCAGGAGGGAATGGCACCGAAGCCTAGAGCGCCAGAGGAGCGCTAGATCCCGTAGCACAGATTGGCGCCGAAGCCTAGAGTGTCGGGGGTCTCACCAAGGGAATTAAGTATAGGATCCGTGGGAACGGATCCTCAGTAGCTCGGCCACTTCTGATCTGAAGGGAGTGAAGCGAGTGAAGATCCACGGAGCCAGGTTGTCGGCTCGTGCCTTGCCAAGAAGTTTCTTGGGCCTTGTAATGAACTTTGTCTTGTTCCTTTGCCACGGACCAAGTCCTTGATCCGCATTGTTTCTGCGGAGCCTTTGCCACGTTTTGCCTTTGGATTTTACTTATGGACTCTTTACCTTGTTGATTGAACTTTTGATACTTTTATGGACAATTTACCTTTTCACCTGTTTCTTATTATTCAATAAATAGTTAGCTGATTACCATCTCTGTGTGTGTGATTAAGGGGCTGGGCCGAAACCCTGCATCGTGACAGATCTGGAGATTTTCGCGTCATAAGCTGGGTCAGCTCCATCAATTTGTTATTGTTGTGTTCCCTGAATATTAGAATATTGGATACAATGGTATTATCTTGATATATATTTTTGATAAATTACTAAACGTAATGCTTGATGGTTTTCTTTAACCACTGTGTGCTGTGTAGTTGTAAAATCTAGCATTACTCATATTGTGTTGACATTCAATACAGCCATAGCAATGAAATTTAGCAATCCAACATATAAATACATAATATGACTTAACAACTAAAATCTAATAGGAAACACAGCCTGTTATATCAGACATAAGAAAAAACATAGTTATACACTATTAGCTCATATAGCACTCATACAATAGTTACCTTTTGGAACAAGTTCCGATTTTTCTGTCCATCATACCAAGTATAAAGTTACATTTACCCAGAAAAATAATGAAGGCATCACTTAGTTTGACTTACGTTGTTGTGGGATAGAACTGTCAACAACTATCTATATCATAAAGTGTAGGTGGGAACTGAGAGAAGTACTTTAGGAAGGTCTGTCAATTACCATTCCCCCTTTTGAGAATTTTTAAAAATAGACAGATAAATAGTAGGCCTGTTTTTCCGAATGGAAAAATGCTTCTCGGAAGTCGATTCGGAAATTGGTTTTTCTCTGACTTCGGATTTGAATTACTTCCGATTTTTAAAGCGATTTTATCGATAATCGGAAGTTCTTGGAAATATGGAGAATCCCTTTTCCATCCGTTTTTTACTGCTACTAGAGGAAAGCCTTGCCCGAAGCCGGTGAAACTCCTGCTTCGGGCAAGACTTCCCTCTCCTCCAAGCCAGGAAGGAAAGCCATGGTGAAAGCAGGCGTTTTGTCCGCTTTCGCCATGGTTTCCTTCCTGGCTAGGAGGGGAAGGAAGACTTGCCCAAACCAGAAATAACATCGGAAATAACATCCAAGACCTCTCCAAGAATGGCGACGGAGGTTTTGGAATGGCAATTCCACTTCCTGTTTGGGGCGCTGTTCTCAAATATTGGAAGTCCCAAAAAAGTTCCAATAATCTGATAATACAATTATCGGTAATAGGCCTAATAAATAGTAGTATCCTAGCTGCTGGGAACTCCCATTTACAGTCACAAATGACCGAACATGACACACACCACCCCCCAAACTGCCTTCAGATCTTCTCAATGTCTCCAATAAAGAGGCTCTGAAGTGCTGGAGATTAAAGCATTGGGAAATGATATGTGCACCATGTTCCTGTTCCTAGGGAAAAGAGTTGTGACAAAGATCCTAAGTGGTCTCTCCAACTGTTTCTTTTTTTCTTAAGGCACCTCATAATCAGGAGCATGCTGTGTAGATTATTTCCCAGCACTCTGATCTCCAGTGCTCCAGAAATGCTTCAGACAACACTGCAAAGTTGGTTTGGAGAGGGTATTGTTAGTCATTACTATGCCAATGTAGGAGTGCCATTGTAGTTATGATGATGTTGGCTGATTGATTGATTGTCAGGCAATCTATTGATTTAAGCTGTTTCCTCCCACTCCCAATTATCTATAATTGCTGGTTCCAAATGAAACATGAAAGGATATGCCTTTCATTGAATCATAGCATTTCCTTTTCTTTCATTTCTATGTTGCCTTTCTTTTGGAATGGAAATTAAGATGGCTTACAACAGGAATAATTGAAAATTGAACAATAAAGTTTTTTTAAAAAAACAATTAAAACAGTATAGAACCATTAAAAGGCATAAAGGTAAAGGTTTCTCCTGACATTAAGTTTAGTCGTGTCTGACTCTGACGGGTGGTGCTCACCTCCATTTCTAAACCAAAGAGCCGGCATTGTCCGTAGACATCTCCAAGATCATGTGGCCAGCATGATTGCATGGAGCGCCATTACCTTCCCACAGAAGTGGTATCTACTGATCTAGTCATTTGAGAAGTGCCCGGGTCATTTGAGAAGTGCAGCAGGATGTAGAGTGGGTCATGGGGGCTCTGTGTGGCAAGTTTGGTCTTTATCCATCATTATTGGGAGTTGCAGTGGTATCATGAAATTACTGAAGGTAGTGGAAGTCCCATCATCTCTGGTCTACCCTCCCCCAAAGTGTAGTAGGATGTAGATTGGGTCATGGGGGCTCTATGTGCTAAGTTTGGTCTGTATTGGTGAATGGATGAGGGTTGCATTGTTTTCAGGAAGTGAGTGAAGGTACTTCAAGTCCCATCATCCGTGGTCAGTCTCACACAAAACAGCATCAGGATGTAGAGTGGGTAATGAGGGCTCTGTGTGCCAGGTTGGGTGTTGATCAGTCATTGGATTAGGTTAGTAGCAGGCTTGGAAAGTGAGGGAAGGTACTGCAAGTCCCATCATCTATGTTCTGGCCCCCTCCAAACCTCAGTAGGATGTAGAGTGGGTCACTGGGGCTCTGTGTGCCAAGTGTGGTCTTTCTCGGTGTTTGTTGGGGGCCGCAGTTGTCTGTGGGAACAGAAGGGTGTGAAAGTACTACAAATCCCATCATCCATTGTCAGTCCTCCCCCGAACCTCACCAGGACACGAAGGCAGTCATGGGGGTTATGTGTGCCAAGTGTGGTCTCGATCAGTAATTGGATGAGGGTTGCAGCGGACTTGGGAAGTCAGTAGACGTACTTCAAGTCCCATCATCCATGGTCCACCCTGCTCTGATCTGCACCAGGATGTAGAGTGGGTCATGAGGGCTCTGTGTGGCAGATTTCGTGTTGATCAGTCATAGGATTAGGTTTGTAGCAGTCTTGAAAAGTGAGGGAAGGTACTGCAAGTCCCATCATCCATGTTCTGGCCCCCTCCAAACTTCAGTACTATGTAGAGTGGGTCACTGGGGCTCTGTGTGCCAAGTGTGGTCTTTATCAGTGTTTGTTGGGGGCCACAGTGGTCTATGGGAACAGAGGGGTGTGAAAGTACTACAAATCCCATCATCCATTGTCAGTCCTCCCCCAAACCTCACCAGGACATGAAGGCAGTCATAGGGGTTATGTATGCCAAGTTTTGTCTCGATCAGTGATTGGATGAGGGTTGCAGCGAATTTGGGAAGTGAGTAGAGGTACTTCAAGTCCCATCATCCATGGTCCACCCTCCTCCAAACTGCACCAGGACGTAGAGTGGGTCATGGGGGCTGTGTGTGCTAAGTGTGGTCTGTATTGGTCCTTTTTGGTGGCCCCAGTGGTCTGTGGGAACCAAAGTGTTTGAAAGTACTACAAATCCCATAATCCGTGGTTCATGTCCCCAGAACCACACCAGGACGTAAAGGGGGTTAGGGGGGGTTATGTGTACCAAGTTTGGTGCAGGTCCATCGCCCGCGCTGGTCGCTGTGGCCTGTGAAAGTGGCTGCCACATATCCGCCCTTCCGCCCTATGAAAGTGGCTGCCACATATCCGCCCTTCCGCCCTCCCGCCCTCCCGCCCTCCGCACACATACATACATACAAACATTCTGCTTTATAAAGGTATACAGATTTATTGTGTTAGTTGTTAGTTAGGTTTTTGTGTGTCCTAAATTTTTCATAGATCCTAGACCAGGCATGGGTGAACTTTGACCCTCCAGGTGTTTTGGGCTCCAACTGCCACAATTCCTAACAGCCTACTGAGAGTTGAAGTCCAAAATACTTGGAGGGCCAAAGTTAGCCCATGCCTGTTCTAGACACTGTGCTTAGCATGTCTAATGGATTAGGTAACTCTGCTTCAGGGAAGTAGTTTGCAGCACTAA
Organism: Anolis apletophallus; assembly: GCA_030556195.1. Classification (NCBI taxonomy): domain Eukaryota; kingdom Metazoa; phylum Chordata; class Lepidosauria; order Squamata; family Anolidae; genus Anolis; species Anolis apletophallus. The sequence goes on along the minus strand of JARBWK010000014.1, from coordinate 32,220,381 downwards.
ATGGTTTTAAGGGATAGAACTCTCTTTACCGCATGATGACTTAAATAATCTATGTATATAATAAAAGTCAGTGTTTGCGGCCGAGCGGTGGGGAGAAATATGTGGCAGCGTTTCGATTGGCTGCCACTCCGGGATTATTTGCATAAATGGCTTTGACTGCCCAGCCTCCCAACATTCCAACACAGCACAGAGAGGAAAGGAAAGGGCCTGAGGCAGGCATAAATGGCTGGAGTTGAAGTTATCCAGTTGACAGTTTTTTCTGTTGGAAATGGAATGTTCAGTATCTTCACCCAATACACTTCTAAGGTGACTCAGAGGGAAAGCAAAAGGCCTCAGGCAGTCAGCCACTGCGGTCCACAGCAATGACGGATCAGGCCCAAACATGGCAAACAAGGGACCAATGGCCCACTTCACAACCTGGTGTGGCTTAGGGCAGGATGGGCCACGAATGATGGGATTTGCAGTACCTTCACCTCATTCACTTCCCAAACAACACCGCAGCCCCTATAAATCACAGACCAGGCCAAAAATTGACAACAAGGCTTCCTTAACCTTGATTTTCCTGACTAGGTCTCAGCTCATGGGATATTGTTAGGCTTCCTCAACTTGATTTTCCTGACTAGGCCCCCAACAATGACAGAACAAGACCAAACTTGGCACACAGACCCCCCCCCCCAGATGCACCCTACATCCTGGTGCAGTTTGAGGAAGGATGGACCATGGATGATGGGACTTGCAGTACTTTAATTCACTTCCTTAGAACACTGTGGCCCACACCAATGACGAACTATGGCACACAATGCCTTCCTCGAATAACCCGGGCGCTGCCGGGTCCCCAAGCTAGTAGTTATAATAAAGTAGGAGATGGGACAGCTCTGCTGGTGAGCTCAAAACAAAACCGTTTCTTTTCCCTTCCCCATGGCTCTCAGCCTTCTCCAGATAATGTTATTTTTTATATCTGTAGCTCACTTGTGGTGTTAGATTTGTTTTGCTTTGATTGCTTTTCCTTTTTTTTTCCTTTTTTTTTCAAATTTCAAACATCATGAACCAGTTCATCACCTTGTGCATAAGTCACATGTATTTACTTTCAGTTTTGCCTATGCTTCTGCCTTGACTTGTACTACAGGTTGAGCATTCTTTATCTGAATTACTTGGGATCAGCTTTGGGAATGGGAAATTGAAATACTTGCAAATACAGAGTGAGGTATTTTGAAAATGAGACCGAAGTCTGGACACAAAATTCATATATTTTGCAGTGTTCTCATACTTGTTAATATATACTTTGTCCAGTGTGCCTTCCTGCATTTTAATCAGTATATTAATAATAATAATACACTTTATGTATATTCCGCTCTTCTCACCCTGAAGGGGACTCAGAGCGGATTACAGGTACACGTACTTAGCAGAGAATCCCTGCTGTTACCACAATACACAACATATAGATGAACAGAGGCAAACTCTGGCCACCAAGGGGAGCTGACGCACTCCTCATCTCTCAGCATTCACAGCGTCCCTTCGTGTTCCTTCTGCATTCTCAGCGTTCCTGGAGTTCTTTAATGGCCTCATAATTCAGTCAAAATTTGCCTCCCCACTTAATGTGGCACCCTTATCTCCAACTTGACAGATGCAACTGTCTTTTGGGCTGCAAAGGTCGACAGCAGGCTACACTTAAAGGTCGAGCACCCACCTCAACCCGGGCAGGCCTTGAACACATGACCTACTGGTCAGAGAGATCTTATGCAGCTGACACTTAGCCAGCTGCGCCACATTCCCGGTTAATCCGTATGCACTTTGTCAGGCCGTAGCCAGGATTTTGATTCGGGGCTGAGTTTGGTTTGGGGGCTGAGACTGGGTGGAAGAGGGTCTACCCTAGCAAACCTTTTGTATTGTTATCCCAATAACCCCATTAATGTGGGATATAATGAGCATGGTGATCAGATCATGATATGAATAAGCATAACAGTTTAAATAATGTACCAGTAAGGCCTTTTCGCGGACCACCCTGAGAATTTCGGGGGGCTGAAGCCCCCTTAGCCCCCCCTGGCTACATGCCTGCACTTTGTGTATCTTTAAATGTTGAACTAATTGGGTCTTTGGACTGTATTAAAGCTTTGTTGTTGTTATAAACATAGTATAAAGATAATTATATAAACCATATTTGTGAATATAGTTTGTGTACACTGAAGTAATAGATATGACACTTGTGTGTGGCGGAGGCTCCTTCTTTGGAGGCTTTTAACCCCGGTTGTGCAATGGGTTAAACCCTTGTGCCAGCAGGACTGATGACCGACAGGTCGCAAGTTCAAATCTAGAGAGAGCACGGATGAACTCCCTCTGTCAGCTCCAGCTTCCCATGTGGGAACATGGGAAAAGCCTCTCACAAGGATAGTAAAGCATCAAAATATCCGGGCATCCCCTGGGCAACGTCCTTGCAGACGACCAATTCTCTCACACCAGAAGCGACTTTCAGTTTCTCAAGTCACTCCTGACACATACACACAGACACACACACACACACACACAAAGTAGAGGCTAGATGGCCATCTGTTGAGGTGCTTCTTTGCAGGAGGTTGGACTCGATGGCCCATGAAGTCTCTTCCAACTCTATGATTCTGTGACACCTGTCACTTTCTCAACCATCTTTGTGAACAATTTTGGAGTAGTTTGGATTTTGGAATTCCAGGTAAGGGATCCTAACCTGGTTTGGTTTAGCATAAGACAAGGCTAAAAGCTTATCTTCTGAGCCTTCTGATGGTATAATAACTTAAACACCATACTTTAGGTAGGTTGCCACTACACATCAATTCCCCTCTGCTGATCATTCTCATTGGATTTAATAAATGGTGGCCCCAGTTCAACCAAGCCTTCATGTCTGCCTCGTTCACTGCAATTAATTTAGTGTGCCTATACCGGCCAATTAATCATGAAGTCATTTTAAAGTTCAATGCATACAAGAGTTTAATTGTGCAATGGCTCGACTCTGGCTTTGCCTCTCTATCAGGAACTAGGAAAGTCTTTAGCAGGTTAATAAGCTTTATACATTATTTAATTTAATTTATTTATTTACAAGATTTATATTCCCCCCCTTCTCACCCCAAGGGGGACCCAGTGCGGCTTACAAGTCATATGAACATACAACATACCACATTACTAGCATAGTACTAATACATCATTCATAATATTAGTACTATATAATATTATATTGTGGCTGGGGGAGGGGCCCTGATGTTGCAGGAGACAAGATGGAACTGTCTTCCCAGCTCCCCTTCTTTACTCTGGCCCTAGAGCAGCCCTTGGTGCTGGGGGAGGGGCCGTGATGTTGCATTACATACATACATGTGTGTCTATATGTATGTATAATATTTTTAAAAGTTTGGGTGTGATCCTGGACCAGTTTGGGTGTGATCCTGGACTCATCACTGAGCCTGGAACCCCAGGTTTCGGCGGTGACCAGGGGAGCATTCACACAGTTAAAACTTGTGCGCCAACTGCGCCCGTATCTTGGAAAGTCTGACTTGGCCATGGTGGTCCACACTCTGTTTACATCCCGTATAGATTACTGCAACGCCCTCTACATGGGACTGCCTTTGAAGACTGTTCGGAAGCTTCAACTGGTCCAACGAACAGCAGCCAGATTGATAAAAGGAGCGGCACTCAGGGAGCGCACAACACCTCTGTTGCGCCAGCTCCACTGGCTACCAGTTTGCTACCGGGCACAATTCAAAGTGCTGGCTTTAGCCTTTAAAGCCCTTAACAGTTCTGGTCCAACTTACATGTCCGAACGCATCTCCCCCTACGAACCTTCAAGATGCTTAAGATCATCCGGAGAGGCCCTGCTCTTGGTCCCGCCTGCTGTGCAGGCGTGATTGGTGGGGACGAGAGACAGGGCCATTTCAGTGGTGGCTCCTCGGCTTTGGAACGACCTTCCTTATGACATCAGATCAGCCACCTCCCTCTTGACATTTCGCAAGAAGGTCAAGACTGGGCTATTTGACAGGGAATTTGCAGATGTAGAATGATTACCAAATTGAGACCTACGGAACGACAACGATGCAATTGGATACCGATTTAATAATGAGACGCTGATATTGTGTTTTTAACGTTAAGTGCTAATTTGTATATGATGGAATTGTGTTGATAATTGTTGATATGTTTGTCTTGGGCAGTTCTTGCCATTTGTACACCGCCTCGAGTCGCCTTCAGGCTGAGAGAGGCGGTCTAGAAGCAAAGTAAGTAAATAAATAAAGAAGTAAATAAAATAATGAAATAAGGTCATAGACATACACAGGACTAGTATCAAAATCACACTATACTTCTGCTTGACACTTGCATTGGTTTGGGATGATGTTAGCTTTTCAGGCCTTTGGAAGACCCATGGCAGCTCAGGGAGATACCTAAATCTGTCTACAGCCAGCTACTGAAATATAATAAGTTCTGCCTTTCCATCCCTGGTCTTCTTCCAGCTGTTAATGGCAGCCTAACCAGCAGGTTGCCAAATATATGTTAAGGCAGACAAAGAAGATACTGAACATTTCCACCTCCTATGGCCAAGAGCACTGAACGCCTCCATCTCCAATGGCTAAATATCACCTCTGTATGTCACCAATAGGATTTTGAACACAATTCTGTTAAGCACACAGTGTTTGGTAGTTCACCCTCTGGGGAAAAGTTTTGGGATCTTAGTAATTTGAATAACAACGCTTTCAATGAAAATGAGGCTATAGGTAGAATTTTCCTCAGCCCTTTTAAATTGTCTCCGTATTTTATCTCTCCTTATTAACTAAAATCCCTTACTGAAGGAGACGCCATTTGCATATTTTCTTTTTGGCTTCCTGCAATAAAATTCTTTCTCTAAGTCTGAGCATGCTAATGCTTGTTCTTGACAACTTTCATGGCGTGTTTAGCTTAGTAAATGAGATAAATATTTCACAATATTCAAAGCCAAGTTAGCTGTGTGTTGGGATTGATTGACTCAGGGTCACTTATTGTGGAGAATCACAGTTTGTAAGGGACTAGGAATAAATAGGAAGGAAAGAAAAGAAAGATCAGATAGCAATTTCTAATGTATTTTAATTGTCTTACAGGGTATATGTTTTAATGTTAACTTACGTTATTAGTGTTATCATGTCTTCTTGGAGTATTTTCTTCTGTTTTCATTTCAGTGCTTAACACTTTTGTTATAAATGTACTGCTATTATTGTGTATTACTTTGGATTTTTAATGTGTTTAATAATAATAATACTGTTTATTTCTATTCCGCTCTTCTCACCCCGAAGGGGACTCAGTGCAGATTACAATACACATACGACAGACAGTCCCTGTCGGAAGACATACAATTTACACATAGACAGTACAGTGCAGTTTTTAGAAGGACTTCTTTTCCTGGCTGTGTCATACAGGGTGTGCGTCATAGGATGTGAGTGCTCCATTATGACATCATTGTTGTTATGTCCTTGCGTCATTGTGCCTTCATGTCACAATGGGGTGTTGTTGTTCCATCCTCATGACGGGAGCCTCTTGTTTCACCACTTCCGCATCTCCCTTGCGGAAATTCTAGCCAAAATATATAACCTTTCTCTAAGATCAGGCACTGTACCCGAGGACTGGAGGGAGGCAAATGTAACTCCGATCTTCAAGAAAGGATCCAGGGGTGATCCAGGAAATTATAGGCCAGTTAGTCTAACCTCAGTTCCAGGCAAAGTGATGGAAACCATTATTAAAGAAAAAATTACTAAGCACATAGAAGAACAGGCATTGCTGAAGGAAAATCAACATGGTTTCTGCAAAGGCAAATCATGTCTTACTAACTTGTTAGAATTCTTTGAGGGTGTAAATAAACACATAGATAAAGGGGACCCAGTCGATATTGTTTACCTTGACTTTCAAAAGGCTTTTGACAAAGTCCCTCACCAAAGGCTCCTAAATAAGCTCTTCAGCCATGGAATCAAAGGACAGGTCTTGTCCTGGATTGGAACCTGGCTAAACTGTAGGAAACAAAGGGTGGTAATAAACGGACACTTCTCTGGGTGGAAAGAGGTGAGAAGTGGCGTACCCCAAGGTTCAGTTTTGGGTCCGTTACTTTTTAATTTATTCATTAATGACCTGGATGTAGGAGTAAATTGTGAGGTAGCAAAGTTTGCAGACGACACTAAATTGTTCAGGGTAGTTAAAAATGAAACTGATTGTAAAGAGCTCCAGAAAGATCTCTCGAAATTGAGTGAAGGGGCAACAAAGTGGCAAATGCATTTTAACCTAAACAAGTGTAAAGTCATGCACATCGGGGCAAAGAACCCCAACTACACCTACAAATTGATGGGGTCAAAGCTTTCCGAGACAAACCAGGAAAGGGATCTTGGGGTTTTGGTGGACAGCTCAATGAAGATGTCAACCCAGTGCGCAGCAGCAGTGAAAAAAAGCAAATTCTATGCTTGGCATGATCAGAAAGGGAATCGAAAATAGGTCGTCAAATGTTGTATTGCCTCTCTACAAATCTATGGTGAGGCCACATCTGGAGTACTGTGTACAATTCTGGTCACCGCACCTCAAGAAGGATATAACGGAACTGGAAAAGGTACAGAAAAGGGCAACAAGAATGATCCAAGGGATGGAGCAGCTCCCTTACGAAATCAGGTTGCAACGCCTTGGTCTTTTCAGCCTTGAAAGACGGCGTTTAAGAGGTGACTTGATCGAAGTGTATAAAATCATGCATGGGATAGAAAAGGTGAATAGAGAAAAATATTTTCTCTGTCACACAACACTAGGACTAGGGGCACTCCCTGAAGCTCCAAGGTAGGAAAGTTAGGACTAATAAAGGGAAATATTTCTTCACCCAGAGGGTCATTGGGTTATGGAACTCACTTGCAGAGGAGGTTGTGACAGCGGTCAGCCTGGACAGCTTCAAGGCAGGATTAGACAGATTCATGGATACCAAGGGAATCAGTAGCTACTGAAATGGACATCCAAGTGCCACCTCTGTGTTGATGGAGGCAGGCAGGATTTCCCGGGTACTGGTTCTCCTGACAGCCAAACTTTTTCAGACGTTGTATAGTCTGTGCAAAAGTCCTTCCCCACTTTTTCCGTGGTCCCCAATTGTTGTTTATTCACAGCTGGGCACAGCTGGGCTTTTGAACTGTTTGGGTGGGCAGTGGACAGGCTCAAATAGCTGGTCGTCCAAGCCAGCTCGGGGATTAGAACTAGCAACCTTCTGATTGCAAGCACAGCTGTGCTATCTCCCCGGCCCCCGGTGTTTGTGTTTATTTTGGGCATCAAATGTTTGCCTATGTGTAAACCACCCTGAGTGTCCCTTCAGGGAGAGAGGGCGGTCTAGAAATAAAGTTTTTGTTATGGTGGTTATGATGATGATGATGATTATATAATATCCCTAATAATTACTGTACTTAAAGAGTATCATTGTATACAGTAGGCCTGTGCGATCAATGAAAAAAAATGTTTCAATACTCATTGTGAAACTAGGGGTGGGAAAAATTTGTTTTAAAAGTGTTTCCAAAATTGAACGGAATCTGAATTGTAACTATAACAAGTAGTTATAACTTTTTATCTATTTCTTCATTAAGAAATGAATTGTGCCGATCGGTAAACTTCAGTGGCGGCTTTCTCCTTCATTGTTACAGCTATTGGCATGAAACTTGCTACGGTTACAGAACACATTTACTACTGTTAGCCCATCCAGTTTCAGAACATTTCACTCATCCACAAACAACATTTTTAAAAAATCACAAGTGCTATTTCCTTAAATTTTCTATACAACAACGCAAGATAATGAGGGATCATTCTTTCCAACTTTCAGAAATATTCATACGTTACTTATTTTTGAGATTTTTTGACAAAAAACCTAGTTTTTAGAAAAGCCAGAACTGCTATCTCATCGAATGTCTCTCATATTAACCAATAACACTTCAATTTAGGGAATTCTTCCTAATCCAGAACTGATTTACTTACTTGTATTAAAGTATCAGTCAGTCCTCCTCTTTGCAGGTTCAACAAAGTATTGGAACTCTGGCTGCTGCTAGAAGGGAAAAATTTTCTCCCCTATGCTAATTGGAGCTTTCTGATGCTGAGCAAAATTCTGAGAAATGCAGTTTAGGGCAGGGTCTTTTGAATTATCTGCTATAGGGCTCTTTGCCTTCCCAAACTACATTTCCCAGAATCCTGTACTCTCCCAGCTCATTCAGTTTGTTCCACCCTGCTGCTTTCCTCTTCTCATGGTGAAAGGACAGAAATTTAAAGAGGATTTGCAGCCTTTTTGGCTTCCCTTCACTTGCTTGTGCTGAAAACAAAACTGAGTTTGAAAGGATTCCAAGCATAACATAATTCAAACAAAAACGTATTGGGTGAGTTTTGATTGTTAAGTTTTTGTGTGGGCGTCCCTCATTTGTATATACAAAACTTATGACTTACTAATTAAAATTAAAATTATGCACTGCCCTAGTATCCATATTATATTTCCACAAGATGGTGACCAAGATAGTAAAGCTTATGGAAGCCAAATTCTATGAAAAAAATTGAGGGACTTAATCTATGTATAGTGTGGAGAGGAATACACCGATCAATAATACGATAACCAGTTTTAAATATCTGAAGAGCAGTCAAGTGAAACTTAAATAGTAAAAGTTGTTCAACAGTGAAATTGACTATGTCTAAAAGGGTAGAGTCCCCTTCATTGGAAGTTTTAAAACAAACTTGAAATGGCCGTGTGTCAGAGATGTTTCTCCATGGATCCCTGCACTGGCGGATACCTAGGTAGGTGACCCTTGGGTTCCTTTCCAGTTCTTTGATTCTCTGGCTGTAATATAATAAAAAAATACCACAGCTTTTGTGGTATAAGAATTTTTTAAAAAATTCCTTCTTATATATGTGTGTTCAATAGATGGTAGAAGAAAAATGGGCCAATTGCCTATTCTTGGTGCGTAGCATGTGCAGCACATGGATGCACCTTGTGTCCTTGGCTGCTCTTGTCTGCTGAGATAGATAAACAAGATAAATGAAAGAAAGTGTTTTGTGCTATATCCTACAAGCTATGCCTTTCAGAGAGTGTGATGTGTTTTTGAATGTTTGGGGAACCTAAAAGAAACCTTGAGGTTTTCATGTGCTTCTTATTTCTCACTCCCCACCTCTGAAATACAGGGGAAACAGGAATCCTTTTGGTGACTAGGTGAAAGCTGTTTGCTATGTGTGGATTTTCCATCCCACTTCCCAGTCTTCAGATGAAGAGTGCACAAACAAGGGGGTAAGTTCCTTTGTAATAATAATAATAATAATAATAATAATAATGTGATGTGATGGCATTTCTTCATGAACAAAGATTCATTTTGAAGGACTCACCCCACACTTTCTACAAGCGGGTTGATGACTAAGAAGGCCAATCCGAGATAGGCAAGTCCAGTTGCAGAAAGCACAGCAGAAAGTCTCCTTGGGTGATGTTGTTTCCAAGTTGCGGTTCTTTCTGCGTTGTTGTTTCTCTAAGAGACTTGTTTGGCATGTCTTCTCGAAATAGGCTGCAGCATTATGGATAGTGTGTCTCCATGCCTCCCGATGAATAATAATAATAAGATCATCCGGGGAGGTCCTGCTCTCGCTCCCGCCTACGTCTCAGATGAGGCTGGTGGGGACGAGGGATAGAGCCTTCTCGGTGGTGGCTCCCCGCCTGTGGAATGCACTTCCTATTGATGTACGATCCACCACATCCTCCTGGCCTTCAGGAAAAAGTAAAATCCTGGCTGTGGGACCAGGCATTCGTACACCAGCACAAGGCAGCATTTTAGATTGGTTTTTAATGAAAGTGGGTGATTATGGCCAATGTTTTTATGGACTGAACATTGTTTTAATCCAGAGTGAATGTGTATGGTGCTAATGTAGTTGTATTTTAATGTATTTTTAATGTATTTTAATTGTTGAAGTGTTTTGGGGTTTATATTGTTATTATGTGGGCATCGAATTGTGCCGTACTGTAAGCCGCTCTGAGTCCCCCCCTTGGGGGTTGAGAAGAGCGGGGTAAAATCCCGAAATAAAAATAATAAATATTTATTTATATACCACACGATCTCCCTGGGGTACTCAGGGCGGTTTCCAAGCAACAACATCAAAACATACAGAGTCACAACATGAACAAAAAATAACAAGAACAGCAACATAAGTATGGAATTACCCAACAACCCATAAATATTAAAAGAAAAAAATCCTGGCTGCTCTTCATGTCTATTTGTTAGGCAATGGAATAGGAATGGATCAGGACAATTAAAAAGGCCAGGTCAAGACTGATACAAATTAAAATAAGATGGGACCAAAATTCAGGTACAGTAATGCAATAGGTAAGCGACAAAAGCAGGGATGGGCTATTTCTAGGGGCTTGTTAGGAGAATAACTAGGGTAATATATATGGGGCAAGTTCGTGTCCGGATAGTGTCTGGGCTGAGCTAGCACTGGTCAATCTCGAAGATTTGTTGAAACCACCAAGTCTTCAAACTCTTATGGAGAGAGGGGAGGGATGGGGCCTGTCTTATTTCCCTTGGAAGGGCATTCCAGAGACGGGGGCCACCACCGAGAAGGCCCTCTTTCTCATCCCCACCAACCATGCTTGTGACGGTGGTGGGAGCGAAAGGAGGGCCTCTCCAGAGGATCTTAGAGTTCGCGCCAGTTCATAGATGGTGATGCGATCGCAAAGATAGGCGGGGCCCAAACCGTTTAGGGCTTTATAGGTCATTACGTGCACCTTGGATTTGGCTCAGCAACTTATCGGCAGCCAATGAAGCTGTTTTATTAGGGGCATTGTATGCTCCCTATAGTTTGCTCCAGTAGTGCAAAATTTTGAGCAAGAAGTGCCTTGAATGCAATGGGAAATCCCACTAAGTCAGCTACTTCGTAGGTGCCCGGTGTTGCGATAGGTCAAATTCTTGTGCTAGCAGGACTGAAGACCGACAGGTCAGAGTTTCGAATTCGAGGAGAGCATGGATGGTTTTTTGTTTGTTTTTGCATTTTTCTCTGTTTGAAACTGTGGTTTCTAAATCTGAATTCTCTCAAGGCTCATCTGAAGGTCCAAGGTTCTACCAAGAAGGTGTACCTTGATTCTGAAAATTGCAAGGAAACCTTTAATACGGAAAAAAAATCTTGCTTTGAAAAGAGATAATAATAACCTTCTATTGGGGTTGTGCGATTTCAAATCAGATGAAAATATAAGGAAATTATTTGTTTATTGTATCTCTGTGGCAAGGATAGTCTTAGCAAAGAGATGGAAGGAAGACGATATCCCAAAGATGGAGGATTGGAAATTGGAGCTGTTGGACATTATGAATATGGACCGCTTCAACCAAGCTTTAAGCCAAGATACCAGGCCGAAAAGTACAGACTGGTCTCTGATCATAAATTACTTTAAGAAGAATAATGTAGAATGGACAATTATATGAATGGTTGGTATATAATCAAGACATGGACACTAGGAGTTCGGTAAGGACTATAATTACTGACAATAGATGATAAGGAGTGTAAGGGGAAAGGAAGTACTCATGCAAAATATTTTAGTATGTTATTGTACTGTTTGTCTATGTGTATTTGTTGTGTGAATGTTATGTATGTTGATATATTTTTTTAACTTTTGAGAATCAATAAAGTATTTGAACCATGAAAAGAGATAATAAGAGTAATAGTAATCATAATGCTTTAAAACAGCCCGCCCTATCTCCCCGAGCGGGCTCAGGACAGCTTACAGCAAAGCAAAACACATTGGCAAATATTCAATGCTGAAGGTACAAATAACAAATCAAAAACAGCTTAAATAAACAAGACAAGACATAATGCATTCACTTTATTAATATATTATTATTATTTAAACTTATTAGTCACCACTCCCATACGGCTCGGGGCGACTTACAAAGTTCAAGTTCACTGGACCAGACCAGTAGGAACGATACAACAAACAGCAATACATAATACAAGAGAAAAACAGGGCATTAAACAAATACTAAACAGCAATATAACGATTACTAAGTTTCTAGAATTAACTAATTATTACAGTTATTACGACAACTACAAGTTACAGACTACTCCTAAAAAAGCCAGCCAACTCCTTAAAGCTCTTAAAATTGGACTAAAATGACTAACAATGGTAGATGTTGAGCATATGGAACTCTTTCCCCCAGGGGTCTGGGTTAATCTAGGGCACTTTGAGGACTTCTTGATCGGAATCTGGAAACTCCAGCTTGTATTCTGAAAATGACTCTTGGTAGCATGTTGGTAGCATGACAACTACTTTTTCCATACAGTACAGAGCCCCCCGGTAGCACAATGGGTTAAACCCTTCTTCAGGCAGGACTGAAGACTGACAGATTGCAGGTTCGAATCTGGGGAGAGCATGGATGAGCTCCCTCTGGGTTGTTGTAGGTTTTTTGAGCTGTACAGCCCGAAAAACCTACAACAACCCAGAGATTCCGGCCATGAACTCCTTCAACAACACATTGAGCTCCCTCTGTCAGCACCAGCTTCCTTTGCGGGGACATGAGGGAAGTTTCCCACAAGGATGGTAAAACATCAAAACATTCGAGCATCCTCTGGGCAACATCCTTGTAAACAGCAAATTCTCTCACACCAGAAGCGACTTGCAGTTTCTCATGGAAAAAAATGGAGAAGTTCCATAAAGAAGTTACTTACCATTTGAATCTGACCCACTAATCTTAGGTCTCTTGACAACTGGTAAAATAAAACCATTGAAGGGACAAGACTATTGGTATCAAATAAGACGAAAATGTGGGTTTTTTTCAATCCTATATTGAAATAAAGAATATACTATATTATTCTCATCACATTGCCAAATGTTACTCAGACACTTTAGGGTAACTGAACCACTGTTAAATTCATTTTGCTTTCTGTAATAAGATTTGTGTTGCTTCAGTAGACAGCCAATCTTTTTTATTTCAGAAAATCAGCTGCAGAAAAGTAAAAAGAACACCAAAATGTGACATAAGATAAAAATGATGTGACAGAATTATTTTTCTGGAAGTGTCAATCCATTCTAGTTAGTAAACATTTATGATACCAAATGTATAAGGAATGCTAAAATCACAAAGTGAGAAGTAGGCATTCATATTATACCCAAGAGGATATAGTTCCTAGCTATGTAACAAATCTGATGATCAAGGTGGGAATTTCATTCATGGTATATTATAAATAAGGGTGGAAATAATAAGTAGAGGTGGAAGAAATAAATTATTTAATAAAAATGGGTCAAAAACATGTTTTTCAACCTCAACAATTTGAATCCTGGACTAATGAGAAGTTTGAGACTCCTAAAACTGTTCAGAAATAGTAATCTATATAAATAAAAATGTACTGTTCGTTTGTGGGATTAACATAACTCAAAAACCACTGGGCGAATTGACACCGAATTTGGACACAAGACACCTAACTCATAAAAACACTGAAAAACACAGTGGAAGGGACTTAAAAGGCAAAAAAAGCGCAAAAAGACGCTACAGCACATGCACAAAAACAACTCCTCCTAGCAAACAAAACACACAATAGTCTATCCACACTCTCTTCCAGACTACAGCTCCCAGCATAATAATACACTTTATTTATATTCCGCTCTTCTCACCCCAAAAGGGCTCAGAGCGGATTACATCACACATACGGAAGACAATACCTGTCAGCTTTACATACAATTACATACAATTACATACAACATATAACAAGTACAATTTTAGAAGGATTTTTCTTCTGGCTGCGTCACAGGGTGCGTCACAGGGTGCGATTGTGTCATTACGTCACAAGGGGGTGCTGTTGCTTCATCCTCATGACAGAGAGCCTCTGTTTTTCCGCATTCCACCTTCCGACAGCCGATCTTACTTTAATTCAGGCATTGTAAGTCCTTCTTTTTTGTAAAAATCCTTCCCCCCTTGCCGGTTCCCAGTTTTTATCTATTCACAGCTGGGCTGTTTTCGAACTGTTGGGTGAACAGTGGACAGGGCTCACAGCCCGGGAATTGAACATGCAACCTTCTGATTGCAAGCACAGCTGTTGTTACCGCTGTGCTATCTCTCCGGCTATCTCTCTCTAGTCTAGCATCCCCTAGACTAGACCCCTTAGGAGAGGAGGATGATCCAAATGCACTGCTTCCAAGATGCAAGCTTTCTTCTCCTTGGATTTCTTTGAGAGCACCCCAATCCCTGCATATTTCCAATTTCCTATTCCTGGACTGCAACTCCCAGCAATCCCTTAGATAGATAGATTAGATAGAGATAGATAGCTAGATAGACAGATCGATAGATCGATAGAGCGATAGATCAGGAGGACTACTGGGAGTCACAGTCCAAGAATAGGTAGAGAAGGAAGAAAGGGAAAAAAGAAAGGGAAAGAAAAAAAGGGGGGGAGGAAGGGAAGAGGATGAGAAGGAACAAAATAAAGGAAGGAGAGAATGAAATAAAAAGGAAGGAAGGATAGGGAGAGGGAAGGAAGGAGAGCAAGCAAGGAGGAGAGAAAGGGGGATGTTGGCCACAGCAAAGTGTGGTGGGTATAGTATCATACATAAATATATAGAGACTTATGTAATTGGGAGATTAAATTGAGCACTTTCACGACATCCATGTTCAGCAAAAGGCTGCCAGGAATAACACACAATGGAAACAGTGTGCAAAGGAAGAGATGCAAATTGGGACGGATACACATTGAAACAGTAGCTGGGAAGTACCAGTCAGTGCCACCACAGTATCTAATGTTTCTCAGAATGCTTTTCTGCAGTTTTGTTATAAGTCTTCAGAATGTTTAGAATTTCTGCTACATAGATCTGATGGAGCTATAATAAACTTGGTTTTTAATTTTTGTGTGTGGTATGTTTTAGAAGGTTTAAAAATATATTTTATGATGTTTACTATAATTTGTCTGTATGGTTTTCCTTTCAAGCAATTGAATGTTTTGCCTTATATGTTGGAAACCATTGGAGTCCCTTTGGTGAGATAGGGCGGAATACACATAAAGATTTTTCTATTATTTTACTGATACAAAAACATAGTATGTCACAGCAAATGAGATATATATGCTGGATTTCATATCACAAAATCACAAGTCGAACACTTCCCAAGCATCTAGGACTGTGTGATGTATTTTTGAATGATGCGCACAGATCCAAGTAAGGTGGCCTTTCGCAGTTGACAGATTGTGATTTTGTCAATGTTTATTGTTTTCAAATGCCGGCTGAGTTCTTTTGACATGGCACCCATTGTTCTGATTACCACTGGGACCACCTATACTAGTTTATGCCAGAGCCTTTGCAGTTCGAGTTTGAGGTCCTGATAATGGCTGAGTTTTTCCTTTTGTTTTTCCTCAATGCAACAGTCACTCGGTATGGTGACATCAATAATCCAAACTTTTTTCTATTATTATTTAATGTAAACCACAGCAAAAATTTGGGTCTGGATTCATGAGAAGAACATTCTGTTGTCTAGACAAGTAGGTCATATATGAATTTTTTATAGAATGAATCTTCAATTGAAAATAGTCTTTGGAAATTGTGCAGTTTTTACATTTATTTATTTTATTTATTTACTTTATTTATATTCCAATCTTCTCACCCCAAAGGGGACTCAGAGCAGATTACAGTACATTCAACATATGACATATAAACATGTGACATTTATCACAGTACAGTACATACATTTTGACATATCACACACATATTTAGATGAACAGAGGCAAACTTTCTGGCCACCAGGGGAAGCTGATATTAAAAAGCTTATATTTAAATTTCCAATCTTACAAATTCTACTTTTTATTTAAAAAAACCAGATTTTGAACCAATAACTTTTGCTGATTTGTGGTTACATATACATTGGTTACATATGTATGCCCCTGGTGGTGCAGTGGGTTAAACTGCTGAGCTGCTGAACTTGTTGACCGTAAGGTTAGTGGTTCAAATCTGGGGAGTGGGGTGAGCTCCTGCTGTTAGGCCCAGCTTCTGCCAACCTAGCCATTCAAAAACATGCAAATGTGAGTAGATCAATAGGTACCAATTCTGTGGGAATGTAACAGTGCTACATGTAGTCATGCTAGCCACATGACCTTGGAGGCATCTGTGGACAAAGCCGGCTCTTCAGCTTAGAAATGGAGATGAGCAACACCCCCCAGAGTCAGACACGACTAGATTTAATGTCAGGAAAAACCTGGGGCCAGAGAGATAGCACAGCGGTAGAACAGCTGTGCTTGCAATCTGAAGGTTGCAAGTTCGATTCCCGAGCTGGCTTGGACAACCAGCTGTGAGCCCTGTCCACTGTTTACCCCGCAGTTCGAAAACAGCCCAGCTGTAAATAGATGAACTGGGAACCACCAAAAGCGGGGGAGGATTCTTTTCAGTAAGGACTTTACAACGCCTGAATAAATAAAGATCGGCTGTCGGAAGGTGGAATGCGGAACAGAGGAACAGAGGCCCTCCGTCATGAGGATGAAGCAACAGCACCCCCTTGTGACGTAATGACGCACCCTCATTTTCGTGACTCAGCCAGAAAAAAATCCTTCAAAAAATTGAATGTGTTGTATTGTAACTGTACGTCTTCCGGCAGGGATCGTCTGCCGTATGTGTGATGTAATCCGCTCTGGGTCCCCTTCGGGGTGAGAAGAGCAGAATATAAATAAAATGTATTATTATTAGTATTATTTATCTTTACCTATACGTTATCTTATGCATATTTTCTTCTAGATTTATTACACAAAGAACAATTTATTTCTTTAGTCCATATGTTTTTCCATTCACCCATTTGCAAAAATTCTTTTATTTATACCCTGTCTCCATATTCAAGAGACTATGTGTGTGTGTGTGTGTGTGTGTGTGATATCAATCCTTATATGATTCTGTGTAAAATTGGTGTTTTTTTCTCCAAGTTCTTTAACCATTTTTCTTATTTTGCTTAACTCTCTTCATATGTAAATAAGATGCTTACCTTCCTTAAGAAGCATCTTGAAAATTGCACAGTTTTTGAAGACTTTCTCACAATGGGGGAGATACTGCGAAAAGCATTCATTGCTTCCTTCAAAAGCAAAATTAGTGAAGAATCATATTCCTAATGCTAAGAAGAGTGATGATCTCATTCTCATATATTCACCGGTAACATCTAGTTTCAAGTATAAACATAAAAAATGTATGTTTTCATACTGCCTACAGAGTTTAAGTGATTTTAAACAAAGCTATAAAAGCAAATAAACAATGTGTATGTATCAGTTGTGTCATATTAATATCCATTAAGGTCCTTTTCTAAAATATTTTCAGTTCCTTCAAAAGTGCTTAATTAACATAACAGCTCAATGATGCTTGACTATGATATTGTTTCTCAAAATTAGGTAAAATTGCTAAAATTTTTTTACCAATTTGTATGTCTACAACAGCACAAGGCCAAATGAAAGCTAGCCCTGAACTGTGTGATATTCCCCCAGCCCCATAGCTACCAGATGTTGCAATTACACTACAATCGGAGTGAGGTTATCTTTCCTTGAATAATATTCACAATTCAATATAACGTGTACTTTTGTTATGGAGAGTGGTAATGTGCTCTTGTCCTCTCAACATCAGAAGCAAGCACACATTATTTTGATTGATGGAAAGTAGTTCACTTCTCTAGCAGCAAGGTGGAGGACATAAGGTGTGAGGGCATATTATTCAAGCTGAAAGGGTCACCCATTTATGGATTATAGCCATGATAGCCTTCGTGCAATGAATTCAGACATCGGCTAATGTCGCTTTTGATTGATGAACCATTGACTCATGCATGGCAACAGGGAGATCCTGTGACATGGCAGTAAATATGATTCATAGGATTTTAAGACACAGCATGTTTCCCTTGCCATCTCTTTTTCATGTCAGGAGTGACTTGAGAAACTGCAAGTCACTTCTGGTGTGAGAAAATTGGCTGTCTGCAAGGACATTACCCAGGGGATGCCTTGATGTTCTACCACCCTTGTGGGAGGCTTCTCTCATGTCCCCACATGGGGAGCTGGAGATGACAGAGGGAGCTCAAACCCCTCTCCCGAGATTCAAACCCCTGACCTATCAGTCAGCAGTCCTGCCAGCACAAGGGCTGCTGACTGACAAGTCAGTGGTTCAAATGTATGGCAAGAAAGCTATAAACACAGCTGGAAGACTAAACTTCTTAAATCCATGAGATATGCTTGCAGGGAGATATGCATGCACTACCGGAGCTCCTGGTGGTACAGCAGATTCAACCATTGAGGTGCTGAACTTGCTTACCGAATGGTCACAGGTTTGAATCTGAGGAGTAGGGTGAGCTCCCACTGCTAGCTCCGGCTTCTGCCAGTTTAGCAGTTCCAAAACATGTAAAAGTGAATAGATGATTAGGTAACACTCCAGTGGGAAGATAACTGTGCTCCATGCAGTCATGCTGGCCACATGACCTTGGAGGTGTTTGTGGACAACGCCAGCTCTTAGACCTAGAAATGGAGATGAGCACCAACCCCCAGAGTCGGACACGACTGGACTTAATGTCAGGGGAAAACCTTTACCTTTACCTATGCATGCAGACCACATTTTCTCTGGAATGTGTCTTGTAAAATATAAAAATCACTAGACTCCAAAGCTGTGATAAAGAGAAATGTGAACAGAAGACTACAAAAACCTTCCCCAGATTTTCTAAACTCACATGCAAAGACTGAACAAAGGTTTAAAGCCCCAAAGAGAGGCCAGCGAAGTAAGTGAAGAGCAGTATTATCTCTCCAGTTGGACTTGAAAGAAAACCTTTGTTTCCAGATCCACCCAAGAGTCCTGCCAATCAACAAGCCTTACTGCCTGAGAACAGCACAGCATGGGTTGCTTCTGAATGAATGCACCATTCAGAAGATGATGGCAATGTCCTTGTACCCTCATGTTTCCCTTCTAGCAGCAAAATGATATTTGGGTTAGTTTGGAACCTGTGCATTGATAAGTTTCTTTAACAATGGAAACAACAGCAAAATTCAACAACAAAACTGAGTTGTGCATATGTGTGTGTTCATATGGGTGGAATTGTTTTGCTAGCTGCATCTATCTATCTATCTATCTATCTATCTATCATCTATGTATATAATAAAAGTCAGTGTTTGTGGCGGTGCGGACGGAGGAATATGTGCCAGCGTTTCGATTGGTTGGCAATGTGGGATTATTTGCATAAAGGACACTGATTGGCCAGCCTCAGAACTCCAACACTCTAAGGCACCAGATTATTTGCATAAAGGACTCTGATTGGCCAGCCTCAGAACTCCAACACTCTAAGGCACCAGACAGAGGACATTGGTTACCACTCTTGCATAAAGGACTCTGATTGGCCAGCAAAACAGAATGCAACTGAATGCTTGCGAGCTGTGCATATAGCCTCTGATTTGCAACAGAGTTAGCCAGTTGACAGTTTTTTTCCCATTGGCAATGGAATGTTTATTTTCTAAGAGGATTTCACTACAGTGAGAGGGTTTCCTGATGTACTGAGAGCATTACTAGCATTACAAGCTAGGCCCCAAAATAGACAGACATCCTTCCAGCAAAGTGGCAGCATAAACATGTCTCAAAAAAGGGGGAAAAAACATTGGAAAAATCCCAACAACAGCAAAAAAGGGAAAATACCAACAGCAATCATGTGAGACAACTGATTGCCAACAATGACCTGGACCAAACTTGGCAAACAGACAACTGGTAACCCAATTTACATCCTGGTGCAGTTTGGGGGAGGATGGATATCAGATGATAGGATTGGCAGCACCTTCACCCATTTTCAGACACCACTGTGACCTCCACCAATGATCTGGACCAAATTTGAGTTTGATTAATACATAGTGTAATATATGACTAAACAGATATTACATAACATCTGAAAACAAACGATACCCTTTTCAAATAACCCGGGCACCGCCGGGTCCCCAAGTTAGTATTTTCATAAATATGTTTAAAAAACAGCCTACATTATTATACTTAAAATTATTGGTCTGTCAGAAAGGGAAAGAAAGGTGATTTAATGGAGAGACTCAAAGTATTATCTTCACCTTTGGGAAATCTGATCCATTTTTCACAAGGCAAAGTCAGCAATTTCCACATGCCACAAAGTTGTTCAAGCAGGTTAATGGACCCTCTTGGTTATTAAAGCAAATGCTTATAAGTGAAAACAGATCAGGATGCAGGGGAAAGTCTATTACAGTAACATGCAGGTCTATATGAAGACAATATTGTCTGTGATATGGTGGGGAAAAGGAAATGAAAAAGATTCATGTGAAATATGCTGATTGGTATGAAACTGAAAAATAGCAGGGCGTCAATTTCAATATAAAATGGTTACAAATACATATCAAATAGGAAGACACATTAATTACAGGATGATAGCAGTTGACCTTCTGAGAGGATACAGAAAGAAATGATCTCAAAGTGACAGGGCAGTAAGATGTGGCTATCTTGACTACATAATTTATTAATTGCTAAATATAAGTGTGTTAGATAGATGCTGGCAGAAAAATAGAAGAAGGCTCTTGACTTTAAAATATGATGTGGAATTTGTCAAAAATAATAACACAATCCAACCTTTTGAATCCAGACCTCAGAATATGTTTTGAAGGCACAAAAATACAGCGTACTTGCAAATACTGGTCACAGTGCAATACCAGGCCAGACAAAAAAGGAATGAGATATTCCCTATTGGATTAGATCAGATTTGTGCATGCCATTAACAGGATACTGGGAATAATTCATAGATTCCTAGATTCACACTTCATCACACTAGAGAGAAAAAAATCCACTTAAAATCCAGTTTCTGTCTCCTGTAGAATATTGGGATTTGTAGTTTAGTGAGGCTGTTAAAGGCGCCTCTATAAACTACAAACCCCAGAATTCTGCAGGAGGCAAAAACTGGATTTTTATTTATTTTGTTTATTTATTTATGTTTCAAACTTCTATACCGCCACTCCCCGGAGGCTCGGAGCGGTTTATAGTTTGATTCATAACACAATAACAATACAGAACAGACATTATAACAGAAGCAAAACAAGGGTGGAACATAAATAAGGGAGGAAACATAAGGATCACATACATTCGGCAATGGAATGGGGATAGGGATTGGATAGAATCAGGGTCCATACCGATTGACCCCTTACTGAGATTGTCCTATGGTGGCAGTTGGTGACCATCAAAGGGAGGCAGCCGCGGGACTCCCAAAGAGCTCTGTAGGATCACAAGGTTGGGAAGGAGAAGGAGATCATCTCCGACCCTTGGGCCCTGTGTTCTCAAAGGCTGTCTCTTTACAAGTCCAGCGACCTGACTCGAGGGCTGGCAGCACTCCAAAGGACGTTTCGAAGCTCCAAAGTTTGAACTCCAGAATGTCCTCGAATGAAATGTCCTCTGGGTCCCTGAGCTAAACACTCTGGTCCTCATCTGCCGTTGAAGACCTACAGCGTTCGCAGCAGTCCAGGGGACTCTGTGATCACGATGAGTCATTGATCCGGTCCTGGGCTGGGCGATCTGGTTGGTTTCTTGATGCTCTTTGGCGAGGCTGGAAGGTTGCTCTAGGAGACTCTTTTAAGTGGATTTTTTCTCTAGTGTGATAGGACACAATTGAATTTGAATAACTGATAATTCAAAACTTCCATCAGAAACATGAGACGTGGTTAGACCAACAACAACAGGAGCATCAGTTGAGCCTCAACTTTTGTGGGGTTAGAGACACAGGATCTCCATGGAAGTAGAAAAACCACAAATATCTTAAGCCCCCAAAATATGCATACTATAGACTCTGCTGCTTCAAAAAACCCCATTTTTCAGTGTCATCATCCTTTTCAAGGAGAAAGACAATGACATGGAAGTAGATTTTTGCAAGAAGTTCGGTCCTTACCTCCTCTCCCCACCCGAGCTTTTGGGTAGGTGAAATGGTAACAGGGAAAACAAGGCAAGGGCAGTAGAGAGGGGCCGTAGCAACTGCCTAATAAGGAGGAGAAACTGTATCATTAGGAAAGGCTTGTAGTAGAATCCAGAATTAAAATACAATTCAGTTTACCCAAGTCAAAAAAAAAGCACCATTAAAGCCCTCGCAGACCATGCAAAAAGTATCTGCAAACCCCACAGACGAAATGAACCACCCAAACTGGGTTTTGCAGGGCAATGGATACTCCACCTCAAGACATCAGAAGAGCTGCAAGACTGAAAACTTAGCCAGGAGAGCAAAGACAAACATCCAGCCAGAGGAAAATTGCTCTTGCCATACATCAAGGGAACCACTGACTGCATAGGGAAGCTCATGAGGAAACACAATCTACAAACTATCTAGAGACCCACTAAGAAAATCCAACAAATGCTATATTCAGCAAAGGACAAGAGGGTTCCTCTCACCTCTGCATGAGTCAACTGGACACGTCTATAGAGTAGGCTTGGGTTAGAATCCTAAAATCGCAATTCTAAAATCACATGGGGGGGGGGGATTATTTTTTGATTAGTATATTAAAGACTTACAAAAATTTTTGCAAAAAGTGCTAAAATGTAACTTAAGTACTAACGAAATTCTAAAGTGGTTCTAAAGTAGGAAAAGCAGGGAAACAGTTAAAAATCAAGGGGGGAACATTCCCCTTCACCTCTGCAGTGCAATTAAGTGGAGCTGTAGATGTATAACATAAATATAAGAGGTAGTAGCTACTAGCTCTCAGGACAATTGTGAAAGTGAAGTACGATTCTCTCCCCCCCCCCTTATTATTTCCCCTTTCCCTCCTTTCTTCCTTCTCTACCCTCTTCTTTCATTCCTTCCTTTGCTCTTTGGTTCCCCATCCCTTCTTTTCTCTTCTTCGCCCCTCTTTCCCCCCCCACGCTCGCCGGCGCCCTCGCGCACCCCTCGCCTCTCTCTAGCCTCGATCCATGGATAGAGGCTAGAGAGAGGCAGAGGCAGAAAGCGGGGCCCCCTTCCCGCTAAAATATAAGCCGACCCAGGCTTGGGCCGGCTTATATTTTAGCTGGAAAAAACCCCTCGCTCACCCCTCGCCTCTCTCTGGCCTCGATCCATGGATCGAGGCTAGAGAGAGGCAGAGAAAAGACGCGCTGGGCCCCTTTCCGCTAAAATATAAGCCAGCCCAGGCTTGGGCCGGCTTATATTTTAGCGGGAAAAAGGCCCTCAATCTCACCCCTCGCCTCTCTCTGGCCTCGATCCATGGATCGAGGCTAGAGAGAGGCAGAGCCCCTGCTGGGGCCCCTTTCCCACTAAAATATAAGCCGGCCCAAGCCTGGGTCGAAACTTATATTTTAGTGGGAAAGGGCCCTCGCTCCCCCTCGCCTCTCTCTAGCCTCGATCCATGGATCGAGGCTAGAGAGAGGCAGAGCATGCGGGCCCCTTTCCCACTAAAATATAAGCCGGCCCAAGCCTGGGTTGGCTTATATTTTAGCGGAAAAGAGGGCCCTCGCTCACCCCTCGCCTCTCTCTAGCCTCGATCCATGGATCGAGGCTAGAGAGAGGCAGAGAGGGTTGCGGGGCCCCTTTCCCACTATAATATAAGCCGGCCCAAGCCTGGGTCGGTTTATATTTTAGCTGGAAAGGGGCCGCGTCAGGCTCTCTGCCACTCTCTAGCCTCGATCCATGGATCGAGGCTAGAGAGTGGCAGAGAGGCGCGCGGGGCCCCTTTCCAGCTAAAATATAAGCCGACCCAGGCTTGGGCCGGCTTATATTTTAGTGGGAAAGGTGCCCTCGCTCACCCCCCTCGCCTCTCTCTAGCCTCGATCCATGGATCGAGGCTAGAGAGAGAAGGCAGAGAGGCGGGGGCCCTTTTCCCACTAAAATATAAGCCGACCCAGGCTTGGGCCGGCTTATATTTTAGTGGGAAAAAAGCTCTCGCTCACTCCCTGCCTCTCTCTCTCTGGCCTCGATCCATGGATCAAGGCTAGAGAGTGGCAGAGAGAAAGCGGGGGCCCCTTTCCAGCTAAAATATAAGCCGACCCAGGCTTGGGCCGGCTTATATTTTTAGTGGGAAAGGGCCCGCGAGTTTACTACTGTTTCCCAGGCCTGGGTCGGGTTATTTCTTAGCGGGGAAGGGGCCGCCCGCACGGCAGCCCTTTCCCCGCTAAGATATAAGCCGACCCATCTTAGCGGGAAAGGGGCCCCCGCGCGCCTCTCTGCCTCTCTCTAGCCCCGATGCATGGATCGAGGCTAGAGAGAGGCAGAGAGGGGCGCGGGGCCTTCCTCCTCTTTGGCAGGCCTGTCATTGGCGAGAGAGGAGGAGGAGGCCCTTGCTCACCCCATCCATGTTTCTTTGCCTCTGATTGGCTAAAGGAAAGGTGGAGTGAAGGGGAGGGTATGTCCACCTGGTATCCATCAGCCAATGACAAAACACGCTTACTAAGGGCAAAGAAACCATACGAATGCTTTACGACCCAGATACAAAAATGGCGCCCCGAAGTGCTGTAAAAGAAAGTCTACTTCCTGGTTCGCGACAGCGATACGTAAAACATCAAAAGTCCCATTACATACGAATCTCTAACGAATCCATTTAATTTCCGTTTCATTTTTCCCATGCCTACTATAGAGGGACTATCAAACACAGCATTGCCCAAACATGAATCAAGAGACATGAAAGGCAATGCAGACTATTTCAACCAGAGAAGTCAGCCATAGCAGAGCACCTGATGAAGCAACCTGGACACAACATATTATTTGAGAACACCAAAATGCTGGACCACTCTAACAACTACCACGTCAGGCTACACAGAGGAGCCATTGAAATCCAAAAGCATGTGGACAATTTCAACAGAAAGGAAGAAACCATGAAAATGAACAAAATCTGGCTACCAGTAAAAACCCTCTAAAATTTTAACAGTAAATAATGAGCAACACTCAAACACAGGGGAACTCCAGACAAGAAACAATCAGGGACAGCTAATCACCTCCCAACAAAGAATTCCCCCAGGCAGTAACAAGCCACATCAAAAAAAAACCACTATCAGGCCATCAAATGCTAATCAATATGGCCAACTGAAATATTCATACTTAGCTACAACAGACAAGAATTCTTTCTCCCACCCTGGACATTCCACAGATATACGTATAAACCCAATTTTCCTAGTTTCCAACAGACCTCTGAAGATGCCTACCATAGATGCAGACGAAATGTCAGGAGATAATGCTTCTAGAACATGGCCATATAGCCCAAAAAAACCCTACAAGAACCCGTTTATTATTCTTACTGCCACTATCTTCCTGCTTTTACTGCCACCATCCTGAAAAAACCACCTTTAAGCAAGTACATTAAACCAGTTCCACTATTCACATTCAGCTACAGCCTGTCCTACTCTTTTTCCCTGTGGGTTTCCTAATGGATATCATGGTTTCCTGCGAAACAGCCATCTTCACTGGAAGCTGGTCATTTATGTTCTCGCTTCAAAGATCTGCACTACATCAGAGACCTTTTGCCTTTGGCACCTCATGTGTACCTTGTCACGGAAGTACAAGATGTATTATGTAATTACCCTTCTTGTTACATTAGTCCAAAAGCACTGGGAAATGTAACCTACTTAATTTTTGTTTCCAAAGTTTCCTTAAACTGAAACCTGAAAAGGGCATGCTACTCAGAAAGACAATGTAGATATAACATGTATACATTCATAGAATGACACGACCATTTGCCTTGTGTCAACAAAATACTGTAATTATACTATGTAACAAACATTCTTATTAATAAAAATAATCCAGTGGCCATCTGCTGTTAGTTGAATAATAGACTCAATTGTCACAAGAACCCCAGTCAGAATCAGAGTAGCATTTATTTATTTATTTATTTATTCAGACTTAATTAGTCGCCACTCCCGTACGGCTCAGGGCAACTTACACAAGCAGAACAACAATACAACAGGTGTATAAAACATTAAAACATTAAAATCACAAAATTAAAACAACAGTTCTAAAATGGATACAGCATTAAGAGGGCCTATAGTTGTTGATAGAGTCACCAAATTAAGGTCCGAAGGCCTGTTGGAACAACAGAATCTTACAGGCCTTCCTGGAAGCCAGAAGACTCGAAAGTGCACGAATTTCAACAGGTAGCGCATTCCAAAGAGTCGGAGTAATAACAGAAAACGCCCTCCTCCGCGTCGCAGTCAAGCGGTAGGACTTGTGGCTTGGAACCGTCAGGAGGCTATGGGTCTCTGAACGCAGTGGTCTGGAGGGACAATATGGGATGAGGCGGTCCCTGAGGTACACTGGCCCCAGACCATACAAGGCCTTATAGGTCAATACCAACACTTTGAAGGTGATCCCGTATTCCACGGTATAGATATTATGGCCCTTTTCCTTGGAGATACATTTTAACTAAAACTAGGAAAATTGGTTTGTGACTGTGATGCATCTGTTACATACTATTTTGCATACACATTTATTGAAAACATGATACACAATAATAGAATCAAAGAGTTAGAAGAGTCCAACCCAGCGAAATAACAACAAAGATGGGATACAGATAATATGGATTTACATTTGACTACTGGAGTGGGTGAGATGCAATGAAATTAATAAAGCATTGATTATTATATCATACACATAGCCTACCTAATCTTTATATCAAATGCATATCTTCCATGCTGAAAAAAATCATGCATAAGGTGGGGTTTTGTTTTGTTTTGTTCATGTCATCGTTACAAAACTAAGCAATCATAAATATTAAGACATCATCAAAGTCCAAACATATGAGTCGGGCATAGGCAACTGTGGTTGGTTCAGGGTTTAATTTTCTATGGCCCCTTCCACACAGCTGAATAAAATCTAACATTATCTATTTTGAACTGGAATATATGGCAGTAGGCCTTGGTAGGTTCGGTCAGAATCTTCGTAATTTGGAATAAATTCAGATCAAATTAGTTTTTGAAGCGATTTCGAAGAGATTTGGGAACCCAGAAGTATCCTTGCCATTTCGAAGCTTTCTCTATCATTTATCTTACGAATCAGTAAGTGAGTCGGAAATGACTTAGCTTTTCAAACCAGTGTGGATTGATTACCTTCATTTCCTTTCCCTCCCGTGTCAGATCTGGGGCGAGACCCATGTTTAACCCAGTTGTGAGAGATCCAGTTGGTTCAGGGGAGGCTCTCCTCTCAATCTTACCATTTTCTCAGTCCCCCTTGTGGCAACAAGGGAGAGAGCGTTTTCCTCGGTGGCTCCCCGTTTATGGAATACATTGCCCGGTGAGATTAGGCGTGCCCCCACCTTAGAAAGTTTTAAGAAGAATCTTAAAACCTGGCTTTTCCGCTGCGCTTTTGGAGATTAACCATATAATCTCATATTGCCATTAACCCTCAATAGTTGTGTTTAGTGCACCCCCCCCCAATGAAGGACCCTTTTTTCAACTCCATCTTGGAAGAGTTCTTCCCTTATTGTTGGGCTTGTGGCTTCTTTGGCTACCAGCATTGTGGGACCTGCAGTGCAAACTGATACAAGGGATAAGAGTTTTCATGGGACAGGGGATGGAAATTTTCATGAGCAAAAATTCTCTGGGATCTTATCTGAGCTAAGAATCTCTGGGAATTTGTCTGTGTAAACTAGAGTGAGATAAGCAACACCTGCGTTGATAGTGCAGTCAGCAGAGAAGGAATTTTAATTGGCAAAATTCAAGGCCTATGTTTTAATTAGAGAATTGAAAGTGGTTTGATTGACTACTGCTGCTTGCTGTAGAGACCCCCAGTTTTCTGGCAACGTTGATGCAGGAAGATCCTCGGGCTTTGGGACTCAAGTTTTCTGCTTTGTTTATGGAAGTTCTAGTTTAAGTTTCTTGGGACTTTGATTCTCTTGGACTCTATTGATTCTCTTGGACTCTATTGAACGCATTGGGATTCTATTGGATTTATTTCACCTGTATTGCTTTGGCTCCTGAAACTTTCCTGCTTGGATTATAGATGTATTTTCTTTTTACCTTTTTATCCTACAATATATTGCTGATATTACTTGCTTCCAATAAATGACTATATTTCAAGTGCTGGTGTTGTGTGAATACATCTAGAGGGTCCAGGTCTCCTGGAGTGCGATACTTATAAAAAATCCACTCCACAGCTATCTCACCCTGCTGTTTTTATCTTTACTGTACATGCGGCCCACTCATGGTTCCATTTTTACGAATGATTTTAATGTAATTTTATTGGTTGTTGTATCCTTATAGTTTATGTTTTTTGTAATTGATTTTGTTTTCGTTTCTGTTTTGTTTTTATTTATTGTATTGCATTGCTGGGCTTGGCCTCATGTAAGCCACTCTGAGTCCCCACTGGGGAGATGGCGGCGGGGTATAAATAAAGATGATGATGATGATGATGATGATTAGTCCATTATTTGGTGAGAGATCCAGTTGATTCTCTCACCAAAGCATTTCTGGATATGAGCATGACATTAGATGCCCATCTACACATTGCCAAAACATTTACATAGTTTATATAGTTTATGTTTTTGTAAATAATTTTGTTTTCATTTCTGTTTTGTTTTTATTTATTGTATTGCATTGCTGGGCTTGGCCTCATGTAAGCCACTTTGAGTCTCCACTGGGGAGATAGTGGTGGGGTATAAATAAAGAGGATGATGATGATGATGATTATTAGTCCAGTAGTTGGTGAGAGATCCAGTTGATTCTCTCACCAAAGCATTTCTGGATATGGACATGACATTAGATGGCCATCTACACATTGCCAAAACATTTACATAGTTTACATATTTATGATAATATAAATATATTTAGTCGATGAGCCAGTATCCATGTGATCATAAGCCATTCCTTATGAGAAGCAGCTTAGGGATCTAGGCATGTTTGAGCCTGGAGAAGAGAAGGTTAAGAGGTGACATGATTGTTTTAGTGAAAATGGAGCAGGTTTATTTTCTGCTACTCTAGAGATTAGAACATGGAGCAATCGATTCAAACTCCAAGAAAAGAGATTTCACCCAAATATTAGGAAGCATTACCACATAGTAAGAATTATTGGACAGTGGACTGTATCTGAGTGTTCTGTAGTCTCCTTCTCTAGAGTTTGCAAAAAGTGTGCTCGGATTGTATATTCCTGCACAACAAAGGGTTTGATTGGACAGCCCTTGTGATCTTCTACAACTTTGTGAATCTATCATTTTAGGTGTTTAGTATTTTGATGTTATTTTCCTTTCTTGTCATTCTTCATTTTCCACCTGAATGTGTATGGGACTATCCTTTAAATAGAGAGGTATGTTCTAAAAGTTTGATGCAAAAGCCAAATTCCAAACTCCAGAGCACATTCCCCGGAGCAGAAGATTCAAGAAACCTTTTTCTGAGTCCCTGGTTATCTTCCCAGCTCAGCATTTCAGCCTTCAATTGCCTTCTTCAAATTTACTGGCTGAAAAACCACTGCTTCATCCTCCCTGGGAACTACTGAGGGGATCATATGTTAATAAAGGAAACCTCACAAATACTTCTACAGTCCCTAAGAGGCAGGTCCTGGTACAGATTTATAGCCTGAGTAGTTTGCTTTTTTCTTAAAAATATATTATGACCTGGAAGGAACTAACCATAAATATATTGTCTCCTCCATCCCCTACCATACGCTGTTAATTTTGGCAGCCTTGTCTTCTGCTGATAGCAGAGCATGTGGATATTTGTGCAAATAGGGCTGCAGCTGAGAGCGTTTTAGAAATAGAAAAGAACAAAATGGATTTCACCCAACTGAGATAAAAGGAAGTTTGCTGTTGATGTAGACTTTATCTCTTGCAGTGTATTTTTAAATGTTTACTTTTAAAGTTCAAAAACTATGAAAAGAATCCAAAGTTTTCCAAAGATTTCTGCCTCAGCAGAACTGCTTAAAATCTTAATGCAAAAATGAGGAAATTCTAATGCGAAGATAAGTGAGGCTTATCACATAACACCTGGAGGGAGCATACCCCCCCTCCCCCGGATTTAATTGGAAACCAAGCAGGTATATTTTGGACAATGTGATGTCAATAGCCTCTAAAGCTGAGTACAGGAAAAAATTCCCTATCTGCTTGAAAACAAGAGTGGGGAACTTCAAACCATGAGTCCCAGGCTAGATAGAATAAGAGTATTATGAGAAAGTTACATATGTAATAGAGCTAGCAACATAATGCTGCTATTAGGGGTGGATATCTCCAATTTCCGCGTCGAGCAGGCGTTCGAACGCTGAGCTCCGCCGAGCCTTTGATGACCTTGACAACCTCCCCTGCACAGCACCCCCGCGACTGAGGGGGGTCGCGAGGGACGACCTACTGGATCTGCTGGTCTCAGAGGGGACCCTCGGCCACTTTTGGAGGCTCCGAGGCGCTCTCTCCCCCTCTTGGAGGCCTTGCAGGCAGACGCGGAGGCCGCCATGGGAGTCGCCCAGGCGCCGGCTTCGGTCCTCAGGGCCTTGGCGGGCCTGAAGGACGCTGGGGCCACGGTAGGCCCCTGGCTTGCCGGGGCCTCAGCGACCATGGTCTCTCCCAGAGAGGCCTGACCTGGTCTCCGGTTCCATGGCCAGGCCTGAGGAGGCCGGGACTTCCATCCCCCAACTCCATCCGAGGGGACGCCGACGAACAACGCGGGGCCGACGGGGGGCGCTGCCTGACCTTGCAGGCCTCCTCCGCCATCTCGGCCAGCTGGCGGCGGCTGGCCGCCTGGTTGAGAGCTGGTCTGACTGGGGCCGGCGCTGGCGTCTTTCTGCAATTCCAGCGGCCTGGGGAGGACAGAGAGAGGAGCAGCAGGGCCCTATGGTGATGGACAAGGAGAGGACGGACTGGAGAGGGTGAGGGGGGCGACCGCAGCGGCTCCTCAGCGGGAGCCCCATTGTTACCGCTGCTGCTGCTGCGATGGGGGGCCCTACTGCCACCCCGACCCCGCCCCTGGGCTCCGGGACGCCCCAGCTCCGAGAGAGCCAGGCCAGCGGCGCCAGCGACGGGACTCTTGCGGGTCGGGCCCGGAGGACTGTGGAGGCGAGCGGCGCAGGATGTGCGGCGAGGGAGCGAGGCCTGGCCCCCCGGGCAATCACCCAAGCCAAATGGACATGGACATGGAGATTGAGGAGAGTCAGGCGACGAAGGGGAGGAGTGGGCCCCGGACCTGTGGCGGAGGGCCCCCCCACCTCGAGGAGAGATCTTGGGGGACGACTGGCGCAGCGGTGACGCCCTGGCGAAGCCCCTGGGGGCCCTTGGCTGCGAGGCTCCCGGGCCCGCAGGACAGGCGGTGACCAGGGGTAACAAGATGGCGGCGACCCGAGCTGCCCGGCATCCCTGGCCCCGCCCCCGCTCACTCAGGGACTGCGGCCGGCCCTGCACGGCCTGGGGGTCCAACCCTCGTCCTCTCCAACAGATGGGCCATCGGTGCCCCTCCGGAGGTGCTCGATATCTCGAATCCTTGCAAAGGCTCCGGAGGCGCGGCCCCGGCGCCGAGCTTGCCAGCTGTCAGCCGTCCCCTCGTTGGTGACCGGACTACAATCCCCCCCCGCCCCGCCTTCCTCTGACGGCCGGGGGCTGACAGGTCCATCGAGCCCGGCCAATATAGCCCCGGAACCAGCGAGTCCCGGGGGGCGTCCAGCATGGAGGCCAGGTGGCCGCCGGAGAAGGCGGCGTTGGAGGCCGAAGAACAGCAGGCCCCCCGCCCCCGGGACGTTTTTCACTACCCGCCTGAGAGAAGGGAGACCTGCCTCGCCCGAGCCCAAGTCCTGGAACCCGTTGCGGGTCAGAACTTTTTGGGGTCCGGGCTTCAGGCAACGGAAGCCCTCTCTCCTAAGCCCACAACAGAAGAAGGCCAGCAACCCCACAGATCGGGTCCCCCCCCATTAGACCCCTGGTCAAGAGGGGCTGGCCGGCCTGGACCATCTTGGTGGGATCATCCTGAGACCACCTCTGCTCCCCTTCGACGGGAGAGTAGGGCCCGCCTGATTCGCTGGGTCCTCTCCCTGACGTCCTTGCTCTCCCCTTTTCCTTGTGTTGTGTATTGTCCATTCTGTCTTTTTATATTTTGTATTGTTGTTTCCTAATTTTGTAAGCCGCTGCGAGCCATATGGAGTTAGCGGCATATAAGCCTAAGGAAATAAATAAATAAATAAATAAATACTTTGAAACCCGTTAATATTTTGTATTTGAAATTATTTTGACCCTATATCGACCCTCGACATCCAACCCAAAAGTGAAGTTTCAAAACCGAACCCGAAATCACCATTTTTTGTAAAGGTCACGTAATTAGGTTGTTTTTTCCCCTCCTCAGTTCTCAACTCGCAAAAGGAGACTGGAGGGCAGCAGCACACAAAAGGCACACACTGGTAGTCCAGAAGTAGTTCAATAGTTCATATATGAAGTATTGGATGAATGCCACATTGCACTCATGGAAATCCCAAGACAAGCCACGGACGGGAACCTGAAAACCAGGAACCGCCGTGGAACTACATTACCCAGAAGCAATAGCGTTAGCGTTCCAAATCTCGCGGGTATATCCAGCCAATAGCAAAGCAGCTCCCGGGATGCAGGCACGCCACACGTGTAATCGCGGGATGATTACAAAGATCCTTAAAAGATTACACATGTGGCGTGCCTTCATCCGGGGAGCTGCTCTGCTATTGGCTGGATATACCCGTGGGATTTGGAATACTAAAGCTATCGCTTCTGGGTAATGTAGTTTCACGGTGGTTCCTGGTTTTCTGGTTCCCGTCCATGGCTTGTATTGGGATTTCCGTGAGTACAATGTGGATGCGTTCATCCAATACTTCATATATGAACTATTGAACTACTTCTGGACTACCAGTGTGTGCCTTTTGTGTGTAGGAGCACACTTTTGGACTCACGGAAGGACTGCTTGTGCTGAACGAAAGTTATGTGTATTGTACTGTGATTCATATTGTAATTTATATCAGTGGATTATGTCTATTATATTGAGATGACCAACACAGGGGACCACATAGGCACTCCGCATGTGTCTAGATATTCTAATAGAATGTTTTGATATATGGTTCTGATATGATAATTTACGCAAGACCTAAATGCTTGACGCTCGTTAGTTCTCAGCACAGCAGGGAAGGAGGTGTGGAGGACATCCCCACCTCCTTCCTTGCTGAGAACTAACAGGAAATAATAACAATTTTTTGTTAATAATTACGTTTCCATAACAAAATTTTACAGAAAATTTTCAGAACAATTTCTATATCGAGCCACTGATGACACCCCCCCACACACACACACACATACACAAGTTTAGAAACAAATTTTTGATGGATCAACCACCCCTAGCTGCTATCATTGATTTAAAATTGTGTCAACTTATAAAATGTCTGCTGAAGGACTGTGTTAATCAAGGTGATTTTAAGGTCTCCAGGGGAGGGCTTCTCCTGGATCTCACTGGCATCTCAGGGCAATCCACACTGCCAAAAAGCTCCCCTGTATTGTGTAGTGTTGTTCTTTATTCACTGTTATTATTTCAACATTTTTTTAATAGTGGTAGCCAGATTTTGTTCATTTTTATGGTTTCTTCCTTTCTGTTGAAATTGTCCAAATGCTTGTGGATTTCAATGGCTTCTCTGTGTAGCCTGACAATAGTTGTTAGAGTGATCCAGCATTTCTGTGTTCTCAACTAAGAAAACAGAGTTCGATAGGTCAAGCATAAAAAGTGGTGGTAGCCTTTATCTGAGCTTCTAGTATAGTTGCAGAAAAATACATTACCGTTGTTAAATATTTAAGAATTAAAAAGTAAAGCACCCCTACTCACACTAACAAGCAAGCAATAGATTCATTTATTGCCTCTCTAATCTAATATTTATTTCTTTGAAAGCACTGCCTTCTAACCTCCTCCTTGAAAATGCTGCTATCATTTCTTAAAAGATTCCATAAATTTCTGGGTAAGAAGTTACACCAATATGTGAGTTCAAAAGAGAAACAGAGGGAGCTCATAAGTTCACATGCTTGATGAGATGAGAACATGAAACATCCACTTTTGCTGCCCTTCTTTGCTCTGTTCAATGAATATAGATTAGCAATTAACCACAGCTACACTTGAAGTTAAGCTATATTACAGAAATAAATGCAATGTGGATTATGTGTTGAGAACATATTGATCAGTTTGCAGAAGACAGAGAAATAAAAAAAGAAATGTGGCCTCTGCGAACTCTTGCAATGTAGATATGGTGAGAATATTTAATATCACTATTGCACGCAAGATAAGTTTCCTATCTATGTCCAAAAGAAAGTTTGGAGCATTTCTCTTCTCTATGATTTAACTCATTTGGTGGCTCACCAAATTGTGATTAGCCATCATGCATTTTATGTTTTTCTATTTTAAAATAAATCTCTTTATTTTTGTGGTGTTGTAGGTTTTTTTGGGCTATATGGCCATGTTCTAAAGGCATTCTCTCCTGGCGTTTTGCCTGCATCTATGGCAAGCATCCTCAGAAGTTGTGAGGTCTGTTGGAACTAGGAAAATTGAGTTTACATATCTGTGCAATGTCCAGGGTGGGAGAAAGAGCTCTTGTCTGTTGGAGCTAGGTGCGAACGTTTCAACTGGCCACCTTGATTAGCATTTGATGGCCTGGCAGTTTTTTGGTGTAGCTTGTTAAAACTTCCAGGCCATCAAATGCTAATCAAGGTGGCCAGTTGAAACATTCACACCTACCTCCAACAGACAAGAGCTCTTTCTCCCACCCTGGACATCATTCCACAGATAGATAAACCCAATTTTCCTAGTTTTAACAGACCTCACAATCTCTGAGGATGCTTGCCATAGATGCAAGCGAAACGTCAGGAGAGAATGCCTCTAGAACAGAGGTGGGCAATTTTTTTCCCCAAGGGGCCACACAAGAGCCCAAAAATATTAGAGGCGGAACTACATGCTAATCTACATAATTTATTTATTTATTCACTTACTATATTTACCATATATTACACATCATTAATATTAACATATTAATATATCAAGAAATATTCATATATTATTAGTATTAATATCATAATTATTATATTATAGTACAGGGGTGGGCAATAAAATCCATGAAGCAATTAATTTAATATTATATTTCCCACAACACAATAATATTAATGAAGCAATTAATTTAATATTATATCTCCCACAACACAATAATATCAATGAAGCAATTAATTTTATATTTTATCTCCCACAACACAATAACATATCTCTTCTTTCCTCCTTTGGGTAGAGAAGGAGGCCCGGGCAGCGCTACTTTTTGGGCAAAGAAAGGGAGGCTCGGGCAGGTACAAAGCCACGTGTAGCTTTGTTTATGGCAAAAAGCAAGCAAGGGAGGAGAACGCGAGGTCCCCTTTCTCACTGAAGCTGGTAAACAAACTACGGCGGAAGCCCCGCCCTCCAGTGTCCCTTCAGCAATGCCGGCTGTGTCCCCATCGCGAAAGAGACGCTAGGGGCGGGGCTTCCACCGGAGTTTGTTTACCAGCCTCAGCGAGGAAAGGGAGATCCTGTTCTGCTCCCTTTCCTTGCTGAGGCTGGTAAACAAACTCTGGCGGAAGCCCTGCCCCCAGTGTCCCTTCAGCGATGCCGGCTGTGTCCTCATCGTGGAAGGGACGCTGGGGGGTGGGGCTTCTGCCAGAGTTTGTTTACCAGCCTCAGCGAGGAAAGGGAGATCCCGTCCTGCTCCCTTCCTTGCTTTTGCAGCACAAAGCTACACGTGGCTTTGTAGCTGCCTGGACCTGCCTTTCTTCCCCGGGTAAGCAGCGCTGCCACTGGCTCCCTCTCTTCCCCCGGTAAGCAGCGCTGCGCAAGTCTCCGCGGGCCGCATGGGATCACGCAAAGGGCTGGATCCGGCCCATGGGCCGTACGATGCCCACCCCTGCTCTAGAACATGGCCATATAGCCCAAAAAAACCTACAACAACACAGTGATTCAGGCCATAAAAGCCTTTTACAATCCTCTTTATTTTTGATTGATACATATACAGTAGAGTCTCACTTATCCAACCTTCACTCATCCAGCGTTCTGTAATATCCAACCCAGTCTGCCTGCTGCGCGGCTCCACAGTTGTTTCAATATATTGTGATGTTTTGGTGCTACATTCATAAATAAGTAATTACTACATAACTTTACTGTGTATTGAATTGATTTTTCTGTCAATTTGTTGTAAAATATGATGTTTTGGTGCCTAGTTGTTGTAGGTTTTTCAGACTACATGGCCTTGTTCTAGAAGCATTGTTTTCTGATGTTTCACCTGTATCTATGGCAGGCATCTTTAGAGATTGTGAGACTTCTGTGAGATGCAGGGCAAAAAACCTACAATAACCCAGTGATTCTGGCCATGAAAGCATTTGACAATACATTTAGTGCTTAATTTGTAAAATCATAATGTAATTTGACATGTAAACGGGTTTTCCTTAATCCTTCCTTATTATCCAACATTTTTGCTTATCCAATAATAATAATAATAATAATAATAATAATGACACAATATGAGGATTTAAAGATCGAACTGCAAAGACTCTGGCACAAGCCAGTCAAGGTAGCCCCAGTGGTGATCAGCACACTGAGTGCAGTGCCTAAAGACCTTGGCCTGCACCTAAACAGAATCGGCGCTGACAAAATTACCATCTGCCAGCTGCAGAAGGCCACCTTACTGGGATCTACACACATTATTCGCCGATATATCATACAGTCCTAGACACTTGGGAAGTGTCCAACGTGTGATCTAATACAACAGCCAGCAGGGTGATTTTGTCTGCTGTGGACAAATCTTGTTGTGTTTCAAATAACAACAACAACTTTATTTTTGTATCCCGCCTCCCTCGCCCCAAAGGGACTCAGGGCTGCTTACATTGGGACAAGCCCAAACAGTATAATAAAATAAAATAACCTATTAAATATATAATGACAACATAAAACAAAATAAAATAACATTATAAAAATATAAAAACAAAACTTCAACCAACAACCAATGAATTGTATGCTGTGTCAACTGAAACAGCTAATATGCAATCCTAACCATAGCTTCTACCTGGGCTGTGTGACAACCCCTTGTTGACCGGCCTCAGACTGGACAATCTTTCTATATCCAAACTGCTGACCCTCAATGCAAAGGGACCTTGAAGTTACCTCAGCCACTTCCGTCTTATGGCAGGGTAGACTATCTCCTTTATTAACCATTGAACTGCAGAGATTTATAATTTCTCAGTATCTACTTGACCACGCTGCCACCATTTATCTGTCCGACCACTGACCTTGAGGGCCACCACCAATAAAAGAATTAGGAGAGGTGTTTTTCTTTTAAAATGCAAACAATTTATTATGACACAAATGGGTACAAAATCTTGGTTGGTTTTATACTTCCTCAGAGGCACAAACTTATTCTGTTACACAAAACACAATGGGGATATATTATAGGGTTTCCACTAAACCTCTATAAACCCCTGGACTCTTCCAACTTTAACTAGGGTCTCTACACCCATAACACTGGACTGCTCTCTTGCAGACCTTAAGACCAACTAAAATACTGAACTGTTCTCTTACAGTCCTCAGGACCAACTAACACAGAACAGAACTCCTCCCTCTCATGTGGCAGTTGGCTTCCAACCGCTCTTTTTCTGTAAAATTCAAACCTTGAACATTCTAAAAGCCTCTAGCCCTGGTTGCCATGGCGACAGCTCTTCAAAGCTTCTGCCAAGCCTCCCTTCTGTTTCACCCACAGCAACAATCCATAGAATATTCCCCCGAACTACACAAAACAACATACATTTAACATATGCCACACAACATTTACACACAAATAATCGACATCATTACAGGCTGATATTTGGAGAGATAGATCCAGGAGTACTCCCAAGTTGCAAACTCAGTCTTTCAGGAAAAGTATAACCACATCCAGAATTAGTTGACCCATCTCTAATCCCAGGTTAGGATCCTTAATAGTAAGCACTAGGGCTGGATATCTCCGGTTTAAATTACTTTGAACTCCGTTATTTTTCGTATTTGAAATTATTTCTATCATATATTGACCCTCGGGGTCCAACCCAGAAGAGAAATTTCAAAACCGAACCCGGCCGCCATTTTTTCTAAAGGTCACAGTTATTAGGTCGTATTTGGCCTACAACTCCCAGAAATCCCAGCCAGTTTACCAGCTGTTAAGATTTCTGGGAGTTGAAGGCCAAAACATCCCTCCCTTCCTTCGTGCGTTTTCCCATCCAGGGGAGGAGGGGGGTAGGTTTGTCTGCCCTCCTCCTTCCCTGGATGGGAAAAACCCGGGTTTTCCCCATCCAGGGGAGGAGAGGGGCAGGTTCATCTGCCCTTCTCCTTCCCTGGATGGAAATAACTCGCGTTTTCCCATGCAGGGGAGGTGGGGGGAAGCACTCCATTTTAGCCTCCCAGCTGGCATAATGAATAAAAACGAAAATTAGTTATTAATAACGTTTCAATCATGAAATTTATTTTAAAAATGTGTATTAATTTCTATAACGAACCAAAAAATGAATCCCCCCCCCCAACCAGGGTTCGAATCAAATTTTTCATGGATCAACCACCCCTAGTAAGCACCTGTGTCTTATCTGGATTCAGGTTGTTTTTCATCACCCAGCACATTTCCTCCTCCTTGATACAATTGAGGCTGTATTCATATATAAATAGATATATACATAGACAGACAGATAGATATTCGATAAGTCAGCATGGTGCAGTGGTTTGAATGCTTAAATGGGACTCTGGGTGACCTTGGGCTAGGCACATTCTCCTAGATTCAAAGGAAAGCAATGGTAAACCTCCTCTGAATGGATCTTGCCAAGAAAACCCCATTATAGGGTTGCCTGAGGATTATCATAAGCTGAAATTGATTTGAAAGCACACAACAATTGCACAATAAAATGTATTTAATCAATTCTATGTCCTTCCTCCACAGAAATTGCTCTGTTTCTCCAACTTTGCGATTTTAAAAAAAGAATAAGATTTTGGGTTTTCTTAATGTTTCTGCTAAATGTTTCATAGGCTTCAGCTTAAACAGTTGGGTGCTATGTCAAAATCTGTTCCAAGGTGATTATGTGAAGCTATTACCATATGGTTTGCTTTGTATTTCAAGAATTGCTGTAGAGTTAGATTTTATAATAGTTCAGGTAAGATACATTTTGAAAAGTTCAAGTAAGGTTAATTTACAAGAAAAAAGCCATATCATTTTCAACTGCTTCCATTCATATTCTGTGAATGAAAGTATAGCTCAAACAAATGTAATTGCTTATTTAAAAAAACAGGGGAAAAGGTATAAGATGAAAAAATACTCAGTAAAGCTGAACAGTCTAAATTTCAACTTTAGAAAAAATGTTGTCAGTCTTCCACATTTACTGGGGTTAGGTGAATCGAACCCTTACAACAGTGGAAAAACTGAATAAAAGAACCACTATATTTCTCCAAGAAAATTCCTCCCTCAGAATCTCAATGTCCCCAAGCAGGGCCCAAGTCTTTACTTCGTGCTCTGTTCCAGTCCCCAAATTCAAATTAATAAGCAGTCTTCATTTCTTCACAGACATACAATTTTGGTGCAAATACCGTATATACTCGAATATAAGCCAACCTGAATATAAGCTGAAACATCTAATTTTGCCACAAAAACTGAGAAAAAAATATTGACTCAAGTATCTTATGTATTTATTTATTGTTCATTTTTATATACCACTCCTCCTTGCAGGCTCAGGGTGGTTTACATAAAACAACAGATTAAAGTACAGATAAAACACTTTGTTATATAGTTGTCCAGAGTTACTTAGATTGAAGGCCTGCTTAAAAAGGGTCGTCTTGCAGGCCCTCTGGAAGGGGGCTAACTCTGTGATAGCCCGAACATCGTCTGGTAACACGTTCCATAGTGTCGGTGCCACCACGGAGAAGGCTTGTTGTCTTGTCACTGAGAGGAGACAGGAACGAACTGATGGAATCATCACAAGGTTTTGTTATTCTGAGCGCAGAGATCTCGGGGGAATGTATGGGGTAAGGCGGTTCCTCAGGTACACTGGCCCTAGACCATACAAGGCCTTAAAGGTCAAAACCAGCACCTTGAAAACAATCTGGTACTCTATTGGCAGCCAGTGCAATTGCTGTAGGATTCGTGTGATGTGCTCTCTCGCAGGTGCTCCCACCAGCAATCGAGCGGCAGCATTTTGCACCAGCTTGAGTTTCCTGGTTGTCAACAAGGGAAGGCCAATGTAGAGGGCATTACAGTAGTCTAACCTCAAGATGATAGTCGCCTGGATCACCGTAGTGAGGTCATTCCTGGATAGGTAGGGAGCCAGTCGCCTAGCCTGTCGAAGATGGAAAAATGCTGTCCTGCTAACCGTGGAGATCTGAGTCTCCATCGATAACAGTGGGTCTAATTGAACCCCCAGGCTTTTTACCAAAGACGACGGGCTTAAGCGCTCGCAATCCAGGGTAAGCAACCGGCACTCACCCATACCAGGACGACCCAGCCATAGGATCTCCGTCTTCGATAGATTCACCTTCAACCGGCTGGTGTGCAGCCATCCGGTCACGGCTTCATGGCATTGATGGAAACAATTGGGTACGGTGTCTGCCATCCATTCTCAGCACCAGCTGGGTGTCATGAGTATACTGATGGCACTCCAGACCAAAATCGTGAAAACACAAAACAGAACACATGATAATTCTGCTCAGCAATCAAGCACTGCAGGGAGTACTGCTAAAACAACATCATCTACCAGTAGTACATCTACAAATTTAACAAACACCAGCCCTTTTGGCTTGGGAGGTCTTGGCTTTGGGACCAAGCATTTGGGCAGTTGGCTGAGCAACATCTGTAATGACTAATGAGAATTATCAATTAAGAGACCTTGGACTGGAACTCTGGACTATGATTTGGATTTGTGGACTCGGACTTGATTGTGTTAATATTTTTAGGGCCAATATTTTTATGTATTTTTATGGCTTTTAAAAAGTATTTTTATTGCTGTTGACCTGTTCATGTTAATTGTTCTGCTCTGATTCTTTGTTGCCATCTAATGACTACCAACTGTAAGCCGTCCTGAGTCCCCCTTCAGGGGATGAGAAGGACGAGATACAAAAACTCTAAATAAATAAATAAGCCGAGAGTAGGAAATGAAGCAGCTACTGGCATGAGTTCATGAAGAGCCAGAAGCGACTGAACAAATAAACAACAACAACAAATAGTATTATGTAGCCCACATTTTACTAGTTTGATTGCTAGATGATCATAGGAGACCTTGCTAAAGGCCTTATTGAAATCAAGATATGCAACATTCACAGTATTCATTCACCTTTTCTTATGAAGATAGAAGTAACTGCCTCAGGACTATATTAATATTGGTATTCCATTTCCCTAACTGTTGTATTAAAAAGTTTGCATTTTAAGAGATTGCTTAACACTCAACAAAATATTTTGGTGCCATCTAAGCTGCATGTGTTCAACAGAGGTGATGCAACTAGTGAGCTTATCTTTTGACATTTCTATTAATGCCAGACTGTAGCAGGTGGGGGATCTGGAGGTGGTAAATTTAAGCTTTAACCTTTCACGAAAGCATTCTGCTAAAATATTCTGATGAAGAGAAATGAATATATGTGGTTAAAAAACAGAACAGATGGGGAAAATTGACAGATCCATTTTTTCCTTTAAAAAAATAACCCTCATGTTCTTGTCATCCCAAATATGGATACTTTTGCAAATGTAGGGAGTTTCTTCCAAACCAAACTGATTCTTCTGTATTCACAAACTATTTTGTATCCGACTGTCATTACAGGTGTTAAATATGAGACGCCTCTGGTTCACACAAATTCCTATGCACACTAAACATATCTTATTTACAGTGCAAAAAACATGAAATAACAATACAATATTTAAGATGAAGAACAATTTTAATCAGCATAATGTCTAAAGTTTAGGGAGGGGGCAACTAAATTACCTTGGAGGGCCGTATCTGGCTCACAGGCCTTAGTTTAGGAACCCCTGGTCTAATGCAACATTTGGTCAGAAGCACATACAATAAGGACAATATGGTTGGATAGTATCCAGGTAGGTACATATATTGTGAGATCTAGTACCTTTATCTTTACCTAGTATATGGATGCTGAACTAGCTAGATATCAATTCTCCATGAATTTTTTTATATTAATGTATTATTTTAAAGTTTTTACCTCATTTTAAGTAATCTTAAAAATAAGAATGGTATACAAAATTTCCCCATGTCCACTCTCAGAATTTAGTTTTGAAATTATGAATAAATGTCTTTCAAATAATAACAATAATACCAGGATAAATAAGTATTATATTTAGTGAAAGGAATATTTTTTTTGCCTGCTGCAATTGAAGTAGAGAGCCAATGTAGCGTAATGAGCATCAAGTATTGGAAGACTAGAATTTAAATCTTCACTCAACCATTGAAACCTACCTGGCTAAGATGCATTCTTGGCCTCAGATGAAGGAAAAATCAAACTCTCTCTGAATAAACCTTGCCAAGAAACCCCCATAGGTTCCTCCTAGAGTTACTGGTAGTCAGAAATTACTTAAAACACATAGCAACAGCAGAAACATTACATACAAATCTATTGTATGCCTGCAAAACATGGACCATCTATAAAAATTGCTTTCAGCTTCGGAACGATTCCCTCAGCTTTTGTTGTTGTTGTTGATTATTCGTTCAGTCGTTTCTGACTCTATGTGACCTCATAGACCAGGTCACGTCAGAGTTCCCTGTTGGCCGTAGCCACCTCCAGCTCCTTCAAGGTCAAGCAAGTCACTTCAAGGATAACATCCATCCATTCTGCCCTTGGTTGGCCCCTCTTCCTTTTTCCTTCCATTTTCCACAGCATCATTATGCTCTCTGTGACGATCTGGGCTATAAAACTAGGAGGCTTTAACCACTAGGACGCTGCCACCAACCTAAAAAATGACTTTCAGGATGTCTTTTAAAATAATGGTTAATCTAGGCTCCAAATCTGTAAATAAATGATGTTTATTTAATTAATAAGTAGATTTTGAGAGGCACAAATGCGTACTGGTTATACAAAATGGTTCTAGAGCGTATTGGTTACTTAAGATTGGTTTCTTAGAACTTCGTTACAAAACTAGACAGTTCAAAAACTTGTCTCTCAAATCTCCCTCACTCTAATATTAAAACTAGACGTGAGTAGTCTTCAACTATCTAACCTAGTTTGTTCCTGAGCTAACACTCAGTCTACCAGAAGCACCTAGCTACTAACTCTATCCTAGAGTTTTCCTATAGCTTGCTTCTCCAGAGATGTGAGCTAATTCTCTAACCCTAGAGAGTCCAAAAGCCTGTGACTAACTACCTGTCAGCTCTCACACAGAACTTTTCCTGTCAGTTTACAAGACCACTCTTTCCTGATTGCTCACTCTCAGCTCTGTCAAGAGACTTCTTTCTCTTACAGCTCTGACAACCGACTCCTGAATAAGCTACACTTCTTTTCCCCTCAAGCAGCTCAGCTCCTCCCC
Organism: Anolis apletophallus; assembly: GCA_030556195.1. Taxonomy (NCBI): domain Eukaryota; kingdom Metazoa; phylum Chordata; class Lepidosauria; order Squamata; family Anolidae; genus Anolis; species Anolis apletophallus. The sequence continues at coordinate 32,177,017 of JARBWK010000014.1, read as the reverse complement.
TCTGCTCTGAGCCTCTCTCTCTCTCTCTCTCTCTATCTCTCTCTCTCTAGCATAAAATGGGTGAGTCCTCACAATCTCCAAGCTTTCCTGTTGTCTATTTATGTGGCCAAAGTACTTCATCTTTGCCTCTAATATCCTTCCCTCCAATGAGCAGCTGGGCATAATTTCCTGGAGCGTGGACTGGTTTGATCTTCCAAGGCACTCTTAGAAATTTCCTCCAGCACCACAGTTCAAAAGTGTCTATTTTCCTTCATTCAGCCTTCCTTATGGTTCAGCTCTCACATTCATAGGTTACTACAGGAAATACCATTGCTTTAACTATGTGGATCTTTGTTGCCTTTACCTTTTAAAATACCTACAAATTTCTTGGGAACACAGATGGACAAACATCATCATTTTGGAAGAAGCAAAGACCACTAGTATTGAAATGATGATTCTTTGCCATCGACTTTGCTGGACTGTCCACGTTGTCCGAATGCCCAATTACCATCTCCCAAAGCAGCTACTTTACTCTCAGCTCACGAAAAGAAAACAAAAAAAATCTAATATTCACTGATGAACTCATTTAAAATTCACTCTGCTGGTAATCTTGCAATGTTCAGGTACATGATATAATAAATATTTTAAAATAATAATAATGGTTGTGAACAAACATAATCCTTTACTATTAAACTTCCTAGGGGCCAAGTATTTTAAACAAAATCTTTAATTCCAGGCATCAAATGCCAGCTTTGTGAGACTGAAAATATTTCCCAGACCAAAGTCTTTAAAATCTTTTAAGCAGGAAGGTGTGATCTATCATTTATATCTCTCCCTCTCCCCCTTTTAGTGGAGGAAGCAAGGGCAATGCTTTAAGCGAGAACCTTTCTATGTAATGAAGCAAATGTATCAGTGTTCAGCAGTCAATGTGACTACTTATTGTAAAGGTCACAGAAGAAGAGCCCATATTATCCTTCATCAAGAGGGAAAAGTTGGCAGAATATCAGAGTGCCCCATGGCCGGTTATTTGACTAGGTGTGTGATCTATGTAGAAGAGCAGCAGCTCTCATGTTCAATTTTTAAAAGTATTTAGTGTCTTTGTCACAGGCTCATACTCAATGAAATTATGCCCTTCATCTTGCCCTTTTAACACTGCAATGACATATGACCATAAATATAGATGTACTTATCATTGTAAAAGAACGTGGCATTAACTGATATCATGAAATACAGCAATTAAGCCAGAGCAATCAAGATACGCCCAAACACATTGGTTTACTAGGGCTCGTTGATCCATAAAAATGGTTTCTAAACTCATTGGGGGGGGGGGGGGCAGCCGCTGTTTTCGAAATAGAAAGTGTTCCAAATTTTTTGGGGAAAATTTTGAAATTGATTCGTATTTAATTACGAAATTTGTTATTATTTCGTTATTGGTGCCACGCATGCGCAGTGTGCAGGGGAGGCCTGCCTTCATGCCCCCACACCAGCTCAGAATCAACCCGCGATATCTCTAACGTGGGTTGATTCTCACGTGGCGAGGAGTAATGGTGTCCATGCCCTCCATGCCCCCTCGCCAGCTGATAACCAAGGTGGGTTAAAGATAACCTGCATTGGTTGTCAGCTGGCCAGGGAAGAGTGGAGGACGCTACCCTCCACTGTCCCCTCGCCAGCCGACAACCAAGGCAAGTTAAAGATAAGAAAGGGTGGAAATAAAAATGACATAATAATGCGCCCTTTACGGAAATGGCAGAGCCAGTTTCGATTTCAAAATGTCACTTCGGGGTTGCTGGCTGCAGGTCAAATTAGGGTCTAAATTGATTTTAATATGAAATAATAACGGTTTTCTAAGGATAACGACTGGAGATATCCACCCCTATGGTTTACCTTGAAGAGCTCTACAAATAATAATATGCAAATATTATTTACATATCATGGTGCTGAAGCTAAATTTCATTATTCCACATAAACATTTTAAACTTTGAATGCCTGTTCTAAGTGTTATTTTCAATACAAAAGTAATTTTGCATTATGAATGTAAATATTTCCCTATTTCAGGGTTTCATGTGAGGGATAATGATTTCTGTAATGTTCTCTCTGCTGCAAGAGAAATGTTCTTTTGCAATTTTCTCGAAACAGTGAGTTATTTTTGTGCATAAAAAAGTGGGAATAAGTTGCAAGAAATCACAATAGCACAGCGGTTAAAGCCGCTAGCTGCAGGAAAGGCTGCTGACTGAAAGGTCAACAGTTTGAAGCTGTGAGTTGGGATGAGCTCTTGACTATCAGTCCTAGTTCCTACCAGTTTGAAAGTATGCAATGCTAGTAGATCAATAGGTATTACCTCAGTGGGAAGGTAAATGGGTGCCCCATGAAGCCAGCAAAAAGACTGGAGATGTCCACAGACAGCAGGTTCTTTGGCATGGAAAATAAATCAACAGCACTTCCCCATGGCCAGAAGTTGAGCTTTACCTCCAGACGCACGAGATGGAAAAAGGGGAAGGCCTTTACCTTAGCTGAGTATTGTGTATTGTATGTTGTTGTTTGTGTAAAAAGGTATTGAATGTTTGCCTCATATGTACTGTAATTCACTCTGAGTCCCTTCGGGGAGACAAAGCGAATTATAAATAAAGTGTATTATTAAGTGGAAAACACATGTTTTTGTTCAATAAAGCTATTTTGCATGCACACAGACACACAGAACTATTTGCAGTACCCGAAATGTTTTGGGATAAGCAAACATTAGAGGGAAACAGGGGGAAACGCCTGTTTATTGTTCTCTGCAACTGGGTTTCCCAATATTTTCTTTTTGTGTAGGAAATAAATAACAGCAAACATTGGGCCCATCCCTACTTTGACTGTATTTATGTAGCTTATTTTTAGTCACTCAACTGTAGTCAAAGAAAGAATGTATGTTTGGATCTTCAAATGGAGAAGCGTCCCCTTCGGGGGAGATAAAACAGGATATAAATGAATATAACAACAACAACAAGGTGTCCTGAGTCCCTCTGTGGAGGTTGAGATAGGATGAGATATAAAATCCCCAAATAAATAAATAAATAAATAACAATAGGCAAGGAAATCAGATTATCTTTAGGGATGTAATGGTCACAAGTTAACATTTTTTGTAGAATTCAATGGGGAATTTTCTGGGGCACGTACCACCACTCTTGGGATTGCAACCATTTTCTCCTATTGTCAACATGTATTATTATTATTATCTTCTCAACTTTCTTCCAAAACGGGGACTAAAGGCAGCTTCTAGTGACTTCCAATTTGGTTAACAAAGTTCATATCATTTAGTAGATATATATCCCCTTCAAAATTGTTTATGACACACAGCCCTGTGATGCCTAGGACTGCCAATGAACTTCTTATGTCTTATCACAAAACTGCAGGCTTTGCATTAGTGTCTATGACAACATGATGAGTATAATCCAGTCTACTTTGACTGCTTGTCTAAACGCTTAATACAGATACTCAGTTCAGTGTTTATAGTGCTGAAACCAAAAAGATGAGAGTGCCTCTTTATTTTAAAAGGCCCAATATCTTTCAGAGCTCCATGAGGTCTAAAATGAGCCTCTCAATACTGGGAATTTGCTCACACAGTCAGAACAAAGAGAAAGAAGCACAAAATGTATGGATAAACTAAGTTAATATGCACTTTATTGCCATATTTAAGTCTAATCTACAGTGCTGGTGTAATTTTACCTCTTTTCCATCAAATTAGCTTGTGCCAGCTGGTCGATTTCCAGAAAACCTGACAATGTTGCCCCCCACACTAGTTCCATGCCCTCAAAGTCCAGGGATTCTTTTTCTATCCCCAAGTTTCATTATCCAATGATGATGTGACGCCCTCTTGAGGGCTGTTTTATCTGTGTTGGGATTACCATTTACCTGCATTGGTTCTTTGTTCTCTGCTTTGCCATGTGACCTTTGGCCTTATCATGTGGTCACTTAGGGATGAGCTACCTGGTGACCTGCTTCCACCCCACCCCACCCCACTTTTCGGAGTCTATTTAAGGAGCCCCATGGGCCTCCCACTTCCTCTTTGCCAAGCAACATCAGGACAATCAAGGTCTGTAAGCCAGGCGGCTGCAAAGGGCAACCACTTTTACCTGCTGGTTTAACCATGTCCTCAACCAGAATCTTCAGCATACAGGAAGATCCGTCTTCAACAGAGGCTAGGATTTTGGGGCCTGCTAAAGAACTTCGGATCTGCAGGCCAGAGGACAGCGGGACACCTTGGACTTTAACAGAGGTACCGTCACAGTGCTCTCTCTGGCACTGTGATAGACTCCCTTTCTTACAAGGACTTTGCACCCAACCCAAGCGTTTTGTGCCACCGGATTCTTTTACTGGTTGTATTCAATAAATCCTATTTTAGTTCACCCCATTCTGCATTCAGTGTTCTTTTTATAGAGGTCCAAGGTTTCTTGTTTGTGGGAAAACCTTAATTCTGTCCCCCAGGGTCAAAGCTTGTTTTGTCCTGTCTCTAAGCCCTCTTTTTGGACCCTGGGAAGGCAGAAGAGATGAAGTGAAGTGAACTTTTCACCAAAATAAATGCAAGGGTGCTTGTTGATTGTCTTCAAATCTGTGTGTTCTCTACAATGTTTGTCTGGGCTAAGATACTATGCTGGTGGTGGAACATTCAATTAGTATGTATATCCTCCTTTGCCTTTAATGGTACACTTGACTAACACTGTTTGCTTGCATTAGTTTCTAGATGCTGCATGGTGAGACGATGGATCCTGATATGCAGCCATAGCATGATCTACAGGGCATAGCACTAGGCCTGAAGTTACCATTTGAATACGCAACTATGATTGCATGACCTGACCATGGTGAAGTGACTTGGGAGAAGAGGACACACACCATTGGAATAATTTATTGTGCCTCCTCAACTTTCACTTTGGTGGTAATAACTAGACCTTACTGAAGGGTAGGGACCTGGTCCTGTGAACTCTTTGTGGCTTTTATTTTATTTAGAGTACTGAGCTTGTTATTGCTTAGCTTGCCATTCTGCCTTGACAAGTTTGGTGAGGCAATGGGGAGACTAGATGTATTATCCTTGCCTGGAGGAGGGTGAACAGGGACATCCAGACTGCTCTGAGCAATGGTTTGCCTCAATTTCACCTGACCTTTGCCATAGTTTTCCAGTAGCTAGAGGTCTACAGGGCAGATAGTGTTCATTTGTCTGTAGAAGAGAATATATTATTCCTGGCAATTTGCAAGAGGAATTATCTTTCCTCCCCCGAGGTAGAGACTAGCACAAAGTAGTTCCAGACAGAACTACTTTGTGGATGGAGCCAGAAAGGACCCGTCAGCCCCTTCTGTTTCATGCTTACTTGGATCTTTGACCCTCCATGTCCGCCCTTTAACAGTATAATATAATGGTCGCTTTAGGGGGCCAGATAGGAATTTTTTCCCTCCTACGCTAAAAAAACTAGGAGGGCCTTTTGCCTATCCTATACTGTTCTCAAAGAACACGAGGGAGACAACAGAATGAAAATGAAATCAATATAATACCCAAATGGGAAAAATGGTCAAGTACATATAGTAGCATTGAAATCATAAATCAATATAGTGCCCAAATGGGAAAAATGGTACATATGCAAGTAATATAATCACAAGTGGAACTCTCCGCATAACCGCAATGTATCACAGTCGCAAGTACTTACAAACTCCCAGTTCTATATATGAAATAGAAATAAAGGATAACGCTCCTCAGAGCAAGCGGTCGTAGTCTGGGGACGAGGAATCTCGTGACCGCTCCCAGTAGAGGAGTCCTTAAAGGCGCACTATGTATCCAGAAATCCCAAAGAGTGTGCAGTCCAAAGCCCCTATAAATTGTAATCCAGGGAGCGTGAAACGCTCTAAAGTATTTTTAATCCACAGGACATACGTAGGCTTGATAGTGTGGCGGGAGATGTAGAATCGCGTCTGTATCCAAACAAAATATGAGAGCAGAGAGGTTCCAAAATGAAATGAGTAAACCACAATGGGAGGTGCTCTGTCAACGGGGGAAAATATACAGATCCAACCCATTTCGGCTTTTGTCCTACAACTCCCAGAAATCCGAGCCAGATTTCTGAGAGTTGATGGCCAAAGCATCTGGGGACCCACAGGTTGAGAACCATCAATCTGAAGTCACTCTCCCAGAGTTTCATCCTTTGTCTAAAGGTGCTGAACCCTTATATTCTTCCCCAATACATGCCAGTGCCAAGACAGCCAACACAACTTTCATATGCCTGTCAACCCCCAAAATAATGAGACCAAACAACACATATGGATTGAAATATTAGACACTTTTATTAACTGTTACCTAGTTAAAACTGTAAACTGTAAATCTTTCTAAGGTGACCTGAACTAGGTGTGAAAACAGCTGTGGTAGCTGCTTTAGATCCTGTGATCTTGGGATTGTGAAAGAGGCCGCTCTTGGAGCTGGGTGGGAGGAGTGCCGCTCCCTCTTATAAGGTCTTTTAGGTCCTAGGACTTGAAAGGTACTCCCTTTTTGCTTTCAATCATTGATTGGTTTTGGGTTTCTTTAGTAATCATGATTTTTGACCAAAATAAACCAAACATATTGTTTAATATCTTTCTCTTACTTGTGGGCTGTATCATTTCGATTACAAAATGACTGTGAATAATGACATTATTAATAGTATACAGGATTATGTGGGCTAACCACTAACTTTCTTTTCATTGTGTAGTAAATGTAGTGGAAAATAGGGCCCTTGCAAGTTGAGTAAATTATATTATGGATTTTTGAAAAGTATATGCATTTTGAAAAGAAGATAAATACATTGGTTTAGATGTTTGGAAATTAGGAAGGATAATAGATGGTTATCAATTTCTTTCAGACCAGGAAAGCACAATTGAGCATCAAATCAATTCATCCAAGCCCATCTAATTGAAGAACTGCCTGTAGATATTCCATCTGCACAGATGAACAACTTCATGTCTTTCTGTGATTAAGAAAAGTAAAAACCACACACAATTTATAAATATTACTGCAGATAGCATCTTCTCATTTTAAACAATCCACTTGCTATCATCCCATAGGATTTGAAAAACAGAAGCCTAAAACCAGCTGCCATGGATTTATCCTAAAGCAAACTTCAAGGAGATTCCTAGTAAGGAAAAACTTGTGAACAATTCTGAGAAAAGCATGAAGAAGACCTTACAAGAACAAAAAGATTGCCAAGTCCCTTAAAACTTAGCATTCATAATTCTCCTTACATGTCTATTGGGATTTCTTTTGGAGAACAGCTTCTACTGTCCCGAAACAGTGTGATCATTCTAGTACAGTGTTCCTTCGCTACTTCATGGTTCGCTTATTGCGGACTTGCTGTGTCGTGGATTTCAAAAAATATTAATTTAAAATATATATCATAGTATTTTCACTATTTTGTGGGGTTTTGCCGCTGCCACTCTCCGAGGCACTTTCCCTCTTCAGTCCTCCCTCCAGCCTTGAAAGGCCTTACCTTCCTTCCTTCCTTCCTTCCTTCCTTCCTTCCCTTTCCTTTCCTTTCCTTTCCTTTCCTTTCCTTTCCTTTTCTTTCCTTTCCTTTCCTTTCTTTCACTTTGTTTTAATTTTATAAAGACTTAAAATAGTATATAAGTACTAAAATCATGTATAAATATTAAAATAAATAGTGTGTCCCTAAATCTTGGTTTTTCACTTACTGCGGGAGGTCCAGGAATGTAACTCCAGCAATAAGTGAGGGAACACTATATTTTCTCCTCCTTCCTTAAAATTAACTATTCTGTAGTCTGGAAAGACATCTGAACACATCTGAAAACACAGATAAATATTCCACACAGTCCTTTTACAAAGAGACCCCCCCCCCTTTTTAAAAAGTTTCAAACATATGCCATTACACTTTGCCTTCATAATTCAAATGTATAATTACCCTTGTGAGATATTGGCAAAAAGTCTTTTAAAAGGTGGGAAAATTACTATTAGTATAAACGCATTATGTTGCAGTGTTATCCTTTCAGTGGGGAAAAGACATATTTCCCGTCAAAGCAAATGGATGTTATTCTTGAAAGATGGACGAATGGCAGACCATTTTTCCCAACCAATTGCCAGATAGAGACAAAAAGGGGAGGGGGGTGACAATGAGAAATTAAGCAATCTTGATCCAGCATCTTGGACTCTGGATTAAGCCTAACTGGAGACCCAATCAGGATTTCCTGAGCCATCCCATTGGCAGCAGGGAGTTCCCACTGGCCAGACACAGTGAATATAGTTTAGTGTCACTGGCAGGGAAACTAAAGGTGTCTCCCCCTCTCCCTGGTGACCATAACTCTGACTTCAGAACACTCTGGCTGATGTCACCCAGAGCACTGGAAGTTAAGGTGGCTGGATAGGTGAGTTTGGAAATTTCCCCTTGCCCAATCTCCTTAGCAAAGCCTGCCAGACCACCCCTGAGGACGTCAGTGGTGTGTCACAATTCAAGGATTGGTGCAATTCCTGGCACCCCAATTTAAAATTCACTTTTCAATGTAGTCATGAATGTGTTAATTTTCTAGACGTTTCCATTTTTGTCCACCAGGGCATCCTCAAAGTAAAGATTTATTCAAAACCCACCAACACTAATTCCTTACTACATTATTCCTCATTCCATCCTTTCCCTCTCAAAGATAATTTACCTTACTCTTCACTCTTGAGGTTGAAAAGAAATTCATCTCTCCCTCATCACTTAGACCAAGATGCAAATATCTTTATAGACAACTTGAGATCTAGAGGTTATCCTAATAAAGTCTTGAATACAGCCCTTAGAAAAGTCAATAACATATCTAGAGAGCAGCTTCTCACCACTGCTCCAAAAAAAACCCCTAACAACATCATTTGGCCCCTCACCCTGTCCCCCCACTCACATATTATCAAAAAAATTGTCAAGGATTTCTGGCCTCTTATCGATACAATACCAGGATTGGAGAAACCTCCTCTTATTGCCTTCAAAAGATCCCAAAATCTTAAAGATTTACTGGTACACACCAAGGACCTTCCCTAGACCCCCCTCTTCCACCCCTCTCTAATGGTACAAAAATGTGGAAAATGTAGTGTTTGTAAACACATTTCCTCCTCCACCTTCATTAGCAGTCCTTATAACAATAGAACATTCAAGATTAATACTTGGGCCACCTGCAATTCCAAAAATATTGTATATTGTTTAAGTTGTACTTATGGGACCTTTATGTTGGGACTTCCCCCAGTGAACTCCGGACACGAATTTGCGAGCACAGATCACGCTTTAGAACAGGATATGATAATTCTGTACTCTATGCTCACTTTAAAGCTAAAAACCATCATTTTGAAGACTTTAATGTTATGGTCCTGGAGAAAACTCGCCCCCTCCCCCACCAAAATGTAAAAAAATTACTCCTGCAACTAGAAAATAAGTGGATAGTAAATTTACACTGTGAGGAATCCCAAGGGTTAAACGACCAGCTGGCCATCAGTGAACTGTTAATCTAAGATCACCTGGTCTCCTCTATTTAACTGTGGTTCCCCTCTGGTATTGCGCTTTTGAGCCCGATATCCACTGATATCGACAGCATTATTATGCGGTGCCTCTGCTCCCATATGTGATGGTATGTACCTCCTATCTCCTTCTTAGATGTTTTTGTATATATTAGATATATTTCCCTGTTTTACCTTTGCGGTTATTACTGCTATTCACTGTATTGCATTGATGTTACATTGCCTGTATTTGTTAATGCTATAGTGTTACTCCTGCTGTTGGACGCCCTCCAGAATCCCCGTATTGACCACGCCCACGGTCCTGAAGAAGCCCCATTCGGGGAGAAACGAAGGCGCAGAATATAACTATTCGTTGACCGCTTTGCAAGCCTCCCAGTGATTGCTAATATTGTGCATTCTATGATTGTTTTTGTAGCACTTTAATAATGCTAATACTGATTTGTATCGCGCCTGGAAGGGGCTTCTTCTGTGTCCGCTTTTGATGACGGAGGAGCTTTTCCTTCCAGCTGCGGCGTCTCAGCTCACTCCTGTGTGAGTTTACAGCTCGTATATGCTGTTTATGTTGTTTATATTCATTATATAGCAGATAGGGCATTGTCCCTTTAAAAAATATGTGATTATGTTGAGAATGTACTTACAATTTTGATCTTTGACACTCTGGACCATTGAGTCCTTTTGAATGCTATAATATATCTGTGTTATTCATTATATTGTGGTGTTTGCGTTTACCTATCCTGTTGTTTGTAATACAGCACCCATTCATTTGCATCACATCTCTGGGAAGCCAGCTGCAGAGAACTCTAGAAGAGAGTTAGGTAGCTAGGGTGCTCCTGAAAGCCTGAGTGGATTCTCAGGGAACTAGCTAGATTTAGTTAGTTGGACTACTCACTACTAGTCTGCAAATTAGGGTGAGGAAGTTTAGGTAGACAAGTTGAGAACAATACATCAAATGTCTAATTTTGTAACCAAGTTTACTGAATACCATCATAACTAAGCTTTAAAGAAACCATCTTAAGAAACCAGCAAGCTGTAATAACATCTTTTCTCACAAGTTATGCACCTGTGCCTTTCAAGCTTTGCCTGTTAATTCAATAAACATTCTATTTGTTATCTTTCAAAGAGAAGCTTCCAGTGTGCCTCATTACATCAGAGTGTTCCAGTTCCAGCATTCCCACAGTCCCAGCCTAGGAGAAGAGATTTCACCTCGGTAATCCTCTCAGTCCATGTTTAGAATACCACTGTGCTATCTCTCCGGCCCCCTAATTGGTCTTTAGGATTTTTGTTAAAGTTGTAGATAACTACAACTTTAACAAAAATCCTAAAGACCAATTAGGGGGCCGGAGAGATAGCACAGTGGTAACAACAGCTGTGTTGCAATCTGAAGGTTGCAAGTTCGATTCCCGGGCTGGTTTGGACACCCAGCTGTGAGCCCTGTCCACTGTTTACTTAGCAGATCGAAAACAAAGCCAGCTGTTAGTAGATAAAATAGGTACCGCGCAGCGGGGAAGGATTTTTAAGGACTTATAACAAATAACAACAAATAAGGAAGATTGGCTGCCGAAGTGGAATGCAGAACCAGGCTCTCGTCTGAGGATGAATCAACAGCACCCCCTTGTCACATAATGGAGCGATTGCACCCTTCAGAATGTAGCCAGATGGAAAGATTTTTCTAATTGTACAAGTGTCTGCACCCTTTTTTCTGTTTGTCTGCACAACTGTATTGTAATTGTAGGTCAATCTGGCAGGGACTGTCTGCCGTATGTGTAATGTAATCCGCACTAAGTCCCCTTCAGGGTGAGAAGAGTGGAATATAAATAAAGTGTATTATTATTATTATTATTTTAGGTTGGTGGCAGTGTTACCAGAACGGCCAGTGGTCAGGAAGGGCCAGGCCGTTACTTTATTTGGCGGCAGTGGTGGTATATAAAATAGGAAGGTCCACCCTGCCCCAAGTGGTTATAGCCCATGTCGTGACATTTTTAGTGACCAGCGGTGGGATTTCATTAAAGGCCTGCCCTGCCACTGTGGTCCGACGTTCAGGTCGTTACACATGTCATACCAGGGTATACTAACAATATCACATGTTTTCCTTGACTGCAGGGATATACAGTCATGCGAATATGCACATTTTCTTGCCAAAATGGGGTTATAAGCACACCTTTTAAGCACATGTTTTTCATCTGATAATCTGAATCATGAAACATCATTTCGCCATTCCCCCTTTTATCCTGTTTTCTTCCGCATTTTAGGGCATGTGTAGAATGGCCCTAAAATGAAAATAAAAGCCCAAGGTTAATGGTTAGTTTCTTTCATAAACTAAACATTAACATTTGCTAGTTTAAGAAAGAAACTATTCTTGAAATAAAGCATAAGACATAGTTTGTGATACAAATAGAATCACCCTTTCATTTGAACTTTTTGAGAGATCTTTCATAAAAAGTTGTAAATTAGAAGCAGAATTCTCTATTGCTCTTGGCACAGATGAAATATCCCCATAAAGAATGATCAGTGAGGATTCATTGCAAGCTAATGGTACACTGTTTTGGAAATGTACAAAGAATCTTTGGCTTAGACAAATGTTGCTTGGAGCTACAATTAGCTGAATTTTATTGTAGGGAGACTTTGGTAACAATTGAAGAGAATTTTTGTGATGAAGGTATTACATGAAAACTCAATCAAGGAAATGAATTTGGCAAGAAACCTTGGCAAGCAGACATATGGGTGACGGAAGCTGTAGTCCTATTACATATGTTCCTGTTTTGAATGGGTTCCTACGTGATTTAAATTTGACTAAGATACATGCATTGTCCCCAGGACTGCATACAAGAAAACCTTGTGGACTGAGGTTAAGCAAAAAGAAATACTTTATATTTGGAAATGACTTAGTAAAGCATGAGTTGTCAACCTGTTGCCCTCTAGAAACTGTTGCAGTGCAGTTGTGAGTTTTTATTTAATTATTATTTTTTAAAAATTTGCATTGTACTTTTTAAAACTATGATCAATGAGTGGGATTGTTAACCACCTTGAGTTTCCACAGGGAGAAAGGCAGGGTACAAATAAAGTTAATAATAATAATAATCTATCTATGTATATAATAAAAGTCAGTGTTTGCGGGCGGTGGGTCGAGCGGTGGTGCGTGCAGAGGAATATGTGCCAGCGTTTCGATTGTTTGGCACTGTGGGATCATTTGCATAAATGACACTGATTGGCCAGCCTCAGAACACCGACACTCTAAGGCACCAGATTATTTGCATAAAGGACTCTGATTGGCCAGCCTCAGAACTCCAACCCTCTAAGACACCAGACAGAGGAGATTGGTTGCCACTGAGGAAAAATTTGCATAACGGACCCTGCGTGGCCAACATTCCAACATCCAAAATCTCAAAGGTGCCAGAGAGTGCACTTTTTAAAAAGGCTTCCTTCAGCTGATTTAACAAACTAGGCCTCAGCCTGATTTGGCAGTAAGGCTTCCTCTACTTGATTTTCTAGACTAGGCCACAACCTGATTTGACAGTAAGGCTTCCTCTACTTGATTATCCTGACTAGGTCCAGAACAATGACAGAACAAGAGCAAACTCGGCCCACAGACCCCCCCCAGATGCACTCTACATCTTGGTGCAGTGCAGTGCCCCGTGGATGACGGAAATTGCAGTATTTTAACTCACTTGCTTAGAGCACAGCGGCCCACACCAATGACGGATCAGGACCACACTTGCTACACAGAGGCCCAATGCAATACCAAGCTTGACACACAGTGCCCCTATGACCCACACTACATTCTACTGCCATATGGAGAAGAGTGGGACTTGAGGTACCTCCATGGATTATGGTATTTGTAGTACTTTCAACGCCTTTATTTCCCACAGACCACTGCAGCCCTGAACAAAGACCTAAAAAGACTACACTTGGCACCCTGTGCCCCCATGACCCAGTCTCCATCCTTCTACAGTTTACAGGAGGGTGGACCATAGATGATGGGACTTGAAGAACCAAAGACCAACCTTGGCACACAATGCCTTTCTCAAATAATCCAGGCACCGCCGGGTCCCCAAGCTAGTAATAATAATAATACAAAGTATGGTTCATCAATGTTGTAATCTCAGGTGACAGCAGAATTGAAGAGAAACTACTGGAAAAGCTGACACGAGGATTTAAAGATCGAACTGCAAAGACTCTGGTACAAGACAGTAAAGGTGGTCCCAGTGGTGATTGGCACACTGGGTGCAGTGCCTAAAGACCTTGGCCTGCACTCAAACACAATTGGTGCTGACAAAATTACCAGCTGCCAATTGCAGAAGGCCACCTTACTGCGATCTGCTCGCATTATTCACCGATACATCATACAGTCCTAGACACTTGGGAAGTGTCCAACAGCAGAGTTATCTGGTTTGCCGTGGAGTCATCTTATTGTGTTTCAAATAATAATAATAACAAAAACATTATTGGCTTTTCTTTACGAACGAAGATTCAGGAAGGACTCATCCCACGCTTTCTACAAGCGCATTGATGATTCGGAGGTTGGATGTGGCCTTCGAGCCTGTGCAATGGATTTTTCTGGTGGAGCACAGCATACACAGAACTGGCCTTACCCTTTGAACCAAAGGTTCATCTGCCGGGGCCTAGCAAGCTGGGACAGTGGCAGCGAGGTCCTCAGGTCGTAGGTTTGGTTCGAGTTTCGTTCTCTTTGATGGTTGACCTTACAGGGTTAAACGAGCACCATCTGCCTGAGTTTGAAATCAGAGTTTTCCTTCTCCTAGGATGGTTGCCAAAAGGCTAGAGAGCCCATCCTGCCCTTTGACGCTCTTTGTCAGACCCTTCATTTGTGACCTGTCTGGCATGGGAGGCCCTACCGGTGGCTATTATGCCACCGCCAGCATAGCTCGCAACTTCATTAGAGTACGCAAGCCTCTCCCCCACAACAAGGGGGCGCCAACGGAGAGGATTGCATACCTCAACAAAAACAACAAAAACAACAACAATAATAAATAAATTATATCAGTGCACCCAAGGATGAGGGATGATGGAAATGACAGTCCAATAACAAATGGACATATGATAGCAATCAGAAGAAACTCTGGAAGCTGAAATTGCAGCAGGATTAGCATGCCTCTTCCTGAGCTGTCTCATGAAGCTATCCAGCTGCCCTTCATTTCATGACTTTAGCACCCCTTTTAAATGAGGGACAAGCCATCAATTCCCATTGGTCCCCCTACCTACTAATTTAGGGTTGATATACTGGTAGCCACATAGCATCAATTGTCATGTTTCCTCTTCTCTCCCCTTCTCTCCACCCTCATTAATCTCAATCTGACTTTTTTTTCCCTTTTCTTGTTTCTTTTTAAATGTTGCTATAATTGAAAAATTGTGTTACACATCACAAGGCACATTGGATGAGGTATTGGGCAGGAAGGTGGGGTTATGAAGCTCTGCAAAAGACTGCCTGTGAGACCACAGATTTCCAAAGCAGTGCTACACACTAATGTGGCCAAGATGCAATAATCAGTGCTCCAAAATAAGTATGTATCCAATTCCTCACATGAACAGAATTGTTATGAGACACTGGGCTGAGAGTAGCAAAGTTCTGATCTGTGATTGCATGATTTTTGAGGTTGTCATTCATTTTTGCAGATTTTCCACCACCACTGCCCCATAACTTGGGGGTATTTAGCAATATAACTTCACAATGTTTCAATTTTTTGAATAAGATAAGAAATTTCTGGCCCTATGATTAATATTACTTTAATTCCTACAGTTGGAAGGGTCCAATTTACTCCACTTTCCTCTCAATCAGGTTCACTTGGCAGATTTTCTTAATATATACCTAATTGCCCTCCAACCCCCTGAACAAAAGAGACGAGACACAAAGTATTGGGTTCAAATTGAGCAACTTTTATTTAAAGTTACCTATTTAATTTCCTTAAGTCTAACTCAGAAGGTGTCAGGAATCAAGGG